>OY987214.1:9765114-10090114 GCA_963920805.1 Primula vulgaris | reverse complement strand
CTTCTTATAATCGTCCTAACCTTTAATATATAAAGAGAGTTAGAGTTAATTGTTTATAACTTATTTAATCAATAAAACACTCATATTTTATCTCTATATATTTATCTCTCCATATATCTATACCGTAGCTAATGTGTCTCATCAACGTTAACGTGCATTTCTCTCCCTAACGACGGAAAGAGTGTCTCGTCAAACTCACAATCCGCATGGCTATAGGTAATTAGATCATCTGTCAATGGCCCTAAATAGCATATTATGAAGGGGGATTCATAACCGACATATATACCCCGTCGTTTCTAAGGTCCAAATTTGGAACGCTTAGGCGGCTCAATTGGAACATTGACTAAACACCCAATCACGCATAAATATGAGACATCGGGCTCATATCCAGTTATCAACTGGTACGCGGATAGTGGTTGGTTGGCCATGAGACTCAGACGGACCAACACAGCAGCATGCAAAATAGCATAACTCCACGCAGAAATGGAAAGTTTGGTGTGCATAAACAAAGTTCTCGCAATCATTTGCAACCGCTTAATGAAAGCATATGCGAGAACATTTTTGTTATGAACACACGCAACTGGGTGTTCAAAATTAATTCACAAAGTCACGCAATAGTTATCGAAAGTTTTCGATGTGAACTCAGCGGCATTATCAAGTGTAATAGACTTTATCGGATAATCTGGATGATGAGCCCTCAATTTAATGATCTAGGCAAAAAGTTTTGGAAATGCTGCATTTCTTATGGACAACAAACCTATCTGTGACCATCGTGTCGATGCATCAACCAAAACCACAAAATATTTAAATGGTCCGCATGTTGGTTGGACAGGTCCATAAACATCTCCTTGAATTCTTTTAAGGAATCAGGAAACCAATTTTGTAGGTTTCACACGAATTGATTTGAGATTTGTCTTTCCAATCGAGCATGCTTGGCATAAAATTTTCGAATTAATCACGATATTCTTTCCTCCAAGAGAATGCCCATGAGACGCGTTCATCGTTCGAGGCATCGTGTTTTGACCAAGGTATCCCAGTCGGTCATGTCATGGCATAAAAGTGCTCTCATCAATCGGCGTCCGCCGAATGATTAGATTGCTTTCAAAGTTTTGGGTTGTAATAACATACAAACCACTTGAAAGAAATCTCAACTTCTCAATAATACGCTTTTGGTCGTATTGAGTGGAGGTAATGTGAAGGTATTTCTCATATGATTAGTTCACCCGCTATTGTATTGACTATCATGTACTCTTTTGTCATTCGACCAAATTTTTTTCCACATGGTTTTATTTGGCAAAGTTTTAACGAGACACGGGTTTCATAGTCAGTTACATGCACTCATCGTCTTTCGGCCTTTATCATTCGGCAACATCATTTTTCTCCTAAGTGTCGGTTTTGTCCCACGTTGGGTTTTTCTGAACCTATGCCCTTTATGTGTTGGAATTAGTGAATGAACATATGTTTCGACTCGACTCATTACACTACATGAAGTCGAAGAACTCAAGTCAACTAAGGGGAAGTGTTGTAGGTTATTTATGGTTGTACTTGGGCCCTACTATAAGGTGGACCTTGGGCCCTAAGATTATGGTTTTGTTTTTGTAATCGCTATAAGCTCTGCTATAAAAAAAAAAGTTTATTGTTCATTTAATTAATAAAAAAAACTCATCGTTTATCTCTTTTTATTTATCTCTTCACTAGCGGAATTGCAATGTGGCAAGGGGGTTCAGCTGACCACCCTGACTTTTATATAAAATTTACCAAAATAGCCATGCGGTGTTAAGTTAATTACAAAATTAGCATTTTATTTAAATAGAGAGTTTTACTCAAAATTATATCTATATATAAGTGATGAACTTAACACTAACAAACTCCAAACTCAATCCCTTATACGGTGACCAGTCATACCTGTTATTCACAACACAAGTTAAGTTGGAGCCACAGTTGTTTTTTTCCTCTTTCTTAGTCTTTTCTTTTTTATCCTAACTATTTAACTAGTTTGCAAAATCAATAATCTACCGTACTTTATTGATTCTATCCTTGTTTGCTTAACAATTGTTAATTACTTAAAAAAGTTAGGGTACTTTTTAATAGCTTTTTATTAGAAAAAACTAGGTAATATATAAATTTGGAAAAATTTTAGTTAGTTATTTATTAAGATAAATTCTTAATGGAACATGTATAAATCAATTGTGCCTTTTAAATTAGTTAGTTGTTTAGTAGGTTATTTACAGAATGTCTAACTTGTTATTTACACGTATAAATTAAGTTGGGTAAATTTACTGTTTAGTTTATTTTTGTTTATTTTGAATAAAATTATTGTTTCACATTGTAACTTACTTAACTAGTTAATTTCATTGGCTTTTTTCTTATTTTTATGATTTAGTAGTTTATACTGAAAATGATATATTTTAAAGTTTGTCTAACGATATTATTATGCATCGCTTTCAATATATGGGTGACCGTATAGGTCGAGTGTAAATTAAGTAACAATGTTTGACTTTTTGCAGTTTCATTTTTATTAATTTGAACTTTTTTTATTTTGTCAATATTTTGACCCCGCTGGTTTAAAGTTCTGGCTCCGCCACTGTATATCTTCATATATCTATACCGTAGTTAATATGTCACCCAGTATCTTTCATTCACTAAAAAAAAATATGGAAGTATTTTCTGTACAAAAAAAAAAATGTAAATCTACATTGCATATTACTAAGTAAATAAGTGCATGAATATATCTTTCATTTAATTATTTCGATATTTCAATCTACTTTTTGCATGTTTTTTCCCTCTCCTATAGTTCAGTTATCTTCTTGTTACCAACGATCACAACTACTATACATTATAATATATAATCCAGAATATTTAAAAACATGAAAATAAAGTAAATATTGAGCACGAAAGATCGAGCAAACCCATGGTCAGACAGCATCATGGGACACAAGATTAGACAGGATCAAGTGACACATGATCACACATTATCAAACAGGGTGGTCAAACACACATCACCAAGAAAAGTTCTAAATAAAATTAAATGTTTTTTAAATGACTTGGTTCTTTACTTTCTCGACTTATTTGCTTTTGGTTCCTAGTCTTTAGATTTGCATAGAGGGGAATTGATAATACACTGCCGAGCTACCAATATTATATCATATCAAACTAATATCTCACTTGTAGAATTACGATTCACTACTCGGTTGCAACGTTTAATTTCTTCACATTTCCCATTCTCGTAAAATTGTTCTATATATAAGTAAATGATGTTGGTTCTTCAGCACTATTTGTATAGGCTGCAGTTTATTACTAAACTTGTCGATTTTAAATCTTCAATGCTATATATAAGTATAGAGCCAAAAAAATGCAATGTTTTGACAACTTCAGGATTTTGCAAGACCTAAGTTCTTAAAATGAGTTTACATAGCAATTTTAAAAATAAATAAATGTTCCACTAAAAAAATCAAAACATAAAGAGGGCATCTGAATTCAGCGTTAAACTTGAAGATTATGTTTTCTGATGGTTATCCATCTTATTTATGAACGTCAATAAAATGACTTTCCTCAACTTAAAGACACTTACCTCTTTTGTCCATCTCAAAATTTAACCAACTTATTTGGCTCATAAGTTGCATTCAAATGAAGCCCAAGGCTTCAAACAAAACGAGAGAAAGTCAGAAAACTTCAAAATCAGAAATCAGTACACAACTACACATGCACATCAAAATTAAGTAAATAATTAAACATAACATACCAAATTGATTTCCATTAAGTTGCCAAATTATGGCCAAGACCAAGGTTAACTACTGAGATTTTATTTTTCTATAATGCATTAGTTATAATTACCACAGTGACCTAATTCTCCGTCTCTCTCCCCTTACAAACCATGTTTCAGGTTTCATATACGCCCACGAAATACAATCGTTTTGTCCGAGAAGGAATTAGTTGGTGATGTTGTACATATTACATAGTACAGTAATATATTTGTACAGATCTATACTGCCCAAAATGAATAGATTTTGGTATGCATGCCAAATGGGATTTAATCTATCAATTATTTGTTATTGTTCTGTTCTGTATTTGCAAAAAATTGGGCTTGAAGCCACGTTATATTCAGAATGGCCTCGTTAATACAAATAGTTCTTGATATATGCCTGTCATACTGTCATTCTCTCAACTTTGCACGAATAACAGTAGATAAACCAGATAGGCCCAAGTTATATTTTTCTGATAGACCAAGTTAAGGTTTTTTTTTTTAATTCATCTCACAAATATAAATAGTTAAGTTAGGGCCTTTGTACGGTTCTAGCTTTTATGTTTTAAGCTTCTTTTATTTGGTCTTCTTGTTTATAAGCAACATCGCATACGGTTGACGACATGCTTAAAAGTTGGTGGTTAGTCGTTTCCTTTTATGGTGTGAAAACTATGGTTGAACTGGGCAGGCCTTTATTCAACCTCAAAGAAACCAACATTCATTTGTTGAAAGTTGTATCTAAACAAGCTTTAAACGAATGATTTATTTGGTAATTCTTTTGAACTGAGAAGGTGATTGTTTCAAACTAGCTAGTTAAGTAGTTATGTCCATAAATGTGAGGAAGTAGACTTGCTTGGCTCTCCTTTCAAGTATCAACTACGATTTTTTTTTCCTCGTGAAATGCTTTTATCTGGTGATAATTAATTCACTTAAATATAAGCTCTAATAAGGAGTAACGTTATTTATTAAAATCTACACATTTCAGTGTACTTTATAATCTGCATCCAGAATTAGACAATAGAATCAAAACCATAACCAATCCAAATGGGACATGAGGTAAATTATTTGCGAATCCTCTACTAGCCAAAGTAAAGAAAACTAGTTTGAAACCGATACAGCTCACTGGAAATCAGTATGATTGTGAATAACTGTGACAGCCTAACCTTTTCTAGCTGGTGTACATATAGTACTCATTTTAATCCATGGTATAGTACGATCCAGAATATGTGAAATTGATATTATACACACATCAATAAGAACCTTGATTGTGTTTGGTATGGCAGAAGGCCGAGTAATAACTACATCACTTATGTTGCTTTCATGAATATGTTTCAACTTGTTCACTTTTTTTGCTTGCTTTTTATTTGTATGGGCGTGTGGTAACAATGAGTTTTCACTAGATTTTCTGCTGCAAGAAAACGTCATTAAGTTGCTATGCTGATATTAAATCGAATGCCGGTAAATTTAGCAATAGTGGAGCAACACTATCTGTTATTGTTCTGTTTCTATATATTGTTGCTAAATTTGACACTCTTTAGCAACTGGCATAATAACTGTATCGTGACATTTTCTTGTAGTGGATGAACTCACTTGGTCTGGTTTTTAAGTTAGATGAACTCATTTTCTCTTATATAAACAAACCAAACTCATATGCTTATATATATATATATATGTTACAGCAAATAATACCCCAACAAGGCTAGAATATAATCATATTCATCAAAATTAATAGGCTCCCTTATTTTTTAAGAACTACAATAAAACTTCTCATGTGTACAGTGTTATACCCTTTGAATGTACAAACCGGATTAATGGTTCGAATTGTACGAGAAGAATCTTATTACCCATGAATAATACGACCGGTTTCTAGCTAGGTACGTTCGTCGTAAATCTTAGGAGGTCAGTGAATCATTGTAAAGGCGTGTGAGACACCTCTGTACCATATTGGTGTCCCTTTAGCATGGGCAGCACCATTACCTTGTGAATCTCTTTAAATAAAAACTACAAAAACATAACTCCACCTAACACTATACATGCATATATACATGCAATTGGAACCCTACCAATGTAGACTGGATAGATAGCATTTAGGGATCATTCCAAACGCTACCTTATGGGTCCTTTAATTACCCCACAATTTTATTAGCTGTCCAACTAACAGGTTAGTACCCCTCCGAGGAAACACCAAACAATCCGTCCATATGAAAATCTCAAGCCAAGTACACTTTATAGGTTCCTATATTCAATGCACCGTTATATACTTACGAGTGATAGGTTTTTACTTTTCCGTGGGAGCTATTTTTTGCGTAATTATTGTGTGCTGAAAGTCTAAAATCGATAAAAATAATAATAATTAAAATTCACGATATATAAGAGATAATGTAGTCACTTTCAGCCTATTACCGATTCCTATCCCTGCTATTATGTGAGAAAAGTCGGTTTTATCAAGGGGAACGCTTCTAATTTTTTGCCAAATTTGGAAGGGGAAAATATTTAAGTTGATGAATCATTGGGACTACATTATAAATGACAATACTTAAACAGTTGAACGTGGTATAATACAGTATTAAGATTAGTGAACAATTTTCTCATCATATACGTGGACCGTGGTAAAATATACAGCAGTAAAACTTATGAATATAATAAATATTTGCCTCAACATATACTATAACATTAACAGTGCATTTGGTTAGTAACGGATGCTAATATATTTATGGTCTATAGATCGACTAATTTTAATATTTGGATTGATATTTTACTTCCATGCATATTTTAGACTACTGACTAAATATACTAAATATGATATGAGTTGGGAAAATGACTCTTAAACGTGGAAGGATATTAATTTCAAAAGGAAAGTAGTCATGATCGTATTTCCGTGGAGTTGCGGAAGCATGACTTGTCATTTTTTCATACCGGAGATACCTCTACACTCGAACACTCATGTTCGCATCTCTCTCCAAAAAACTCTTCTCGATCGATCTCTCCGTGTTTGTGTGCGTCTCATCTTTCAAATCTCAAAACTAGATTATATCTCGTTCTAACTCATTTACGAGATCTACACGTTTAAATTTTTTCTAACCTATTTCTCTCGTCTAACTTAGTTGTTGAAATTAAATCTTTGTCAAAGTCTACTCGTGGCTCAATGACATGAGAAGACAATTGTGAGAAGTGGAAATTCCTACACATACTATTTTGTCAACACAAGATGTACTGCAATACAAAATAATGTTTGATTTATTAAGAGGCAAAAGCTGTCACAAGTCTGTCGCTAATTTAAAAAGTTGTCACAAATCTGTCGCAAATTGACTAAACTGTCACAAACCCGTCCTAAAAACCGTCGCTAATAAGCTCGTAACAAAAAATACCGTCACTAATCCCGTCGCTATTTGGGTATTTTTTTGTAGTGCTATTATGATCATGTATACAATAGTCATTTCACTATTAAATAATACATTTCGTTTAGCAAAATAGTAGTATATTTTTATTCGTCTTGGTTCAGAACTTGAATCTTTAGATGAGGAAAGAACTACAGAAAAATCATGCATTATCCTAGTTACATATAAGTGCAGCCGAAATGAATCCAAAGATGGGTCATGGGTGTTCTTATGCTAACCGCGAGTAATTTTTTTGGTGGGTTGGGTAGCGGTGATATTTTTTTTTTCTAGAAAATATAAAAAAAACATAATTTAAAATTTATTTATTTTCAAAAATTATTTGCCCTTAGCTGGTTTGCCCAGTCCGTTCGAACTGTTTGCATATCTTAAGCCCGGCTCTGTGCTCGGATAACGAGTTATAGAAATGGAATTAATCATATGCACGAATAAGAGACGACCCATTGGGCAAGCAAGTGCGACCAAGATTCTCTCTTACCCATTTCTCGAGATTCTCCAAATTGCCACGACAGTCTCGTCTAGTGGGCTAGTTAGTAGCTAAGTTGTTTTAAATTAGTACTAGTTCAGATATAATTGGTACTACCAAATTAAGTAAAGAAGAGATTTGGCAATAAAATGCTACTACTATAATAAAAAGAAGTAGAAACCGAAACACATGCTAGCAAGTGAGCTTTGGGCCACCGCATCAGATTCTATCATTCAAATGTACCAAAGTGTCATTATTGTTTTAAAAAAGGCATGCATACTGATCTATAATGACTAATGAGTAGCCCCTTGTGAAAATCAAATTCGATCTGTTCAGTTTGTGTTTTGTTTTGAAATATTAATTAATCAGATACAAATTTACTACTAGAAATCATGAAAGAAATTTTGAAAACAATGGAGTACGTATATTATAAGCTAACATCCTACAACTCTATGTCAGTAACAAGGAGTCTCTGCTGAAATGTACTGTTTCATTTTTATGGTTGAAAACTTGAAATGAAGCAACATGAGACGATCCTGATTTACTATTCAAACTGCACTCAAAATAAAAATTATATAAGAATTAGTAAATACTAGTATTTGGTGTAGCTGTCACAAGAGAATTGTTCCAAATTCAATTTAATTACACGTCACACATCTGCCGGTCTCACTAAAACAAAAAAACTAATCGGTCAAATCTATCAAAAAAAAATATCATAAATAACCGTATATGTCAATAAAACTGAAATATATCATGCTTATTTACCATTAAAATGTTGAGAAGCAAGATTATTCACTATTTTAGCATGCTATTGACTTATTTTATAATGTCTAGCAACGTCAAAATATTGAATAATATTACTAGGTGATGCCTAGAAGAGTGCAAACAATTACTCTTATCACATGCATATATATATATATATATATATTAGGTACCTGTCTATCTAATAGGTGTGAATTCAAAAAAAAAAATTGTAACTCGTTATGATAGATAATTTGTGAGAAGATGCAGTAAGTTAATAATTAGATGACAGTTATTTTGCTTTTAATTCCCGTATAAAAGGTGTTTACTACTATTTTTTAATTTTGTAAATTAATAGAAGTTTTTTTGCAAATAATTGTTTCAAGAATTCATAAGCCCTCTTCACATAAACTAAAGTATAAAAAATCTATAACCCGTTATGGTAGATAATTTGTGAGAAGATGCAGGAAGTTAATAATTAGATGACAGTTATTTTGCTTTTAATTCCCGTATAAAAGGTGTTTACTACTATTTTTTAATTTTGTAAATTAATAGAAGTTTTTTTGCAAATAATTGTTTCAAGAATTCATAAGCCCTCTTCACATAAACTAAAGTATAAAAAATCTGTAACCCGTTATGATAGATAATTTAAAAGAAGATGCAGGAAGTTAATAATTAGATGACAGTTATTTTTTTTTTAATTCCGTATAAAAAATATTTACTACTATGTTTTAATTTTGTAAATTAATAAGAGTTTTTTTATAAATAATTGTTTTAAAGTTTCATAAGCGCTCTCCATATAAACTAACAGTATATATATAAAATGAAGTTTTGGAAGAAGAAACGAATAACCAAAGATATATAAAAACAGTAGTAGCAAATTTATTTGCTTTTTAAAAAAATAAAAAATAAAATAAAATAAAAAAAGTAGAGGGAAAGTGCATGAATGAAATAATAGATCCCCCAACTCATGCCACGATCTTTACCATCGGTTGCTAAAAGCCACGTATAGGATAAATCACATGGGCCTGCCACCTCAGAACTAGACACCCTTTTTATTCAACATTTAAACAAATTCAACCCTTATCCCCATTATCCCATCATTATTCAAAGCTAATTTAATGGTTTCACCCATCTTCCAAACTGTTTAAAGTCGTAGGCCAGTCACGTTTGATTTACAAACCATAACAGTAATGCTTAATAATAACGTTATGGACAAAAGTAACATATATATATATATATATATATTCAACCCTTATCCTCATTATCCTATCATTATTCAGAGCTAATTTAATGGTTTCACCCATCTTGCAAACTGTTTAAAGTCGTAGGCCAGTCACGTTTGATTTACAAACCATAACAGTAATGCTTAATAATAACGTTATGGACAAAAGTAACATATATATATATATATATATATAATTGTTTACTTAGTGTGATAACAATTAAAAAACAAAACCTGATACTACTATGGCACTATATATGTATATTTGATAATCAAGTTCTCATTTCTCATTTAATTTGTTACTCCCTTCGTTTTTAGATATTGGCGACTTTTATCGTCAACTATCTTATGCGTGTTGAAATCCAAATTTTAAAAATTTGTTCATATAATTAACTTTTAAAAAATTCGATTCCAACAAATTAGATATGAGTTATTTATCCAGTAATTTTATATCTCTAACAATTTGGTAGGGACTGAGCAGTTCAGGCTTGAACTGATAGAATCTTTTCAAGAATTCATTTCCAACTAAAAGAGATGGCCCAATCCACACAAAGCAATTAAATGACAAGACATAACCATTCTGATGGTTAGGTATGGCAATGCAACGTTTTGGTGATATTATTTTGTAATGAAACGATTTTATCAACTCGATGGTAAACAAGCATCATTGGCAAACCATGACAAAGTCTTAATCTGATTGTACCACACCAACAATCCAGTCGAAGACAAATAATTACAACAGAAATAAGGATTGAATTACATAAATTAAGCAAGAGAGAATAACATCAACTTATTAAATGATTACAACAGCTGAAATTCCACACATAATTAATCTCCACAGGAATACTCTCCCTTGCATAAACAAGCATAACACAAATTAAAACAACAAAAATAACGAATCTCCTCATAAACAATCCGATAAGCGAACACATCACAAAGTTATTCGGACGGTACAACCATTATCTACACTTCCAATTTGCATCATCATCGTCTCGTACGAACCGACTAGACCATAGCATGAGCACTCAAGTAAGAAGATCATTAACCCAACCGAAATCCGGACAATTTTGACCATTATCATTACTGCTATTTTCTTCAACACAAAAACCCAAACCCCTAGCTCCAAAATCAGGCCCCGGTGACAGAACAAACTGCGACTGATCATCACCACCATTGAAACTACTCGTATCGACCCAAGACAAGTTACTCCTATTGTAACTACCACTCCTAGCCAACAAATTTTGACCCTCGTTAACATGTAGCCCCTCCATGGAGCTCATAAGCTCGGTGAGCGCCTCCTTGTAACTCAAGCCACCAAACTTGCTAAACCTAGATACGGGCGAGTATGAGGTGGCGGGAGAGAGGGGAGGAGAGAGGGACTGTGAGGGGGAGAGGGGAGGGGAGAAGTGGAGGGTGGATGTCGGAGAGGCAGAGATGGAGTGGTGGCAATATACGCACGAGCAACAATGGTTGTTAAGGGAGTTGATATAATTTTGGTCTTCTAGAGTTGGAGACGAGGGCGAGTCGGTGGAGGAAGGGAGGAGGCGGAGTTGGCGGGGAGTGTGGGCGAAGAAGCAAACCTTACGCTTGCAGTTCTTGCCGTCCTTACAAGCCTCGGTACGATACCTATTGGAGAAAAAAAATAATTTCACCCCTCTAAATAGGAAGGAGTCCTAAATTTGTGAGACATTATCATTTCAACTATTAATTTTTCCAAAAATCAAACATAAATCTAACCAGGGCAAATAATATCTGGACAACACAAGGAGCTGACCAAGTCTCGGAGTTTGAAGAAAAAATATTATATCGCATTATTTGTAAAATAAAATTAAGAAGTCAATTGTAAATCAAAATAAAGGTAAATATCTAACATCTAATATATTTTTACCCCTATTGTCATTACTATTCTGAAAAAAATTGTGTGGTAGAATAATAGTCACGAAGAAATGTAAAAAGTGTATCGGAGCAGGTTGTTCTATTGTTTGCAACATCCTAGTCGAAGGTACGGGAAATATTATACTCCAGTAACTATCTAGCTTTGTTTTAAAGACGCACATTAAAATAAAAACCCAACAAATAAATAAAAATTGCCCAGTATTCATATATACAGATCCATATGACTGAGCATCCAATTAGTAAGTTGTACTTCATTGTCTATCCAATTTACACGGAGTAATACTATTTTTTTGGCTTGGAACATATTCGGAAAATGAAGTTTTTTTGCTAGCTTTGAATGAATTAGTTAATGTTCTCAGAAAAGCTGCAACCCAATCTTTTGTACACGGTACTAGCTTAGTAATTATTTTTCTGACAAATTTCATGCAATCAAATAATTCACAAAACTCTGTTAAAAAAACTTAATTTACCTAGCAGGGTGCAACCAGCACTCGAAAACGCCATGGGCAAACTCACAGTTGTCGCCCTTGCTACAGCTACCACGACGAAACTCAGGGCATACACTACCCGAGTAATGGTAGCGACGTGGGTCCCTCCGGCGTGCCTTCTCTCCTGGATGAGCAAAAGGACAGTCTGTCCAGTCATGACTCCGGCTCCGTGTGCACCTCCTAACCTAAATAAAAAATAAAACAATGTCAAATCATTACCTTGAACAAAACTATATTACTGAACATATCAAATCACAACAATTTTAAAAATATCATGCTGATTCGCTATTTTATTGATGGTCGAAAGTTGTCGCTATAAAAAAAGGTCACAAATCAACTGAACTATCACAAAACCATCACAAAAAAGGGATCACAAATCAACTAAACTATCACAAAACCGTCATAACAAGAGTTGACGCTAAACAGCTCATTACAAAATAAAATAAAATAGGTGACTACTCCTGTCACGATTTAAACATTTTTTATAGTTATTCCCGTCACTATTCAAACATTCATTTATAGTGAATTGTGCTATACTTAAAATACCAAATCACTATTTTAAAGAAATTATAGTCTATACATGTCACTATTTTTAAACAAGTTAGTCTATAATCAAGTCACTATTTTTAAACAAATTATAGTCTATACATCAAGTCACTATTGTAAGCAAATTATACTGCAAATACACATTCAAGTCATTACTTCTATATATTGCTCACCTTGAACTCATACATACGGAACTGCTCAGAGGCGTAAGGATCGTCTTCCTCGTCGTCGTTGTTGCAAGGCAAGAACTTGCGGAAGAGCGCTTCTTCGTCGTTGCTGGCATGGCGGTGGGAGCGGCCGAAAAGCTTTCGTGGTGGAATATCAATGTCCCTAAGGGACTTGGAAGGGAAAAGGAGCTGGTGAGAGTGGTGAAACTTGTGTTGCTCTTCACACATCATTTTGGTTTTATGGGTTTTTAGTTTTATGTTTTTGTTTCCTTTTTAGTTTTTTAGGGGTGTGTTGTGATGAGGGAACAAAGGAGGAAGTTGAGACATATGGGAAGGTTGAGGATATATTTATATAGTGAGAATAGATAGGTTTTATTACACTATTGTCCTTTTATCTTCACTCAAATTCTTTCTAAATGAGTTCTCTAAATTTTAATGTACACGTTGTTAGTTCTCAAGTTTTGACAAATTAGAGCAAATGGATTTGATCATGGTTACAAAATGTGTGTTGCTAAGAAAGTTGCAAAGGAAGAATCGATGGGGGCGGAAGTCAAGAAAATGAATGAATAAGTAACCTCTCCCTTGCCTCTATATAGTATGTTTGGAGTATCGTGCTCAAATAAGAAAAGCACTCCCAAAAAACCTTCATGTTATTTCGGAGCAACTAGCAAGTCAAGCAGCGACGAAATCATATCTTAAGCATTCGGAACATTATAAACAAAACGAAAACAATTCTATTGTGTACTTATTTATAAATATAAGAACCACATGATATTATTTGTAAAACCTTGAGGCTACTTGTTTACCAACTAATGTGTTGAGACCAAACAAATTTTTTGTTCAAAATAATTGAACCATAGGTGTAAATTGGAGTAAAGGAGTTATGCGTGGCTAAAGGACATTAGGGATTGGCATGCAAAAGGGTATAGGTGGCAAAGGGAGAATTAATAGTGTGCAAAGTTTGAAGACAAGTAATGGCTTTGGTTTGGCTTTTTGCTAGTCTACTTGTCTAGTTTTCTAAAACACAAGGGTGGAGTGAGGTTGTCACATGGGCGTGGGTGGTTTTTATTTCTATGTGCAGAGTTAATTATTAACACATCCTACAGAACTTTTAATGTTTGGGATCATCTAACTGTGTTACCACTACAATAAAATAAAAAATTAAATGTATAAATAACTATGAAAATTGTGATTATTTTTTTTTACAGAGTCACTGCTTACGGTTTTTATAACGGATTTATGACATGTTAGTCAATTTATAACAGATTTGTGATATGATAGTCAATTTATGACAATTTTATGACAAAATTAACATTACTTTATAGTAATGCTTGGTTACACCATATTAATTCTTAAACAGAATTTGTTTTTTTAGTTATGACTATGCACCCCTCGTAATCACTAACCTAATTATTCTCCAGTGTTTTGCTGAATTAATTATTAGTTTAGAGTAAAGAGAATTAATGGGTATGGGTTTATTCAGAATGAACTTTTAAATAATTAAGAATATTTCTGACTAACTTAGGTCACTTATTATGAACATTAATTTTGTGGTAGATAATTTAGCAAACGCCTTGATAATTAATAAAAGCCTCCCTAAAAAAAACTGTTTCTTTTTTGAACTTTCTAGTTTTCTTCCAATGGAATGGTATTTGGTTGTCACGAGTTGGACGAAGTCGATAAACTCAAATATATATAATATATTGTGATCGGTGATATTTTATTTGTTTGTTTTTTTCATAAAACATATATATCAACGAGTAATCGTGCCACACGCGTTACGTGTGCGGTGCGTAATACAATAAAAATATAGAAAATAAGTATACTTATGATATAAATATGTGTATAATACAAAAATAAACATAGTTTAATCGTGCCCCACGCGTTGCGTGTGCGGCGCGTAATATAATAAAAATATAGAAAATAAGTATAATTATAATATAAATATGTGTATAATACAAAAAGAAACATAGTTTAATATTTAAAAGAATGTTTGGTTGTTAAAAGAGTGATAATACTTTTATTAGTTTTTACATTTTATATTTTTATATAAGTATGACATTATTGTAGTTAATATAAATGTATAGAGGTATTTTTAAAAAAATTTAACTAAATTAAACAGACTCATTTGATTTGGTTTGAGCTATCATAATATATTAATGTGAGACAGGATATATATAGTTTGTGAAATTGTAGCTCAGCTACCTAGCAGTACGTGGCAACAAGAATCTCAACGGAGCGTTGTTCTTTTATAGTCTGATGAAAAGTTTAAGCTATTGGTTATTTATTTTTCCTAGATCTTAAAAAGAAATACTGGCTTTACTTTGGCTAAAAGCCACAAATGAATACCAAATCTTGTAAGGGATAATCATTAATTAGTATATAAAAACATACTTAATTTCTAAAATTTTGAATTTTCAAGTCTTGTTTAATATGTACAAGCTGAATACTACGTGCAAGGATCATATGGTGGGTTACTCTTGTGATTTTCAGCTAGTTATTAAAGCGGGGTTATTATGTGTTTGTCTGTCTATCATATGTATTCTGATGTATCTACTATATGATTAAATATTGTGTATTGAAAAATTTTCGAGCTAGGTGATTAAGACGTGTTATGTGACATGCTATCAAGCGGTGTCTTTTTCAAAAGCTACAATTATCTTTGCTAAACCTGTGACAGACTGGTCGCCAATAGAAATATGGAGTCGTGTTAGATTTGCTTTTGTCAAACACTATACAGAATTTTTATGCCACTTTATGAATCTTAAATTATATCAATTTTACATTCTACGATTTATATTTTCAGAAAAACATCAAACATTACTTGTACAAAAGTGATTATTTAAGTTCTCGTTGTTTAGTTAATGTTGTTTGGATATATTCAGCTACAGTAAACCCTAAATAAATTAATAATATTGGAATCATGAAATTTTATTAATTTAGAGAGGTATTAATTAATCGAAAAATTAATTATTATTATTTTAGAGAGCTTTTTATCGATTCAATAAATATACCCGTTCACAACATAAATTAACTCATTATAAATTACTAAGAATGCTTGTTAAACTCGTTAGTAAAGGCAGATACACTATTTTAATTACTAATCTATGTATAAATTTTGTTACATCTTAAACTATATAGCAACTAAGAATAGATATTAGAAACATTTAATATCTCCAATCATTTCATTTACATTAAACATCACTTAATAAATTAGTACAACTCATTATTTAATCGCGTATAGAAATTAATTAGTTTTTAAGGAAGAATCATTAATTAGTACATAAAAACATACTTAATTTCTAAAACTCCGAATTCTCAAGTCTTGTTTAAATATGTACAAGCTGAATGCTACGCGCAATGATCATATGGTGGGTTGCTCTTGTGATTTTCAGCTAGTTATTAAAGCGGGGTTATTATTTGTTTGTCTGTCTATCATATGTATTCTGATGTATCTACTATATGATTAAATATTGTGTATTGAAAAGTTTTCGAGATGAATAAGACGTGTTATGTGACATGCTATCAAGCGGTGTTGTTTTCAAAAGCTAGAATTATCTTTGCTAAATCTGTGACAGACTGGTCGCCAATAGAAATATCGAGTCGTGTTAGATTTTTTTGTCAAACACTATACAGAATTTTTATGCCACTTTATGAATCTTAAATTATATCAATTTTACATTCTACGATTTATATTTTCAGAAAAATATCAAACATTACTTGTACAAAAGTGATTATTTAAGTTATCGTTGTTTAGTTAATGTTGTTTGGATATATTCGGCTACAGTAAAACCTCTATAAATTAATAATATTGGGACTATAAATTTTTATTAATTTAGAGAGATATTAATTAATCAAAAAATTAATTATTATTATTTTAGAGAGATTTTTATCGATTCAATAAATATACTCGTTCACAACATAAATTAACTCATTATAAATTACTAAGAATGCTTGTTAAACTCGTTAGTAAAGGCAAATACATTATTTTAATTACTAATCTATGTATAAATTTTGTTACATTTTAAACTATATAGCAACTAAGAATAGATATTAGAAACATTTAACATGTCCGATCATTTCATTTACATTGAACATCACTGAATAAAGTAGTGCAACTCATTATAGAACTTCATTAGTTTTTAGTGCAGTCCGCAAACACAACATAAGAGCTTTTGGATGCAATAAGAAAAGTTAGAGAAAATATTGAATCAGATTTAAATTTTAATAAAAATAAAATGGCTATAGAGTCATATTTAATTTAGTACTGTTTGTCATTTTGAAGAATTATTAATTTCTAATTTTTGTTGGGACCAAATATTTATATAATGATTTTTTAAAAATTTATTATTTTATTATTTTATTAATTTATCGAAATTGATGATTTTTTTACACTAGATTAAGTCGGAACCGAAAAAAAATATTATTTTAAAAAATTCATTAATTTACCGATTATTACTATATAGAGGTTATATGGTATGTTTGAAGTAATCAAGGATTCAAGTGAACTATACAGCAAACTATACTTTTGTCTAAATAAGCGACTCATTTCTGTTCGTGTATATACCTACTTTCTTTTAGCCTTTTGAGAGTCGAAACTATGTCCTTTAATTTCTCCTTTTGTCCAATGATGAAATCAGGGTTCGATTTGTAGGGTGGTCGCTGATTTTATTTTTTTAATATAATAACAATAAACAGTATAAAAAATTTACTTAACTGATTTATCCATTGATTCAAAATTTTCAAACAATATATATAGAAAAATTGACTACAAATACGAATTTATATATTTAAACTTTTTTGTAATATGATTATAAAACTAAAAAAAAACATTTATTTATAAAATTTTGTAATAATACCTTAAAGATGCAATTAGTTAACGGAGAAGTCAAAAATTAAGATAATGTTAATTAAATAAATAGTAAAAATAACCACTAGATTCGAACTATGGACCTTGTGGACACAAACTTTATATTTATCATTTGAACTAAGTTACTATTTGTTTATTTGGAGGCTATTAATATATAAAATCTTAAATTTCTGAATTTTTCTATATAAATTTTTTTTTTTTTTTTTTTTAGGATGACGACGACACCCCCTTACCTCCACCGGTTCCGTCCGTGCTCTTGTCTTCACATTATTTAGCAGTTCAAGGTTCATTTTAAAAACTAGATTCAGTTAATTGTAAATACTTGTATCTTGTTAAAAAAGTCGAATAAACATTATTTATACACATGTGAAGATTGTTGTGAGATAAACGGTATTAAATTATTTCGATTGGTGGTGGAAAGTGGTCTGGTAAAACAAATAAAATCCAAATCTTAAGGAAAATTAGAAAACAAAACAAAAATATATTTTATTGAAGAAAAACTCATCATAAAAAAAATATTTTGCATGATTCAATATAACCAAATGATCAGCTTGATTACCCAAAAATATATGTATATCCTGATCCAACTCATGTTACTCTCGTTATTCGTTGAAGCGGTAGACTCTCAAACTTGTAACACTTTCGTTCATGAAATAATTTAGGAAGTCAATTTAATTGCAAATACAAATATGTTTGCATTTTTCTAACATTTATAACAAAATGGTCCGGATAAGATCAGAAAGGGGGTTCAAACTCCAATAAGAGAGTCCTCATACTCTTTTATTTAGTAGCAGTTGGATATATTTAAAAAAACATCTGATGGTGAATATTTAATCATATTTAACTGAAGAATAAACAAAGCAAATAAAACAAAAGGATGAAAGGTTGTATTAGTTGATATATTTTGATTTTTATTTCACCATAGGCCACGTATAAGTTTTCAATATTTTATTAGGATTTTATTGTTTGGGATGACCGAATTTTGATTTTTTTTATTTTATTTTTTATTTCATGATAACACAAGAGTTTTCAGTTTTTCCTTATGGTTTTATTGTTCGGGATTATCAAATTTTGAAAATGATCATAATATATATATATATATAGTGTATTATTTTAGTTTATAGTTTTTTTGTTAGTCCTAATATTAAAACAAACAAATATTCAAGGGTTAATAAAAGCGGAGTGTGAGAAACTGCAGTTCCGGATAAGAGTCCGCTCTTTCTGATTTTGCCAAATGAGTGCCTCTATGCTCGTAATTCTGTGATAGCATTATTGCCATAATACACCCAACCTTTATACTATACCAGAAATCCATAAAACAAATTGTGGGACGCGATGATTAAGAAATGCCAAAACTTAACAGGGTATAAGATAGAGGAGATATAAAATATTAATTATAGTCTACTCACTCAACATAAAGGAGAAAATAACAGGCCTTGCTAGTGGTGATATATTGTTAGTTAGTGGCAAAGAAAGAAAAAAACCATTAGGGATGGCGATATATTAATTGTTAATGGCAAAGAAAATAAAAGAATATCTCAACCTCACCATATAAGATACATAGTGATGGAATTTAATTAAATTAAATACTCCTCTCTGCTCAAACGAATCACATTAGTCAAGGTTTACGACGTTTGCTTGTTCATGATCAGCCTATGCCGATCGGTCGCCTCCCTTGCCCATCAGTCGGCCTTGAGATGGAACAAGCATGTGGTCTCATTGCCGCCGACCAATCAGCCTGTATTCGAGTTGTTTAGCTTTTTGTTTTTTCATTTGTTCTTTGTACGGTTCTCGTTTTATATTTATACACGACGGTTTACATAAAAAAAATTAGGTTATTTGCTTTGCTTACCAAGTTTATCCGTAAACAAGCTCTTACATGTGTGTGAATATTATATATATATATATATATAGTACTATAAAACTGCTTTTGGTAGCATTGTAAAATTTGCAAACTGCACATCTTTGTCCTAACGTGAAATTTAGTGTAAATTTGTCGCATATGTTATTAAATTATGTAAGCGGAGTTTTGAAATTCTGAGCTCAAAAATAAAAAGATAAAAAGGACGGTTATGCAAAAGGTATTTGGCTTCTTGTGTTTTTGTTACATATTTAATAAAACAAACAAATGGTGACGTTACTTTGTTAGCTATATTACGTAAATATGAAGATTTTAAGAACCCATTTGATGATGTACACGTGGCAATTATTGGTGCGTGTACATTGACGTGGATGGGTCTGCTGTAACAACATGGGGCGCATGCAAAGGGACTTGCTTGTACGGAAGTTTATTTGATTATATATATTGACATAAATTGGAAATTT
Organism: Primula vulgaris; assembly: GCA_963920805.1. Classification (NCBI taxonomy): domain Eukaryota; kingdom Viridiplantae; phylum Streptophyta; class Magnoliopsida; order Ericales; family Primulaceae; genus Primula; species Primula vulgaris. The sequence continues at coordinate 10,070,253 of OY987214.1, read as the reverse complement.
ACAAAATGAAAATAACAATATTTATCCAATATCCTATACTATCTTGTAATTACATAGATGCTGAAGGACTATAATTTTCAACAAAATACATCAATTTTATTTTTTTAAGTTTTCAACAAACATTACAACAAATTTAAGAATTAGGGACAATATTTTTAAAAACAATCAAATTTTGTCTCTAAATGGTAACTTTTCGAGACAAAAATAATCTTTTAGACACAAAAATAAATTTGTTGCCCCCAAATCTAACTTTTAGACACATAATTTGATTTTTTTTTGTCTCCACAGACAATACCATACGAACATAAGGAAACGATTAAAATTTGTCTCCAAATACGTTTTGAGACGAAATTAAATTGTCTGCTTATGTATGATATTGTGTTTGAAGACAATTTTTTTTCAAATTATGTGCCTAAAAGTTAGATTTGTAGATAAAAAATTTATTTTTGTATCTAAAAGATTATTTTTATCTAAAAAAATTAGCATTTGGAGACAAAATTTGATCGTCTGGACAAAAAAAATTCATAAATTTTTTACAGTCAAAATACATCATATGTGGGGTACTATTGTCTTTTTAGCTTGTACCAAGTTTTTAAGGGCGTAACATGTAAGTGGCAAGTGAGTGGAACCTCAAAAAATTTAAACATATTTTTTTTATATAAAAAAAATTAAAGATTTAAGATTTTATAAATTAATAGTATCACCAAATAAACAAATACTAATTTAATTCAAATGATAAACATAAATTTTTTGTGTCATATGGTCTGTAGTTTGAATCTTGTCGCTATTTTTATTTTTACATAAATTTTTTTGTGTCATATGGTCTGTAGTTTGAATCTTGTCGCTATTTTTATTTTTATTTAATTAACATTAGATTATCATTTGATTTCTCCATTAACATTAGATTAGCATTTTTAAACTACTATTACAAAGTTTTATAAATAAATATTTTTGTATAGTTTCATAGTCATATTACAACAAAGTTTAAACTAATAAATTCGTATTTGTAGTCAATTTTTCTGTATCGTTTAAAATTTTTAGATCAATGGACAAGACAACTAAATTTTAAACTGTAGTTTTTTTTTGGTTTTTTATACCGTTTATTGTTATTATATTAGCAAAAATAATTCAACGTTTTAAAATTTTAGATTAATGGACAAGTCGGTTAAGTTTTAATTAAGCTTCAAGATTTTTTAGCTTTTTATACCATTTATTTTTATTATACTAACAAAAAAAATTAACTGATAACTTAAGAATTGAATTCTGGTTACGCCACTTTAAGTTCTACTGACTGTGATACTCTGCTTTAAACAGAATGAGGGAAAAAGATAGTAGGATTGCAAGTTCTACCGAGTGTGATACTCTGATTTAAACAGAATGAGGGAAAAAGATAGTAGGATAGCTATTGGTATCTGGGTATAACATAATGGGTAATTATATTTGTAAAAAACTATTATAGGCTTGTTTGATGATGTTATTCGGAAGTCGGGACCAGAATAGTAGCCGTGGCCTCACAAACGAAGCGGTTGGCAACATATGTTAATCACTATATAAGAAAAAGTTAAAATACTAACCGTTTGTTTTTTAAAAATTGTTGATAAACGGTAAGTCGCTAAATTTTAGCAACATAATTAACTGCTATTTTGTTGTCAAATTTTTTGTTGTTGTGGTGAATGTTGTGACCGGACTATATATCCAGCCTGGGCTAAAAATATGTAAAAAAATGTGTGAATTTGTTGAATATGCGTGGTGTGGTATTAGATTTAATCTAATCCCAATTAGATTGTTTGTCCGAACTCTTTATACAAATCGTCTTTAATTGTTGGTTATGTGATTAATGGTCATGCCACCTTCACAAGGACTTAAGGTGTATACATGTCGATATTGTTAAAACTAAGAAGATTTTCTTTCTTAGTAAATTATTTAGCTAGATCAGGAAGGGGACATATAAGATTGGGACCTTCCTATAAAACAAAGAATAAACATATCATAATGTAATCATTTCACTTGTATATTTGTAGTTATAGCCATTTATTTAGCTTTCTAGTTTCAACAACAAAAAAAGTAATGCTAGAGATTCAGAGTGAGAAGAAACAAAATGATATACGGGTTAAAGCGTTGATAAAGGAGGTTACAGATAAATTTGATCGAACCGTAACATTAAAGTGACATTCGGCCAAGTTTATCATTGGACGGTTGTTTTGATTAATTGGCCATTTTTTCATGGGAAGAGCTCCGTTAGGAGTACGTATATTAATTAGTTTTGATGTTTGAAACAATTGTTTTTATTTGTCGTTTGGGTAGGTTGTGTGCCCTTGTGGACTATTTAGAGTTTTATTGCAACTTTTTGGTTATTCTATTGTGATAGGTTTGGGCTAAGATCAGGTTTACTTTTCTTTTTTTTTTAAATAAAAATAAAAGTGATACTTTTATTAAATTAAGTTATTACAAAATAAAGACCAAAAATGGCAGATACATCAAAATAACAGTAATTATCAGAAACTATTCTAGCATGATTCGCTAAACAATTTGGCTGGACATTTGTCGATTTCGGGCTCCAGCAAAAACTTCAATTACTTCAATTATTACCGCATACAAGTTCACGGATATCTGTAACAAAAACTTCAATTTCTCATGAAACTTCCTTAGTATTTCCTTTGCAACATTGTATAAGCGTTATGTTATCCGATTCGAAGTCTGACTTGATTCCAATATGGTGATTCGCTCTTTGACATGTGGTCCTTAAAACAGAGGGTTCTTGTTGGAAAAACATGTGAAAAACATGGGTGTTTCCGAATGGTCGCTGGACCAACTTCGGGTCATTTTTACATGCGACAGCACTAAGTTGTTTATACCATACTTAACGTGGTTGAGTAGCCCGTGTGACGGGCTTCGCAGCGGTATATCGCATGACCTATTTGGAGAATGGGTGTGAATACAAAGTGCCTTCAAAGTTGGTACCTCGCAAGCTCAAATCTGGAAAAATCTGGAAAACCGAAATGGTAATGGAAAACCATTTAGTATAATCCCATATTGGAAAATTGAGAGTCAATTTTACAATATATATACCATACCAACCCATGTAGTTATTAAACTAACATGTCCACATACACCTAAGAATATTAGTGTGTATCACACACGTTCGCTCGTGTCTCGTGCCTCGTGTCTCGGGTCTCGGGCGCGGGCTTGGGATTTGGGATTTGGGATTTGGGGAATGTCTTGGGTCTTGGGTCCAAACCCGAATAGGGAGTTTTGTATAAAATACAAAAGGAGTCCCTAGAGTTTCCAGCAAAGAGAAAAGTCAGCAATGAATGAATTTAAATGCTGCGGTTTCAGGAATTAAGTGAGCGGATTCTGGGGGTGTAACTCCCAGAATTGATGACCAACATTTATGGCTGCGGTTTCAGTAGAGCCTATAAAAGGCAGCCATCCCCCTCTCATTTCAACACACCAGAATACACACAACCTCACAGCATAAGCATACACTTAGTGAGAGAGAACCGCACCACCAACAGCTCGACCTGTGGTTCGGTGCCGGTTTCCATACGAGCCACTCTGAGATATAAGTTGTACCTTGGGAACAAAGTCCCGAAACCAGAAACCTTTAAAGGTGGTTCGGGAAATATTGTTTAAGGGAAACTGTTCAGCAGTTGCCTCTTATTTTTATTTCTGTTATTTATTTTTCAGTCCTTTACATTCTGTACATTTCATTTCAGTACCATTTCTTTTCTGTAATTTACTTTTCTGTACTGTTTCTTTCCTGTATTTACTTTTCAGTACTGTTTACTTTCAGTCTTTCAATTCTGTAATTTACTTTTCAGTTCTGTAATTTCCAGCATTTACAAAAAACAGTCCGGCAGTTTTTTATTTGTTAAAAACCAGTCCGGCAGTTTTTTATTTGTTAAAAACAGTCCGGCAGTTTGTTTTATTTACAAAACAGTCCGGCAGTTTTTTATTTGTTAAAACCAGTCCGGCAGTTTGTTTAAAACCAGTCCGGCAGTTTTTTATTTGTTAAAATAGTCCGGCAGTTTGTTTAAAACAGTCCGGCAGTTTCTTATTTGTTAAAACAGTCCGGCAGTTTGTTTTATTTACAAAACAGCCGGCAATTTTTTATTTGTTGAAAACAGTCCGGCAGTTTATTTTATTTCCAAAACAGTCCGGCAGTTTGGTTATTTGCGAAACCAGTCCAGCAGTTTAATTTAATTATGTACGAGTCAGGAATTGTAATTCATATTCCAATTGTGAGAAATAAATTGTTATTTCCATTGCGTTCCTGTCTTCTTTATTTTATTGTCCTTTCTTTTATAGTATTCGAACTAGTACCAAAACCAACAATCTTAAACAATATCTTTTTTGGTTTTACTATTTTCGAAAAGAAAAGGACTTTTCTTTTTTGTTTTATTGTTGTTGTCGTCTCGCTTTTATTCTTGCAAAAATCATTGCTAGTTTACTAGAAATTGAAATTTGCAAATAGAATAAAATCCGAATTGGTTTTAATCTTTTAATTCTAGAATATAATAAAGAGTTTTTAGTGAAGTCAAAAGTAATTTGATTTTCACGCGAGAATCTCTTTCATTGGTTTTATTCTTTTGAAGCAATCTAATTAAGTTATAATTAGTATTTGCGATTAAGAATTTAGTTTTCTTGCGAGAAACTAAACGGGATAATTTTGTCATTTCAGATGACTAATGAGGATCAAACACCCACCGTTCCTTCGGGAGACGTGCATGGCGCAATTGTGATTGGCAGTAACCATAACATTGCGAGCGCTGCGAGTGGGGGGGCTCAGGCACAGGCTGAGGCCGAAGCTGTTGCGGCAAAGGCTGCGGCCGACGCCGCTGCAGCAGAAGTCGATGTTATGGCTGCAGCTGCGGCTGCACACAGGCTGCTGCTAAGGCTGCGGCCAAGGCAGCGCTTGTGGCTGCGGCTAGGGCAAAGGGCAAGGCTCCGGCAACGCCGTCTATGCCAATGTTGCCTACCTCTCAACTGGAGAGACCGGAAAAGTTTAGGGGCAACAACTTCAAACGTTGGCAGCAAAAGATGCTGTTTTATTTAACCGCCCTTAATCTGACTCGGTTTTTTAAGGAGTCTGCACCCGTCCTAAGCGAGGACGATGAGGACGTGCAGACAGTTTCGGCGGTAGAAGCGTGGAAACACGGCGACTACCTTTGCCGGAACTACATCCTGTGTGCTCTGGATGACACTCTCTTCAGTGTATTCGAGCCCAAGGCTTCTGCAAAGGAGCTTTGGGAGTCTCTCGAAAGAAAGTACAAAGTGAATAACGCTGGCGCAAAGAAATTTGTCGTCACTGACTTTCACGAGTACATGATGACTGATGGGAAGAGTGTTATCGAGCAGGTTGAGAAACTCCAACTCATATACCATAGGCTTGAGGTTGAGGGGCTAGTTATCAACGAACCTTTCCAAGTGGCATTAATGATTGAGAAACTGCCACCTTCTTGGAAAGAGTTTCAAAACTACCTGAAACACAAGCGAAAGGCTATGACCTTGGAGGGACTCATTGAGAGGCTCAATGTTGAGCAAAGCAACCGTCGATCCGGAAGGAAAGGCGGTGGCGGAGCAGGCAACGCGGTTGCCAAGGCCCATGTGGTTGAGAACGCTATGTCTAAGCGGAAACGCTTTGACGGCGTAGTCGGTGCTTCTCTCCAGAAGAAATTCATGGGAGATTGCTTTGTGTGCAACAAACCGGGCCATCGTGCCGCGGATTGTAAGATGCGCATCGACAAGCCCAAACCCCCCCCAAAGAAGAAGTTCCAAGGGAAAGGGAGGAAGAGGGCACCTGCTCAGGCTAATATGTGGCTGAGGGAGGAGATGATGCTGGACAAGACTACATGCACCTGAGTGCTGTGGTCTCGGAGGTGAACCTGGTGGGGAGAAACCCAAAGGAATGGTGGCTGGACACAGGCGCCACTAGTCACATCTGTGCCAGCAAGTGGATGTTCAAGACCTATACGGCCGTGGACAATGAGAGCTGCTTCATGGGGAACTCGGCTACTTCCAGGGTGGAAGGAAAAGGAACCGTGCTGCTGAAGATGGCATCGGGAAAGGAGCTCACACTGAATGGCGTGCTCCATGTGCCGGAAATTCGCAAGAATCTGGTTTCCGGGTCCGTGATGGTGAACAAAGGATTTAAACTTGTATTTGAATCTGCAAAAATTATAATCACTTTGAACGGAATGTATGTAGGCCGTGGCTATATGACCAACGGCATGTTTAAATTAAATGTTGGTACTCCGGCACCTAAGGCCGAGTCTGCTATTGTGGGTACTAATGCTGAGGCAAGTACCAAGAATAATGTAACCGTTAATGTTGCCCAAGTGGCTAATAAAACGTCTTTTGCTTATTCTTGCGATTCATTTAATTTATGGCATGGTAGATTAGGTCATGTGAATGCTAATTCTATGAAGAAATTGATATCACTAAATCTACTACCTAATTTTGTATTTGATAAACAACATAAATGTGAGGTTTGTGTTGAAGCAAAATTAACCAAGTCTTCGTATAAACATGTTGAACGAAGTACTGAACCTCTCGGTCTAATACACACGGATGTATGCGACTTAAAGTTTATACAAACGCGAGGAGGGAAAAAGTATTTCATCACGTTTATAGATGATTGTACTAGATACTGCTACGTCTACTTAATGAGAACTAAAGACGAAGCGGTAGAGAAATTCGCTCTTTATAAGACCGAAGTAGAAAATCAACTCAATAAAAAGATTAAAATGTTGAGGAGTGATAGAGGCGGTGAATACGAGGCACCGTTTACGCATAAAATGGTATTATACATCAAACCACAGCCCCATACTCTCCGGAGCAGAATGGGGTTGCTGAGCGTAAGAATAGAACGCTCAAGGAAATGATGAATGCTATGCTAATAAGTTCTGGGTTACCCCAGAACATGTGGGGGGAAGCACTACTTTCCGCCAACTATGTATTGAACAAGCTACCGCATAAGAAGCGTGATAAACCACCTTATGAACTATGGAAAGGCCATAGGCCGAGCTATAAATTCTTAAGGGTTTGGGGTTGTCTCGCGAAGGTCCTTGTCTCGCTTCCGAAAAGAACGAGAATAGGGCCAAAGACGGTAGACTGTGTGTTCATAGGATATTCACAAAACAGTAGTGCTTATCGTTTTCTCGTGCACAAGTCGGATAATCCCGATGTGCATGTAGATACTATCATCGAAGCTCGAGAAGCTTCTTTCTTCGAGGAGATCTTTCCCCGCAAGTCTTCCATAACTGTAGAGACTGAGGAGTCAAACAGTGAGGAAAATGTGGGGGCAAGTGAACCGTTGGAGGAAGAAGAAGAAGAGCCTCGACATAGTAAAAGGGCTAGAAAGGAAACGACTTTCGGTCCAGATTTTGTAACCTTCATGATAGAAGGCGAACCAGCGACATTCAAACAAGCAATGTCATCCCCGGAAGCCCAATATTGGGAGGAAGCGATCAACAATGAGGTTGAATCGATATTACAAAATCACACTTGGGAACTAGTGGATCTACCACCCGGGTGTAAGCCACTAGGACACAGGAGGATCTTCAAGAGGAAGAGAAAGCTCGATGGAACAATCGAGAAATACAAGGCGAGGCTTGTAGTAAAAGGTTTTAGACAAACCGAAGGTGTCGACTATTTTGACACCTATGCTCCTGTCTCCAGGAAAACGTCAATCCGGATAGTCATTGCTCTCGCAGCACTTTTCGACCTGGAAATACATCAAATGGATGTTAAAACGGCGTTCTTGAATGGTGAACTGGAAGAGGAAATTTACATGGAACAACCGGAAGGGTTTGTAGTTCCAGGTAAATCGCACAAGGTGTGTAAACTTGTGAAGTCCTTGTATGGACTTAAACAAGCGCCTAAACAATGGCACGAAAAATTTGATAGAGTGAGGCTGTCAAACGGTTTTCGAATAAACGAGTGTGACAAATGCGTCTACGTAAAAGGAAATGAAAAGGACTACGTGGTAGTCTGCCTCTACGTAGATGACATGATTATCATAGGGAGTATTGATAACATCAACTCCACTAAGAGAATGTTGTCACAAAAATTCGAGATGAAAGACTTGGGTGTCGCTGATGTAATACTTGGTATGAAAATTACCAAGACATCAGACGGATATGCGCTATCTCAAACTCACTATGTCAAGCAGATGCTTGACAAATTTGATAAAGATAGTAGAGCTACATCCAGAACTCCGATAGAGATCTCAACGACCCTGAAAAAGAATTTTGGGGAGAGTGTGAGACAATTGGAATATTCTCGAATAATAGGCAGTCTGATGTACGTCATGAACTGTACTAGACCAGACATAGCCAACTCAGTGAGTAGACTGAGTAGGTACACCAGTAATCCAAATGAGGAACACTGGAAGGCCATCATGAGACTTCTCAGATACATGAGATACACAGCAGACCGAGGGTTGCATTATACCAGATATCCAACTGTACTGGAAGGGTATTCTGATGCAAACTGGATCTCGGATTCCAACAGTACACGATCCACTAGCGGATATGTGTTCGTGATGGGAGGAGCAGCTGTCTCATGGAGATCATCCAAGCAGACGTGCATAGCTAGATCAACTATGGAATCCGAGTTCATAGCGTTGGATCTAGCAACAGAAGAGGCTGATTGGCTGAGAAGCTTTCTGGAAGGAATTCCAATGTGGCCGAAACCTGTCCCAGCAATAAGCATGCACTGCGATAGTCAGTCGGCTATTGGACGGGCGCAGGATCATATGTATAATGGAAAGTCCCGACATATTCGTCGGAGACATAAATCCGTAAGAGAATTGTTAGCTAACGGTGTGGTGTCATTAGATTTTGTGAGATCTAAATACAATATAGCGGATCCATTTACAAAAGGCTTGACTCAGGTAGGAGTTGAAGTTTTATCGAGGGGAATGGGGTTGAAGCCCATCAAACTGGAAACCTCCTCAGAGGCAACCCAACCCGAACTGGATTCTCCAGCGTCGGGTTCAACGGGAAAACCGAACTGTGGGGGTGACCGAACAAAGCACTCGGGAACTTAAGTTCCCATCCCATTTCTAGGATGAAAGAGTGATAGACCTAGACCATCTTAAGGATGAGCATGAGGCTCTTAATGAAAAAAAGTATCTCGAAGGTCGAGAGGGGTGAGTCAGGACACCCTTGACTTGAAATCACCTATGACGAGTGTGTATGGCCGATACTATGTGATGAGCCATGGGCTAAATCACTAGAGCACTCGGTTGAATTTTGCCAAGGCAGTCCACGGCCAAATATGAACAACAACCAAAGGGCTTAGTAAGTGCTGTAGAGAGGACACTGTGTGCGCATTACCCTGGTATGCACAAACGCTAAAGGGTTCAAGGCTTAAAGGCTACCCAATAGTAGCATATCAGATTTTACGTCACTACGGCAGGTTCAAAGCGCACGCTACCTGTCCTTATGCAGTGAACTCTTGCGGTTCTCTCGTATGCATTTAGGAGCATTTTTATTTTCAGCCAATTGCATTCATGTGGGGGATTGTTGGAAAAACATGTGAAAAACATGGGTGTTTCCGAATGGTCGCTGGACCAACTTCGGGTCATTTTTACATGCGACAGCGCTAAGTTGTTTATACCATACTCAACGTGGTTGAGTAGCCCGTGTGACGGGCTTCGCAACGGTATATCGCATGACCTATTTGGAGAATGGGTGTGAATACAAAGTGGCTTCAAAGTTGGTACCTCGCAAGCTCAAATCTGGAAAAAATCTGGAAAACCTAAATGGTAATGGAAAACCATTTAGTATAATCCCATATTGGAAGATTGAGAGTCAATTTTACAATATATATACCATACCAACCCATGTAGTTATTAAACTAACATGTCCACATACACCTAAGAGTATTAGTGTGTACCACACACGCGCGCTCGCTCGTGTCTCGGGTCTCGGGTCTCGGGTCTCGGGTCTCGGGCTCGGGCGCGGGCGCGGGCTTGGGATTTGGGATTTGGGGAATGTCTCGGGTCTTGGGTCTTGGGTCCAAACCCGAATAGCGAGTTTTGTATAAAATACAAAAGGAGTCCCTAGAGTTTCCAGCAAAGAGAAACGCCAGCAATGAATGAATTTAAATGCTGCGGTTTCAGGAATTAAGTGAGCGGATTCTGGGGGTGTAACTCCCAGAATTGATGACCAACATTTATGGCTGCGGTTTCAGTAGAGCCTATAAAAGGCAGCCATCCCCCTCTCATTTCAACACACCAGAATACACACAACCTCACAGCATAAGCATACACTTAGTGAGAGAGAACCGCACCACCAACAGCTCGACCTGTGGTTCGGTGCCGGTTTCCATACGAGCCACTCTGAGATATAAGTTGTACCTTGGGAACAAAGTCCCGAAACCAGAAACCTTTAAAGGTGGTTCGGGAAATATTGTTTAAGGGAAACTGCTCAGCAGTTGCCTCTTATTTTTATTTCTGTTATTTATTTTTCAGTCCTTTACATTCTGTACATTTCATTTCAGTACCATTTCTTTTCTGTAATTTACTTTTCTGTACTGTTTCTTTCCTGTATTTACTTTTCAGTACTGTTTACTTTCAGTCTTTCAATTCTGTAATTTACTTTTCAGTTCTGTAATTTCCAGCATTTACAAAAAACAGTCCGGCAGTTTTTTATTTGTTAAAAACCAGTCCGGCAGTTTTTTATTTGTTAAAAACAGTCCGGCAGTTTTTTATTTGTTAAAACCAGTCCGGCAGTTTGTTTAAAACCAGTCCGACAGTTTTTTATTTGTTAAAACAGTCCGGCAGTTTGTTTAAAACAGTCCGGCAGTTTCTTATTTGTTAAAACAGTCCGGCAGTTTGTTTTATTTACAAAACAGTCCGGCAGTTTTTTATTTGTTGAAAACAGTCCGGCAGTTTATTTTATTTCCAAAACAGTCCGGCAGTTTGGTTATTTTCGAAACCAGTCCAGCAGTTTAATTTAATTCTGTACGAGTCAGGAATTGTAATTCATATTCCAATTGTGAGAAATAAATTGTTATTTCCATTGCGTTCCTGTCTTCTTTATTTTATTGTCCTTTCTTTTATAGTATTCGAACTAGTACCAAAACCAACAGTTCTGTCATTAACGGGGACGGCGTATTAAACCTAGCACTCCATACGTCCTTCAAATCTCCAAATTCATTACGTATTCTCCAACCGACCAAGCGTGACTGTTTTTAAAAGATGCATCTCTGTTACACTGTAATGTATGTGAATTGTGATGGTAGTTCCTTGACCTAGTCTGTGTAAAACACATTTTGCTCTCCTTGTTCCCTCCTATATTTTTGCATACTTTTCAGATATTTGATTAGATTTTGTCTTCCATAGTTTTACTTTCATTTTGATAACTAAAATGATTTTAACTAGTATATATATTTTGATGATTGCATTTACTTGATTACTTTTATTTGATTTCCAGTTATCTATCTATCTATCTATATATATGTATATATACTTTTTTAGTTTATTTTCTTTTATGTACATGGGGTGGGAGGAAATGAGTTGGTGCTTATTTTGGTCATACTGTTTCTTTTGTCGTGTGTGGCATTATTTTATTTTTACTTAACTGTTTGGAACATGTTTTCGGGGGTAATTCGAACCTTTTATTCACTTGTTGTTTAAATTATAAGTAGGACCTTAAACAAGCCGAGTCATCCATTGACAAGCTTATGGTTCGCTTGTTAAATGCTCCATTAAAATTGTATTTTACTCATGAATCGAGCCTGAAAATTAATGTATTGCTTGTATTCACGCTTGGATCCGGACACGTTAATTTTTTAATCATATAATTCACTACAAGAAAATTCTCATATTCTAACTATCAAATAAGTTAGTAAAGCTCAAAATTAGTTACTATATGCAATTTACTAACCGAAATTCTAACTAGTGCATCAGTTAGTAAAAGCCTAGTTAGTAAATTTTACTAACTGAATAAGCGCTAGTTACAATATAACAAGTGAAATAGCAACTGATTTTATCAATTAGGGATTGATTACCAACTGATTTCATCAGTTAGAAATTACTAACTGATTTCCATAGTAACTATTTACCAACTAACAACATTTGCTATTTTTAACTACAATACCAACTACTTCAGCTACTTTTTGCAACTAACACTAACAACTAAACATCAATTAGTAAATGGTCACTTTTCTAAACTGGAAATATGCAAATTTTAGACCCACTAGCTAATTAAATTTAATAAATGTGATTAAAACAATAATATAAGAAACTAATTACGCAGAACCAACATTTCATTAAATATTAACAACAAACTATAATCAAAATTATCATTTAAAATCAAATTATAATACAAAATGGTACAAGTCTAAATAGAATAAATTACAAGCTAAATCAAACTATGATACAAAATGGTACAAGTCTACATAGAAAATCATCGTGAGGCCAAGTTGTCATGGCCATCACTACCATTCTTGGAGACACTATGGGTAAAACTGAACCATTGTTTTCTAAATTCTTGGTGTTTGTGCCTTCATGATGCTTAAATCGGAAACTCAACGGCAACACATTCCTCAAGATAAAACTACCCAAACTACACCCATCACTAGAAGAAGAACTAGAACTTGTACCCTAGCAATGTGTTTTGTCGACACGGTATTACTCCTGACTTGTTATTCTAAAACATCCACACATTGAAGACACCCCTGCCACTGGCACTATGATTCCTTTTACCACATCGTACTTGGTTCACTTTGCTGTGATTTTGTTCAACCATCCTAATCAAATAACAAAAAAATAACTCTAATCAAACCGTTAATTTCAACATTATAAATCAAAATGCATGGTTAACTCCCATAAATGTTTAAAATTCAACACAACAAGCTAAACATGGTTACTAATAGATTGAAATTAAATATCAAAAGGAACATGACTGCATAACAGAAAGACTTAACAAGAACAACAATGATTACCATTACCACTACTCGATCTTAGGGAAAGAAAATAATTTTAATTACTTATACGGATAAAATGTCGGCTGCTCGCAATATGAAGTGTAAATTCAAAAGTACAATTTAATAACAAAGCAACAACTTTTTACAGAAAAAAACAACACTGCTTCTTGAATCTCAACGACTTATCAATATTCATTTAGCCTTTATTAAAAAATTATCATTGTTAACTGAAAACTAACACCAACAAGTTGTCGATAACAAAAAGGTAAAAGAATCACTCAAACCCGCTTCAAATTTTACTAACAGTCCTAGAAATAACAAATCGAACACAATTTTTCAGTACAATCAAATTTTAACCTGAGGATTTGGTATGGTTCCGTATTATAAGGGACATGCGAATACTTCTAAGAAAATGCATAACTGAACACATCGTCAAACAAGTCTTCAAAATAGAAATATAAGGAGACATGCAAATACTTCTAAGAAAATGCATATCTGAACACATCGTCAAACAAGTCTTCAAAATAGAAATACATAGGTCTCAAATAAGTATGGAGTATAGATAATGCTGCAAAAAGTTTAATTATAGGCACTACAAAGAACCACTAACTAAGAAAATGTTATTAAGTTTTAATGAGGCAGATAATAAAGATCATTTTAAAAAGGTGATATGTCCTTAAGTTAAGTCATTAAAAAGAGCATCAAAAACCATGTTAAACATATGGGATGTCAGTTAATAGCTTAATTGCACAAACTCAAAGTTGTCACATACAACATATAAATTATAAATTTTAGGTCTTGTTTGGTTATATAAATTAAGCTTTGTTTTCTTTATCTACTCTTAGTAATTGTCTTCAGAATGTAATATTACAGCTGTTCTTAGTTGACCAGCAAAAAAGTTGATGCTTCGAGCTTAAAGCTCTATGAACCCCCATTTGTTGCTCAAACCTATATGACCAACCGCTAAAAAAATCAACTACAGTTGTTGAATACCCCATTCTAAATGAAAACTAATAGGTTTTAAGTTCAGCCTATCAAACATTTTGCTTAAAGGTTGGACCCCCTTTTAATCCCCAATATGCTTCATCATTAAATTTAATCATAAAGTGTCTATAATCCACAAGGCCAACAATAGGAATATGCTTCAATCCCCAATAATTAACAGTATAATATCTGATAACATCAATCTTGGATAGCAATTAAAGTAAATTTCAAAGGTTCTACAGACTTATTAATCTCTAAATCAGAAAAATAATAATAACAGGAAAAGAATCTTTTACCTGATTATCACAAGGCGTTAGATCGAAGTCCAGAACATCAATTTCCCCTAAATCTAACTTACCCCCAACCAATGCACCTGTGTACGATAGATTTGCCCCCTTTTTCTTTTGAATTCTCCATGATCCTTACACAATTAATCTGACTAAGAAAACTTTAACCCAAAAAAGAAAAGAAACTTCTGACTTTAAGAACCCTAGATTTAGAAAAACGTTATCGAGAAAGACTCTGAAATAATCGAGAGACCAAAAGATATGACTATGAAAGACCTAGATCTAGAAAGAAGAAGCGATATTTGTTGAAACGGATAAGATATGATGATAAAACATAAGAAAGGGAGATAACGGACGTTTTACCTTATAACTGGGGTGAGAGAGATGACCACAGACGATGAGATAGATGGTGAGATGAGGGAGGCGGCGCCTTCTTCTTCTCTCTCTCTCTGCTTTTGTTTTGGAGCTTATACTAAGTCCAAGTGTAACCCTATGTATTTTTAAACCCCACTTCTTTTATTTTGTTTCATTTTACTACACAATATTTTGCTTTCTAATTTGTAACTATTTATCCATTGGTCCTTCTTTAATACATATTGACAGATTCAAACCAATATAAATCACAAATATGACTCTTTTACTCTAATTTCCAAATATAATTTTATTTTAAAATTTTATTTTATTTGATACTATTGGCCCGATACAACTAACTTTTAGAGGGAGTGAACAACCTTTTTAACCGTTTTTTGCTCAGTTGAACTAACAACCAATTAACTTACTTTCTAACTTACCAATAAAAATTATGTGATTAATAAATAAGTATTCACGAAATCATAACATTATAAGTTGTCTAACAGTACAAATTGTACAAGGAAAATGACACTGCGATATATAGATCTTCAACTTAAAGGCTATCCCTATCCTATGAATTTTTTAACCGAATATTATCACTACAACTCTTCCAAACCGAGTTAGTCTAAACGATTTGTTCCTCATCAATCCGAGATTTCTCGTCTCGATACAAGTGAAATATAATAAGATGTCTATATAGTCTAAAAAAAGTATTTTGACCGTTTAAATTAGTTTAACCTTTTGATAGAAAAATTTCACTGATCTCTCAATATTGAGGTTCTTCGGCTTTTTTTAAATGCTCGCAAATTGCTTGTTCGGACTCCGAATCGACTTTTGTTTGAACCATTAACTTTGTTATTGAACGCTCTATCATTTTAAGTTTTGAAAGATACATTTTATCTTTTTGAAAAATACTCAAAGAAATTATAAAGTTATTAAAACACTTATAATCAAAATCAATTATTTAACACATGGTTTAAGATATTGCAAAAATAAACGTGATATACAACACTAAACACCATTTTATTACATAGTAAACATAATTCTAACATAAATATTAACATATTGTATTATTTGCAATCTTCCATCCCATGTTAGTAATACTTTTTTCTATTTTTTGTTATTTGATTTCATCTCCAAATTCGGTTTCACCAATAAATACATATACATGTATGTCTTTTCGACCATTGTGTTTGATAATTAGTCTTTTTTCAACCAAATATATAAAAAAGAAGCATTCACAATTTATTCACTATCTTTGAACGCAACATGTTCTTCACCGGTAGTTCTATCAATTATCGATAGTACATCAATAATTGCTCTACTTTTGATGGAGCAAACTTTTATTGATTTCAAATATTTACCAACTTATTTAGTGATCCCTTAGCGAGATTATTAATAAACGGGTTCTCAATATTTTTTGGGTTATGTGAGGGTTTATTGACATAGTTAATTGAATATATGGGGAAAACATATATGTGGTTGTGTTAGTTTGTGAATATAAAGATAAATATATTGATATTGGATATTAAATTATTATTTAGCAATCAAAAATTAGTTGGTAATATACTAACTAAAAGAGCAAAAACATTGTTAATCCGGTTGATATTTACCAGCTAACAATTGTTTGTTAGTAATCAATTAGTATTTAGCAACTGAATTTTTTTAGTTAGTGATCAGTTAGTATTTAGCAACTGATAATGTTGTAGTACACAGTTAGTAAATACTAACTGTTAAAGTACTAGTTACTATTTCCGTTGTTATTTACCAACTGAAAATTGTAAGTTGGTATTCAGTTACTATATAGCAACTGAAATTATTATAGTTACAAATTAGTTAATAAATATTAAAAATATGAAATTTAGTTAGTAAATCAATTGGTATTTACTAACTAACAAATAAGTTAGAATTTTTAGTTAGTATAGGATCATTTTCTTGTAGTGTATAAATATCATGCCTACAAAAGTAAGTAATTATATTATATTTTCGATAAACACTTCACTCCTCACTTTCTTTAGATAGTAATTAGACTACATCTGTATATATTATATTTTCAAGATATATAATTATTTGTGTTCTTCATCTTTATCTTAATAAAAAAAAAGAGTTTTAAGGTATGGGTTGGGCTCGTTATAGCTTAACGATCCCAATATTATACACAATCTGAGACTAAACCGGTTCTTCAAGCTCCTTTAGTAAACGATTTAATAAGCGAGTGTAAGAGATATTACTACTCTTTTGTCAATATTTTGAACATATTATGTCCAAATATGTTTGAAATCATCTCAATTCCACCCTAATATATTGGTCTTATGAATCTTCAAACCATGTAAATTAAACTATTAGACTCTGTATAAGTTGCTAAACGCACCCACAACATTGTGTTTCATAACATCTCTTTATTTAGGCGCCGACTAACCCAAAAGTGTCAAAAAAAACATAAAAAATTTATTGTATAAATAGACGTCTCTTAGATAAGGTGAATAGATCATATTTTTCCTGACATTACACTTTTAAGACTCAATTTCGCTAAATATGACAAGAGTACAAATTTTATTTTTTATTATAGAAATTTTTACATATATTTTATGAAGAAAGTTAAATATGTCTCCTCTTTTTCTAGCTTGATGTCTGTGTGGAATTGTTATAGTCTGACACGATGAACACTTTAACATAACTTGCGCATATATATGTGTATATATATAACTTTCCTAATTTCAGTTTCTTGAGGCAATATATATAGCCATTTTAGAGTTTTTCAGTATTAAACAAACCTTACAAATGAGCATTTCTTATAAATATTTTTTCTCTACAAAAACACAACGATGGTTAATACCATTAAATGCCATCCATGCCTTCTAAAAACGATTTAAACTCTTGTATATGCAAATTTTTTAAAGATTAACCAACAATGAGAGCTTTTAGAACTAATTAAATCAGTACAACAAAAGACTAACTATATGAGTAACATTGTAAAGAAAATCAATCAGAGTGGTTAGAATTTTTTTTGAAACTACGTGCACCCCTTTTGTAATTTACTACAAGAAAATGTATGAACAACAACGACATACACTTTCTTGTTATTTTAATGTTAGATCCGTTTGCTATCAACTTTTTCGGTCAAAAAACTATTTTAAAAAGCAACTGTAAAAAAACTTGATTATAAAAAGCTAGTTAATGCGTTTGGTAACAAATTTCTAAAAGTTAGATTTATTAAGATTTGAGTTTGGTTTTAAATTTCAACTTTTTGCTAATTACTTCAAAATGACCAAATTATCTTTGCTAAAAGTAACATATTTGGCATCAATCTGCTCCTTTTAGCATAAACTAAATATAGTTGTACTATCAAAAACTTGTTCTATCATAGTTTTTTTCTTAAACTCTCAAATTGATGCCGAAAAAGTTATAAAAATCCACCAAAAACATTGATTTTTTGCTTTTCAAGTTTTCCTTGTTTTTATAGCCAACATCTAGTTTTTTAAAAGCCATAAAAACTAACATACCCAACACCTAATGTTTTTTCTAGCAAAAAATCTAAAAAACAATTAAACAAAGCTTGTACCAAACACACACGTTATTGCGTCTGTGACTAAATTGGTAACCGAGACAACACAATAAACTGTTACTAATCTGTTGTGAATTTAACCACAACAACTATCGTGTCAGAATAGCAACAGAGGATCTGTCCGTATTTATATATTTTTTTTGTTGTGATTTGTGTTAACTGATTTTTGGAAACTAAGGTGTATGAAAAACGTAAACACCATAGTCAAAGTTGTGCGACATTTCTCTAGCTATATATGTACAATTAATTGCCTCACAGCGAAGCCAGGATGTGTAAATGGGGGGTGCCAAAATATATGTACAAGTAACATATTTTTATGGAGGGTGCCAAGTCTACACCTAAAAAGAAATTGTACTAAAAAAAAATTGCGTCACTTGGGATTTCTAAAATTATGGGGGTGCCGTGGCACCCGATCGTCCCCACTTAGCTTCCCCCTGCTCACATACAAGACCCAAAGCGACTATACTTGTTCCTTTTTGGCATAAATCCGGTACAAAATATGAAAAGGTAAGATACGTGCTCGATATTATCGATTAGATCGGTCTTATTCGTGGTTTTTTGGTTTTTTCGGTTTTGAAGGACTACAAGGCTCGATTATAATGAAGAATGTCTGCATGTGAAGCCAACTTTAACCCTTTGCGATAGACACGGTATAAATTGCGATCAAAAGGGTATTTAACCTTTCTTTTTACCCAAAGTATCCAAATCCAAACGGATAAGAAATGTCATGCAGTTGATACGATTCGATCTGTTAAAATATCATCACACACATCAACTTCAAAGATGAACTTTATGTTTTATCTTCAATCTTTATAAATGATACTATCTTAAATCTGGTCTCAAAGGATGACAAACAAACAACATGCATGCATATGTTGATAAGTGGCAAACACATTAATAACATTGTACACACTATTACTTCTTGTATTTTCATTAATGCACGTCTAAGTTGAGAATTAAATAGATATATAGTCTTAAGCGAGTATTCCTATCAAATTTCTTACATTACAGACCATATTCCATTTAGTACGATCAAAACCAAATAACACTAATCATTTCATTTTTTAAAATCTGAAACTTGTGATTTATGACGTTTTGCATCTTTAATGTAAAAGAAGTGAAAATATCGTTCACGTGTCCCCTCGCATTAAATATAACCAATAGTGCTCATTTCACCAAATAACGGATTGTTTCCCAAAACTCAAATGCAGTAGATCACATTTAACACTTATCGAGCGAGCCTTAATGTTTGCCAACTCGAAAATGGAAATAGGAAAAACTTTTAGATAAGTGATGTAAGTTGAGAAACTTTTAGATAGACCGGTCTATATTGTAATGTTAATAGGTGATACCAATAAGAATATAATATTATATCTTTTTTTTAATTAATTTAAAATGAGCTAAGATGGTCACTAATAACATTCTACATTTTTCTCTTCGATTTCAATTGGTTGTGTCACCGGTCTATAGTAGATCCCATTTACTTATAAGCTACTAAAATTTAGGTATATCGTGTTTATTTTATAATCTTGCACATCAAATTACCAATAATAATTTAAGATTGTAACGTTTTTAAATTTGAGTATGAGTCTTACTATAATTTTTCATTTTTCTATGGAGTTTTAACGAGTTGACTCATTTATTCTCAGTAGACCCGATGTATTTAAAAAGTTAACTAAAGTCGAGGGATTACTTAATCACTTCCAAGACTCGATACATCGCATATAACCCGGCCCTTATCAAAACTCCAAGGACTAATTATTGCCAATTCCTAAATAGAAACAAAACTCCAAGGACTAATTATTGCCAATTCTTATTTAAGAAAAGAATATTTCCAATTAGTAAATATAGAAATAAAACTCCAAGGACTAATTATTTTCATTTGGTAAATAGAAATAAAATTAAAGAGAGCCTAATTCATAAACGAAACGACACCGTGTCATATAGCCGTTACTACATTCAAAAAATCCTACCGTTAAAATCGCATATATGTATCTATCTATACATACATACACAAATTTCTCCTTCAGAATTAATATTTTCAATTACTTCATTTTCTCTCTCTTCGATTTAATAATCTCTCTGATTTAATCTCTCTATTTAGATATTAGATATATAGATTGAGGAGATGAATAGTGTGATAATAGACGAGATTTACGAGTTTTCGGCCCCTAGGTTTTTCGATTTTGTGCTTGGAGAATCGACAGATGCGATGAAAAAGGCGGAGCTCTGGTTCGATACGGCTCTCAGCTACGCTCCTTCTCGTAATTATTCCCCTCTTTCTCTCTCTTTCTATATATATGTATGTATGTATGTATTTATATCGTGTATTTGTTCAGTTCTCATAATCAACTTAATTAGGTTTATTAGGGTTTTATAATAAAATTGAAGGGTATGGTTATATATATTTGTTTGTTTGCATTTATAGCATGTATTTTGTTCAGTTCTTGGGTTGATTGTACCTCTCATCGTCATCTTAATTAGGTTTATTATGGGTTTATAATGAAATTAAAGGGGGGTGGTTATATATGTATGTACGTAAATGTGTTTATGTATCATTTATTTGCTCAGTTCTTGGGCTAATTGATCTTAATTACGTTGATTAGGGTTTAATCAAGATAAAGACTTGTATATGTATATATGTATGGGTGTGTATATATCATTTATATGTTCAATTCCATCTTAATTTGGTTGATTAGGGCTTAATTAGCGGAAGACTTATTATATTGAAATTTTAGGGGATGATTGTATGTATGTATGTATCAATTATTTGTTTAATTCTTGGTCTAATCGAACTGTTCATCATCTTAATTAGGGTTTCATCAGCGCAAGATTGTTTATTTGTACAATTCTTGGGCTAATTTATGATTTGATTTACTAAACCTTTCCTAGTTTTTTTTATTTGGTTTATTTGTCTGATTAATTTGATTGTGTTAACTTATTAGAGTCTCAGGTTTTAAGGTGTTAATACTGATTAAATTTCTGATTACTTTCAGTTCTTGGGTTTATTTAACTCTGTATAGATTGATTGGGTTTCACCAGTGCAAGGCCTATTACAGTAAAATTGAAGGATATGGTTCTTTTTTGTTTTAGAATTTATGAGTTTAGTCTGATTATGTTTCACTTACTTAAACTTTCCGTTTGTAGATTATTAGGATTTCATTGGTGTAAAAGCGGATATTATCAAATTGGAGGAAATGATTCTTCTTTTCTGGAATTTGTGTTTATTCTCTGTTTATTTTGATTTCTTGAATTTCTCATCATCTCAATTAGGTTTACTAGGGTTTAACTGGTGTATTAGGAGATAAGAACTGGAATTTAGATTAGGTAATAAATAAACTGATAGAGATTTTTTTTCCGATGAGTCCATTTTTGGGTCAATTTGATTGCTTGGGAATTGTAGGTTTTCGACGGCATGACAGAATTTAAATAGAAACCTGAGAATTGTGAATATGTGAACTTGTGAGTTTATTTTTTGGTCAATTTGATTTCTGTGCAAGTGTTTTGTGAATTTTACATGCTTTTGCTTATGCATTGGCTCCAGTTAAACACTGAACATTATGAGTGCGTAATTCAGGTAGTGTGTGCATATGATTCGCTAATTTGGCCAATTCGATGAATGGAGTGGAGTACACTTATTGATTCTTAGTGTGAAATCCTGATTCAGTTTTAACTTCAATTGAATTTTCATGATTGGCTGATTGAGTATTTATGCGTTTATTTTCTCTGGACAATTTGATTTCATGCTAGTTATTGAATTGTGACTTTCACTTGCTTACTGATATTGGTTGTGCATTTTGCTTGTTAACTTACCAATGAATTGATCCTTTTGGTAAAGATTTACATCAATTATTTCAGTAACTTGATTAGTAATAGTGAATTTTGACCTAGGTTTGAATTAGGTACGACTATAGTTAATGAATGATTTCCGTAACTTGATTGAATAACTGAAACTCATGGTTAATTTCCAGATTTCAAAAGGTATATTCGTGTTTTAATATGTTGTCTCCACTATATACTTTTTTTGCTGGTTTTTACATTCATCAACTAGCATTTCTATTTTCCTCAGAACTTACTGCCGCATACAAACTGAACTTACCATCTTAACACTCATTTTCCTTTTTACAACTCTGTAAAAAGACTCAAACCATTTTTGTATTAGGTGAACGACTTTCACACTGAACAGAATAACTATAGTGTAGCGTTTGGGGTCCACTTGAAGATAAAATGTTAGAAGTTGAAGTTTAGTCATATTGGTGTATATGTGTGACCTATTCATGTCAATATTTGTGAAGAAAGAGACAGACATTACGATGTCTAATGTTTTGCAATTTTTATGAAAAAGCATTTTAGACCATGTGAATTAATGATGAAAAAATTTGAATCATGCCACTAAGGCAGGTTTGTAAATAAGACAAAACATATATCTGATGTTTTGTAATATGGGTGTATCTTTTTTCTTCTGAGGCAGCAAAGAATGTGACAAAAGATAATGATACCTGATATTTTCCATCTTGGGTGATTTTATTTTTTACAGCATTTATGCCAAGAATAAAGGCAGGTAGAACAGTTCAGCTTGCTAGCCTTTGTGACTTCACCGAAGCTGAACAAGAACATAAGGTATTTAATTCTTACATCGCCACAGCTTTCTTTGCCTATGCTTATACATTTAGATAATTGCATCTAACAATGCTCTTATGCGCCTTAGGAATCAATACCGTTACCAACAAATGCATCAAATTCCATAGAAGGAGTTCTTATAGATCAAGATAAAGAACAAACAAGGTATGCAAAACCTTTCGTATGTTTGAGGAGAGAATCAGTTTTTAGAATTTGCTGAAATTGACTTTGTTTCTTATTTTTCCTTTACTTAGGCCTCAATCGTTGCTCATGAAAGAAGTAGTCTTGGGTGAGGACAAAGAAGTAGATTCAAGCATTGTAGATGATACTATGCAGTGTTCTTTACCCAAGGAGGTGACATGTGTGGAAAACAACACAAGGTAGTATGCGATTTTGAATACAGTGTTGTATATTAAGAAATAGACACTTAAATATTGAAATAATTTGAGTTTGCGATTAACGTTTTCTTTGTCGGTTACTTTATGCTGGAACTAGGAATGTTGAGACATCTATTGACGAGGATAAGAAACTTACTGTTGAAATAGAGACTTGCACACCTAAAATTCAAGGCTTCTCTCGAAAGGGTGACCTATCGCATACCCAATCTCAAAAACAAACAGCTAAAAAAATTGCGAACATGGTTAAGAATTCATCTGCTCTAAAGCCGAAGCAACTATTATCACATGCTAAAGGCACCAAACCAGTTAGTGCAAGAAAGTAAGATATTTTAGGCACTTGTCCCTGTAAATTTTTAACTATATGATTTGATCTTACTTGACATTTCACTGATTTTGGTACATTTCCATTTAAATTATAGGGATGGCATTTTGAAAAACGTTATCGGAACTCCTACTTTTGCCCAAGAAAATCAGGCGATTAAACGTCAAAAGTTAGAAGATGGCCGGTCTAGGCAAGTAAGTAGTACATTCTTTTTTGCTTTTCTTTCACATAATCATGTTACTTATTGGATAAAGTTTTTTTGACGTGTTTTTGTTTTGTTTTACTGAATTGTAGATTCTTAACGTTAAACCTCAAGTTTTGCCACACAAATTAAGACCTGGTCCCACCAGTTCTAGTATCAGCAATTCAACTGTGAAAGCCCATGAGAGAAAGGTATGTATATTTTGTTGCTCTGTTGAATAATCTTATGTAAAGCTCTTGTTTTTATATGAGTTAACTCTTAATATGCTTATCTTTGTGAAGGTTTATGTTAGGGAACCAGCAGCACCATTTGTTTCTATGGCGGAAATGATGAACAAATTCCAATCTGGCGCAAGAAATATCAATCTGCCTCCTCGCTGCAGTTCCACTGACCATGTAAATTCCTAATGCCGTCTTACTATAATACTATTATTGCCAAAAATTTAACTACTTTGATTATTTTTTAAACCATTCATATCTTTTAAACTTGCTTTTGTATAATAATATCAGGATGACACCACCTCAACAGCGAAACGTAATTTTAAACTTACCTTGACAAGGCCAAAAGAACCTGAATTTGAAACGTCTCAGCGGGCCCGCCCTACAAAGATTAAAAGTTTTGATGAGATTGAGGAAGAGATGATGGCGAAAATTCCTAAATTCAAGGCTCGCCCACTAAACAAAAAGGTGCATTTTGCAATCTAATTGATTGGTCGGGGTTCAATCTGTATATCCATTTTGTAACAATTCTCACCAAGTTCCAATTGCAGATTTTTGAGGCTCATTTACCACCCATGCCACAAAGAAGCACTCCCCACCTTCCCGAGTTTAAGGTTAAAATTCTATTCTTGTAGTAAATCTGAAAATAAGAAAAGATAGCATACATTATATTATTTATATGATTTTGTGAATTTTTAACAGGAATTTCATCTTGAAACCATGGCAAGAGCCAATAAGAACTCGGAAACATCAAGTGTTGTTTCAACTGAATCGTCTTCTCATGTAATTTTTCTTGTCTTGTCTTGCCTAAGCCTTTAAAAACTTATTTTGCAAGTGAATGTTCCAAACTATAATTTGTTTTTTTTGCAGAATCATGCGTGGAGACCTCATCTCACAGCACCAAAGTCGCCTCTTCTTCAAACATCTCTAAGGGCCCGACCATTGAAGATTAAGACTTCAGAAGAACTTGAAAGGGAGGAACTCGAAAAGGCTCCAAAATTCAAAGCTAGGCCTTTGAATAAGAAGGTTTTACTTTGATGAAACTATAGTATGTTTTTTGTACTTGTGGTCTTTTCACGGTCTAAATGATTCAAATAATTTTAATTTGTAGATATTTGAGAGTAAAGGGGATTTAGGAATGTTTTGCAACACGAAACGGCAAGTGACTATACCTCAAGAGTTTCACTTTGCTGTGAATGAAAGGATCCCAGTGGCCGACCTATTTGACAAGGTCTAATGAGTTTTAGTTTTTTGTTTAGTTTAAAATTTTGAAGTCTTTTGTTTTTGTAATTTCTTGCCACTGATCTTCTTTTTTCTTCTACTTTTAGATGTCGATAACCTCAGAGCCTCGCCACGAGAAACAATTTCCAAGGATCACTGAACCGAACCCTTTTACTCTCCGTACTGAGGTATTAGAGATAATAAATCTTAATGTCCGTTATGTTTCTTTTTCGCTTATGTTCGAGTACACCTCATTATTGTATATATCGTATCAGGAGAGAGGCGCAGAGAAGGAGAAGAAATTTGTTATGGAAGTTGTACGTAAATTAAACGAAGAGGAGATAGCGCGAATTCCAAAGGCAACACCTTATCCTTATACAACCGATTATCCAGTGGTAACCTTTCTTACTCCCTTCGTTTCCTATATCTTTTTTACATTTTTATTCATCATTATAGTATATGATGAACGAAGAGGTAGGAAAGAACGTCCTTTATAAGTCGACTAAAAGGGTGTCACTTGTAAAGGTTTTTTTTATCTTTTCATATATTTTAGTTATCGTGTACTGGTCACTGTAAAGATCTTTTCCACACTTTCCTTTATCATCATACCTAAGTGTTTTGGCCCATTTTAAAGAATCTGTTTCTACCCTTTTTGTTTATCATCAATACTTTCATGTTAAAAGAGTTTTGAGCCATTTCAAAAGTCCCTCTATGCAAGGTCACTTGTAAAGAACTTTTCTTTATCATCATACCTATTGTGTTTTGGCAACTTGAAAAAAATTGTTTTCTACCCTTTTATGTCTTGTATTTAATTGTTAAAGATTGTTTTAGTACTCTACCATCAAATATCTGTCACGTTGATCTAATGCTACCTTCACTCCCAATATACTTCTCCAGTTCTCCGGACACTTATTGTAAGGGAAGTGGGTAAGGAGAAGCGTGCGTAAGAAGAGGGATAAAAATATCCATATACAATTTAAACTCTTACCAAATAGTATAATCGTTTGGTTGACTTGAAATTTTCTTTTTTGCACAGATTCCACCAAAGCCTGAGCCTAAGTCGTGCACACAGCCTGAGCCATTCCAACTAGAGAGCTTGGCAAGGCATGAGGAAGAGATGCAAAGAGAATTTGAAGAACGACAAAGGATGGAGATGGAAGAAGCTCAGAGGAGGTTGTTTAAGGCGCAACCGATCCTTAAAGAGTAAGGGTTTTAGAATTTAGTTTTTTCTCTTTTACCTTAATTTTGCTGCGAGGGAGAAAATTTGCTAGTCTGTTAAACTCCTGTACTTCCGTCAAAGGCTGTAGAATTTAATTTTTACTTTTTTACCTTAATATTGTTGCGAATCTGTTTAATAATTTTGATTACTTTTGCAGGGACCCCATTCCAGTTCCCGAGAAGGTCCGAAAGCCTTTGACGGAAGTACAGGAGTTTAACCTACATGTGGAGCACAGAGCTGCTGACAGAGCAGAATTTGACAAAAAGGTATGAGAATTTACTTTTGAAAATGAGCTTGTTTGAGTTATAAAACTGAGAGGCTTTATTCTGAAAATTATTATGCAGATCAAGGAGAAGGAAATGATGTATAAGAGATACAGAGACGAGGCAGAATCGGCGAAGATGGTATAATATAGCCCCTTTCTTTTTATGCTATTATGTGTTTGGGGGAGCGTAAAACTGTCTAAAAAAGTTTGAAGTCCATTTTCCAACTTAATTTTGTTATTTGTATGTGTCCCAAAACAATATACTGCCCCTTTCTTTTTATGCTGTTGTGTGTTTGGGGGAACGTAAAACTGTCTAAAAAAGTTTGAAGTCCATTTTCCAACTTAATTTTGTTATTTGTATGTGTCCCAAAACAGTTCAAAAACTTTGAAGTACATTTTCCAATAAAATTTTGTTAGTATGTGTCCCAAAACAGGTAAGTTTTGAAATACATATCTAAACTTGATCCATTCTTGTGTAGATGGAAGAAGAGAAGGCCTTGAAACAACTACGGCGAACACTGGTGCCACATGCAAGACCAGTGCCTAATTTCAGCCATTCTTCACTACCTCAGAAGTAAGTATTATTTTTTTACAGTTTTTGACGTTTGACTTTCTTAAGTTACATTTTTTTCACTTCGGCCATTTTTCACTACCTCAGAAGTATGATCTTTTTTTGTTATTGAAGTTTTGCTTTCTTAACTTACATTTTTTACGAATAAATATTTGTTGTTTCGCTGACATTCTTCACTTCACTACCTCGGAATATGAGTTTTTTGAAGTTTTTTGCTCTCCTCAAGTTACAATTTTTTCTATTAATTGTCGAAATGGATCACGTGCTGCTACAGAAAAACTGTCTCATGTCTGCTTACTTTAATTCGTCTTGTTTCTTATTAATTGTCGAAATGAATAACGTGCTGCTACAGAAAAACATTGTCTCGTGTCTGCTTACTTTAATTCGTCATATTTCTTATTTCGACATTATTTTGGCCTTTTGGAAGTATGAACTTTTTTCTTCTAAAGTTTCGCATTTCTCAAGTTACAATTATTTCGAATAAATGTCGTAATGAACCAGTACTGCTATGAATGGCCACCTTTTCTTTTTTGAACTTTTGCTTTCCTCAAGTTACAGATTTTGGAAGTATGAACTTTTTTCTTCTAAAGTTTCGCATTTCTCAAGTTACAATTATTTCGAATAAATGTCGTAATGAACCAGTACTGCTATGAATGGCCACCTTTTCTTTTTTGAACTTTTGCTTTCCTCAAGTTACAGATTTTTCTATAAATGTCGTCATGTTTCCTACTTCGACATTAATTTGGGTTTTTGGAAGTTTGAACCTTTTTTCTTTTGAAGTTTTGCATTTCTCAACAAGGATTTCGAATAATGTCAAAATAAATCAAGTGCTGCTACAGAAAAAACATTGCCTGCTTAATTGATCTAATCCTTCATGTTTATTGTTTCAACATTATTTTGACTTTTCGGACTGGCTCATTGATATATGTCTCTTAACGACATGTGGCAGGTGTGTGAAAGAACCAACAAAGCCAAAATCTCCGAAATTGAATGTCGATAAAAGAAGAGAAAGGCGGAAGTATGTTGGTGTAACAGCTTCGACTGCCGCTTCCCGGATGAGATGATTTCTGCATAAGATATAGAAGGGGAAGATGGTATTGTTCAAGTGCATTTGAACCATTTATAGTTCTAAGTTCTGAGCTTATAAAAATCTTTTGTACATTGTAATTCAAATTTGTCAAATGTGAAATTACTGCATTTTGGTGTTGAATGTGCAACAAAATATTCTTGATTGTATTAATTTGCTATTCAAATTCTATTCACTTGGATTATTAACCAGTTAGGAATAGATTTTCTCATGTATCTGATTATTTTTCATGTCAGTTGCGATGCTGAATATTTGAACCGAAAGTCATATAAAACTTGGGAGTTGGCAGAAACAACTGTTTGGTAGCATCATTTGGAGGTCGGGATTGGATTAGTAGTTCGGTGAACCCTACAGGTGATGCGTTGGGCAACATATATCATGTCCGGATTATATATCCAGAACAAGATAACGATCTATAGGCATAATTTTATTTTGTTTCAATTAGTAACCCCTAATTAACTTTTCATTCGTATGGGGTGGTAAGGTCACATTATGATTATATACTTAAATTTTTTGAGCCCATTGTGTTAGGGCAAAATATATGAAGTTTTTTTCCCTCTATATTTACTGCTATGACATGACTAGACTTTTTCTTTATTTTTTAAAATATAGGACTAATATTCACAATTATATATACAATTTATATTTGAGTGTGTTTTTGTACTAAATAAAAAATAAATAGAAGTTGCGAGTACTAAATCATAAAAATAGTTAAAAGGTATAAAATCACATTTATAACCCGAGGTTGGATTTTTATACTACATTTTTTCTGAAAAAACGCACAAACCGTAGAAAAAATCTACGGTTTGCAGTGATTTTGTGCAAACCGTAGATTTAATGTGTAGAAAAAATCTACGGTTTACAGTCATTTGATGCGTAGATTAAATCTACGGTCTGCATCAATTTTGCAAAAATTACACAGTCAGTCCCCCTTTTTCAGAAATTACACAGTCAGTCCCTGCGTCAAAAATTACACAGACAGTCCCTGAAAAACAGAATTTTACGTTTTTAAAAAAAAAAAAAAATATCAAAAAACACTCTCTTTCTCTATCTCTCAAAAACTCAAATTTATCATCCAAAAAAACCCAAATCAATCAACCACAATAACTATCAACATTCTTAACAAAAAATCCCAAATCATCAATCAAATTTATCCCTAATTCAAGGTATTTCTTTATTCTCTAATTTATTATTTATTTTGTGTAATTTCAATTTGTAAAATAGGAAAAAAATATATAAAATATGCAAATTGATTATTCACTTAGCTATATATAATTGTTTGTTGTTTGTTTATATTAATTATAGAAATTGTAATTGTTGATATTTGTTCCATTTTATAAAAAAATTAGGGTTTTTATTCAAATTTGTTTATTTAGATATTTATTACTAATGGTTTGGTTATGATGTTAATGTTTATGTTTTTTATTTGTTTTGATTGAGAAAAAAAATAGTTACGCTTTATTAATATTTACCCGTTTTGAAAATTATGTGTTTTATAAAATTATGTTTTTTAATTAGTTTGTTTGCCCAAATCACTAATAAAAATTGGGGTTGTTGATATTTTTCCCGTTTTAAAAAAAAATTGAGTTTTTATTAAAATTTGTTTAATTAGATAATTAGAATAATTGTTTGGTTATCATTAAATGTGTATGTTTCTTATGTTGTTTTTATTGTTAAAAATAAAAATAGTTAGGATGGCAGAGCCAGGTCCACAGATTAAAGGCAGGATGGGCATTTTACGACAGACCGGTCATATTTCAAATCAGACTTGGGATGCTGGAAGAGAAACGGGTAGAGGAGATGCCCATAAAATTAGAATTTATAATTATAGTTGGCAGATACCGACGCCTGACAGAGTAGTTGAAAATATGATTAAGGCTTATTTTTATGTTATTCACACTATAGGTAATTATAGCGTAGATCGAGGCTTGCTTACAGCCTTAGTTGATAGGTGGCGTGATGAGACGCACTCGTTCCATTTTGTCGGTGGAGAGTTGGGGATATCGTTACAGGATGTAGAGATTATGCTTGGTCTCATGGTGGAGGTCTTGCTGCGACCCGATCGGAGCGGAATGATAACAGGGCGAGCAGGTTGAATATGATAGAGAGTTTGTTGGGTGTTAGACCTGCTGACAATCAAGTCGATACAAACTGTTTGACAGTTAGACTTGATTGGATGTTACATACCTTTGGTGAATTACCCTCCAACCCTAGTGAGGAGCGTTTGCTATATCAGTCTAGGGCTGCCATGTTATTATTACTTGGTGCACATATATTTTCAGATAAGAGCAGTGATCAGATTCCACTATGGCCTCTGCCATTTCTGGAGGTTTTTGACACATGTGCAGAGTATAGTTGGGGATCAGCTCTTCTGGCCTGGTTAGAGGCTAATTTATGCAAGTTGGTGCGTGGTAAATCTACCGGAGTAAGCGGGGCGGTGATGTTTCTCGATATGTGAGCGATGATCAGACTACTGTCGGTTAGACCATGTGAAGGGTTGCCGGAAGATATCGACCCACCTGAGGGCTTGCCTAGGTTCCCCATCGGTTACATGTATGATATTATTTAATTTGTGTTTTTTTATTGGGTCATCTATCATTTAATTATCTTATTTATATTTATTGTTTATCGGGTTTTGTTTGTATATTACAGATGGAAGATTTGGAGGCTTACTAATTTTAAGCCATATGTCTACAGACATAATGTGGTCCACATACGGGACCAGTTTGACCATATGTCGCATGAACATGTAAATTTTCACTTTCTTATTTCCTACATGTAACTTACGTATTATATGCTATATATGATTGCATTGGTCTTATGTTTGTAGAATTTATTACTAGTATTTTTAAACCATTGTTTACATATTCTAATAATAATTTTGTTGATTACAGATAGTCTGGCAACCTTACGGGAACCTCGATGACTATCCGGAATACTGCACGCGGGGTCGTGATATGTGGCATTGTTCTGCTTCTCTCATTTGTAATGAGAAGATTGAGTTCCACCCCGCGGATAGGTTCATGAGACAGTTCGGTTTTGTTCAGGTTGTCCCTACATATATTTGGAAACCCAAACAAGGTCACGGCAAGGATAGAAGATATGGGATTAAACCTGATCAAAAACACGATTGACCTGCACTTTTTGAAGAATTTATAACCGTGTGGAATGACCGCCACAACCGGCTTATTAACGGCGAATTTGGCACCGGGACATCACCGGATTACATGAGATGGTATAGAGAGAGGACCTGCATCTTTATAAACCCACCTGAACTTGGACTTCCATCTCACGGTTTCCGCGAGCATAGGGGTGTGCTCAATAAAATGGTAACAACTAGTTAAAGTTCATTAATATTTGTTTGTTATTTTTTTGTTTGTATATTTCAATACTAATAAATCGATTTTTATTGTTTTTTTTTTCAGAAAGCGATGTTACGCCGCAGTTTCAAATCGTTCAAACGGCTGAAATCTAAAACGGACGTGGACTTACTATGTGCGGAGTTCAATGAAATGGGAATGAATCCGTATGAGTCAGGTGATGAACAGTCGGATGAGGAGGATGACGACGACGATGGTGATGACGATCAAGGTTAAGACCCAATAACTTACGCTAGTGCTTCAAGTTATCGGCGTACCGAAAGAGGCAGAGGGGAAGGCGAATCTAGTAGCGGCGGGCGTAGCAGGGGTAGAAGAACGAGTGGAGGTCCGTCCGACTACAGATCAGGGTGGGAGTTCAAGCGGTCATCGTCGTGCTTCTTTTACTGGGTCGGACTACGTACACGACGATGTTCCGTTCGATTATCATAGACAATCATTTGGGTCGTATGAGCATCATCCTAGTCAGCATTCAACCGACACTTGGGCTCGAGGATTGACAATTACATCACACAAGCATGCTCCGCATCCAGAATCGCAGCATCGAGATAGACGTCGTCCGGAACTAAACGAAATCGAAAAGTCCATTGAGCCGTCACCGGACAGATTAACATCGGTGGGAAAGATGCTCCTTATGTACAACTTTAAAAGATTTAGTTGTGCAAAAAAAAAATGATTTGTATGTTTGATTTTTTTTAATTATATGTATAAATATGATAATCGAACCGTACTTTAATTTGATTTTTTTTAATTTGATTTTTTTTAATTTGATTTGTATGTTTGATTTTTAAGTTATAAATTTGTAAAAAAGATTCAGTATTTTAATGATAGGACCAATATTGAGTTTTTACGAAATGCAGGGACTGTTCTGCAATTTCTGAAAACTTCAGACAAACCGTACATTTAATGTACGGTTTGCACATAATTCTGTGCAAACCGTACATTTTTTGAAAATGACTACACCTTGTGGGGTTTCTGAAATTTATTCGGCCCGTTAAAAAAAACACTACAAACCGTAAAAGTAATCTACGGTTTGTAGTGTAAATGACATTGTATATCATATCCATCAAATGCATCCGACAACACTTTATCACTTTTGAATTATTATGAGTTGACAACCCTATCCGAAAATGACTACTCAATACATTATTAAAGTTTGAAAATGACTACACCTTGTGGGGTTTCTGAAATTTATTCGGCCCGTTAAAAAAAACACTACAAACCGTAAAAGTAATATACGGATTGTAGTGTAAATGACATTGGATACCATATTCATCAAATGCATCCGACAACACTTTATCACTTTTAAATTATTATGAGTTGACAACCCTATCCGAAAATGATTACTCAATGCATTATTAAAGTTTGAAAATGACTACACCTTGTGGAGTTTCTGAAATTTATTCGGCCCGTTAAAAAAAACAATACAAACCGTAAAAGTAATTTACGGTTTGTACTTTAAATGACATTGGATATCATATTCATCAAATGCATCTGACAACACTTTATCGAGATAATTAATTTTACTATATTCAACTATCATGCGTTTTCGATTTAGTATATTGAACTAACAAATTTACTGATTAGCATACTGGACTATGAAAACTTTCGATTTAGTATATTTCCGTCAAATTATCTAATAAAAATTAGTAAAGTACAAAATTACCCTTATGAAACTTAAATTAGTTTTGATTTAGTGTATTTTACTAATATATTTTTTCAATTTTGTAAACTATTTTTTTCTATCAACTTCACACTTATTCATTATTAATGAAGTAGTCCTTGTAGTTTATGAATATAATCAATCTAATACTTATAATCTCAAAAGGCACCAAATATTAAATAAAAGAAAGTGTAAAAAATAATATGTATGACTAATAACTTACACTACAAATAATAAGTATTTTTATTTGGTACATTTCTTCATGTATAGAAAATAAAAACTATAGCACATTTTTTTCTCATTAAAATTTAAATTGTTATAACAAAAAAAAAATCTATGTTTAGAAATTATAACTTAAATACTACTCATCGGTAGAAATGATTAAAAAAAATCTATGTAATGAAAAAAATAGACAAAAATCATATTTTTGTTGCACCTTTTTTAGTTGGTACGTTTGGTCATGCATGTATGATAAAAACAAGAACTCGTTTTTTCCATTCAAATTTAAATTTTTTATAACATAAAAACCCATTTGTCTAGAAATTGTATCTTAAATACTACTTATCAGAGCAAAATAGAATTTTTTTTAAAAGGAAGTTACTGAAAAACAAAAACAAAAACAAAAAAACATGTAAGACCAAAAGAAAAGTATACTATAAAAATAAAATTATTTTAGTTAGTAAAATTGATAACGTGTAATGAAAAAAATAGTCAAAAATCATATTTTTGTTGCACCCTTTTTAGTTTATTTAAGAAAATTGAATCATGTCTATAAAAGATTAATCTAGTCATTTTCACATTTGCTGCAAATTCTTTTTACAAATAATGCTCAATAGGTACCACTTTTGAACTTATATTACTCATAGCTACCTCCATAAGTTCATATTCACTATATGTACCACTTTTTATTTTTTTTATAATTTTTTTATTTTTTGTGATTTTTTGTGATTTTTATATTTTTTATGAATTTTTGTGATTTTTATAAATTTTTTTATAATTTTTTGTTATTTTTGTTATTTTTTATATTTTTTTTGTGATTTTTATAATTTTTATAATTTTTTTGTGTTTTTTTTTATTTTGTTGTAATTTTAAACTATTTTTTTGAAAATGTAAGGACCAAAATGAAACAAACATAAAATTTGAATTTTCCAAAATTTACGAAATCAGTCCCAAAGTGTATATATACACATCTATACACAAATAGAGTATATATATATATATAACGCTATTATTATAGTAGAAGTATTGGTGGCCAACTGGTTAAGAATCTTCCACTTTGTTAAACAGACCAGTGTTTGAGTCACATGGGCTGCTGTTTTTTTTTTTAGTTAATTTAGTAGGTAAAAAGACCATTTTGCCCTTCAACTTAACTGAAAATGTTAGCTGACGTCATTATTTAACGGTTAATTTGGACGGAAAATACTAAATCGAAAGTTTTCATTTAGTACAGTATACTAAATCAAAAAGTTGATAGTTGAGTATAGTAAATCGAAAATGTTAGCTGACGTCATTATTTAACGGTTAATTTGGACGGAAAATACTAAATCGAAAGTTTTCATTTAGTACATTATACTAAATCAAAAAGTTGATAGTTGAGTATAGTAAATCGAAATGAGCTGAAAGTTGAATACGTTTAACATTAATTATCTCCACTTTATCACTTTTGAATTATTATGAGTTGACAACCCTATCCGAAAATGACTACTCAATGCATTATTAAAGTTTGAAAATGACTACACCTTGTGGGGTTTCTGAAATTATAGGTATAAATATGGCTCATTTTTGCCAATTCTAACAATCTCTAAAATCAAACACAAACATTTTTCAAAAATCTCTTCAAAAATACTCCTTTCTCCCAAAAAATAAAATAAACAAACACTTTTCAAAAATGAATTACGACTATGGTTACGATAACAACCAATGGAATTACAACAATGCTGATTCATCCAGTGGCTCAAACGATGAGCTAACTGATTATACAGAGCATTTTGAAGTTGATGAATTGACTTGGGATACAATGGATGAAATGATTGCTGATCTTGCTGATGTGGCTGGAAATTGGGGATTCATTCTTACGATTCGTAGGTCTGGAGGGGGTGATGGGAGAAGAACACCGTATGTTGATATTGTGTGTGATAAATCGGGGGTTTACGAAAAAAAGAAACCATCTTCCGTAAATTCAGGTACAAAGAAAAAAGATTGTCCATTTTTCATTAAATGTTACGTAGTTAACGGTGAATGGATGCGTCAAGTAGAAAATGGACAACATAACCACCCACCTCCAACTTACCTCCAACTTACCTCCAAGGGCAAGCACGACATGCTCGTTTAACACAAGAGGAAAAAGAAATGGTTAAAAGTTTAAGGCAAAATAGTTTTAAAGTTAGTGCAATATTAGAGGCCATAAAAAATCGAAATCCTGACAATGTATCAAACACTAAAACAATATATAATTATTTGGCTGGACTGAAAGTTAAAGAACGAGATGGTAGAAACCCGATACAGGAACTGTTTAATTTGTTGGATAGACATCGGTATACCTTCTACTATAATATGAACTCAACAACTCATAGCCTTGAGAACTTGTTTTTTGCACACCCCGATTCTATAAGGATGTTCAAAACTTTTCGTGATATTGTTAATGGATTGTACATATAGGACAAACCGTTTCAATATGTCATTTCTAGAAGTCGTAGGAATGACATCAACGAACCATACATATTGTTTAGGTTTTGTTTTCATGAGTGATGAGACTCAAGAAAGTTATATATGGGCTTTGGAAAAATTTAAAGATACATTTGAGGGTTGTATACTACATAGGGTGTTTGTAACCGACAGAGAAATGACCTTGGTAAATACTTTATCCGTTGTTTTTCCCGATTCTCATCATATATTGTGCACTTTTCATATTGCCAAAAATGTTTTGAAAAACTGTAAAAAAAAAATCCCAGACGAGGAGTGGCAAACGTTTCTAGATGATTGAGGTTTATTGGTTGATTCTGAGTCGATAGAGGAGTACAATCATAACCGAGCTTCTTTCAATTCCTCTTATAAATCGTACCCTACTGTGCTTAAGTATGTAGACAAGCTGTTAAATGATTATGCTGATAAGTTTGTTGCATGCTATACTAACCATACAACACATCTAGGTAACAGAACTAGCAATCGAGCCGAACAACAACATGCAAAGCTAAAAAGATCTCTTTCCACAAATACTGGCACGCTTGAAAATGTTTGGGTAGAGGTGAATAGAATTCTATAAAAACAGTTTGATGATATTAATATGAAGTTGGATAAATGCAAGTCTTATTTTTCACATTCAGAACGAACACCTTTATTTAAAAATCTTAGGTCGTATATCACACACTATGCCTTTGATTTATTATTTCAAGAACACAAAAAATGTAGTCGCCAGTCTGATTCATCTTGTTTTTGCGGTATAAAATTGTCTCACGGGTTACCTTGTCATCATATTATGAGTGAACATATTTTATTCGGGAAGCCTCTTCCTCTAGAATATATTTATACATTCTGGAAAAAATTAGACGTAATTGATGATAATGGGAACAACGATGATTATGGGGTAGATGGTGATCTAGAAGAGTTTAAAAGTGTTTATTCTACCAAAACTAATGTTGAAAAATGGCATATGAAAACACAACTCCGAGAGATAACCTTACCATCTAGAACATCAATGAATGATCCCGAAGTGAGACAAACTAGGGGAGACCTAGAAAGGGAGACAATTCTACTAAGAGAGATAAGTCAGGATGGAAGTATGTGGATGAACAGAGTGCTAGTGCTAGTAGAGACAAGGGCAAAGGTAAAGCGGAAGAAACACCGGAGGTAAAGGTAAACCCAACTAGGAGGCCGCGAAACCAGACAAATAAACACACCCCCAATAGGCAAACCTTCCTGTACAGTGACCAAATATGGGTCATGTTACATAATTACATCGATACGGTTTATGATGTGCGTGAGGATGGTAACTGTGGGTTCCGAGTAATTGCAAATGTGATGGGTAAAGAGCATGGGGAAGATGATTGGTACGCAGTTAGATGTGAGTTGTTTCAAGAGCTGCAACAAATGAAAGGTGTTTATTATGAGTTGTTTGAGAGTTTTGATTTTGAAGGTTACCGCTATGATTATATTTTATCAAGTTTGAATTTTTATCATCCTACAAATCCCGCCCCTTCTGACACATGGATGATATTTATGTCTTATGGTTTTTTAATTGCATCTCATTATAATATGTCAATTGTATTGTTGTCATTATGGCCAAATAAAAATGGAGGGGTACAAGTATGGAACGCCACTTTTTTACCTCTTTATACTGGTCCGCCTCCTGGAACGACATATTACATCCATAGTGTAATAGTGTACGTCAATTGTTGTCATTATGCTCAAGTTATTCCTAAAGAAGTGTTCTTCCCAATGCCAAGAATTATAGCACGGTGGGAACAAACACGCACTGAGGCTGCTGAGCCATGGAAGTAACTTTTTCGAGCAAATTTCAAGTTATATATGGCGCTAGAAAGGCAATCGGGAAAGCAAATTGTAACTGAAGAAGAAACCATAGACGTATCAAGTCCATAATTAGTTTTTTATTTTTAATTTTATGTAAATTACTCTTTTTTTCAATTTGTTGTAAATTTATATGATATATCATGTTTAATAAATATGTTTTATGAAATTTAGTTCATGTTTGCATATTGAGTTAATTTCTTTTATGAAATTTATATAATTTATGATTGTTTCATTCAAGAAAATTGACGATTGACACCAAATTGACGACTTAGTTAATGTTTAATATTGCGTTATCCAAGTGTTAAAAACAAACCAAAAACACTTCACAAAAATTGACGATTTAGTTAATGTTTCAATAAATCTCAACTTATACACAAAAATATAACATGAACAAAAAACATAAAATTTATCAAATCAACTTTTTTTTGTGTAAATTTTGTGTTTATTTTGAGAGATTGTTAGAATTGACCAAATTTATTTTATGTAAAATTTTAAGAATAAGACATTTAGTTTTTTTATTAAAAAAATCATGTTTAATTTGAAAAAAATATTCAGTATTTTAATTTTAATTGTTAAAATTGACCAAATTTATTTTATGTAAAAATTCTGAAAATTGATGCAAACCGTAGATTTAATCTACGATTTACAGTGATTCACTGCAAACCGTAGATTTAATCTACGGTTTGCATCAAATTACTGTAAACCGTAGATTAAATCTACGGTTTGCACAGAATCACTGCAAACCGTAGATTTTTTCTACGGTTTGTACGTTTTTTCAGAAAAAATGTAGTATAAAAATCCATACTCTTATAACCCCTCAAAAATAGAACCCAGACAACAAACAAACAAAACTATTAAATGTAAACTGTGCGTTGGTTTGTATCAGATATCATACCAATATGTAACAGTCCCATAATTCAAAACATTATATCCATCAAAAATTTGAAAATAAACGAACTATAGTTTTTTCTGCAAATAATCTACATATTTGCCAGGTTGGCGATTTTTTCTACGAAGTTCTCAATGCAAAGAGTTGTTTGAATAACACTCCATGTAACAACATCTGAAGAACTGAAAGCACAGGGGAAAATCCAACAGCTTAATTCTTCATAACCAACTCCTCCGAATTTCCCTTTTTCAGTCTATAAGCCAAAACCTGGAATGAAGGGGGGAAAATAGGTGGCCATTTAAAAAATGGTACTGAAAATAAAACAGATTAAGTAAAGTAATGCATATTTATTACACTATCCATGCAACAGAATACTATAAAGGCAAGTTCCCAAATTCCGCAAGACGGTTTTCATCCGTGTTTTGATTTCAGAACAAGGAAACAGTTTCAGAAATATAACCAAATATCTTAAGACAAAATCACAAAGCTTCAGAGTAACAGAGTTAGTCACTGCATGAATCTTCAGAAGTATACAGAATGCACCAGAAATACTAGATCCTTTTGCATATTGTTTTTGAAATTGCACTTACCAATTGATCCTCATCAAAAGCAGATTCGCTTCTGATCTCTGCTATGGTTTTTTCCCCTTCCAAAATTTGCATCATAGAGGTTGACATGTTAAGGGAAGGTTCCAGATCATATGAGCACTTCTTCACCAGTAATATGTCCACATCATTGTCCAGTAACTGAATCTCCGAAGCCACATACTAAGAGAAGAAATATAGGAATCATCAAGATAGCAAAAGTTATTTAATATCTATTCTAAAAGAGTGAAATCAGCATTCTCTCATTGTAACTTTCACAAAACATTTGAGTTCAGGAAGAGGGCATTACTAAACAAGTTGCACTTAAAAGTGAGAAACTGAACTATCGAAAGATGATATTTTTTAGTTTTTTCCTGATTTCATTTTCATATTTTCCTGCTTTTATATCCGTGTGAGGATTTTGACAACTATATGTATTGAAGACTGCTGGGGAAAGAAATTCTTACTTCTTTAAGGTCTTCGACCGTTAAGCGAGGTGGGCAACAGAGGAACAACTGCTGTGAACTTGGATTTCTTTGTTCATCTGAACAAATAAGGATGCAATGTACATCCAACTGCCGAGTATAACCACAAAAATCTTAAATTAATAGAAGTTGTAACCACGTCAAAAGAATTAAGTAGCAGGGTTATTAGAAACTGAAACGGCAGGATTAAGTAAGAAGTTTGATTATCAGTTAATTCTGCGAGTATATATATACATATATATACACACACATACACGTACAAATATAAATATAAATTTATCATAATTTTTTTCTAACTAGCTTTTAGCCTCAGACTTACTTTGGTCGTAATTATTCGTTGTCAGCACTAAGGCGCCTGAATCTATTAGATATGTTCCTATCTTGCTATTTTGTCAAAATTTTAACGGGAGTGGGTTGATCATGTTGTCTCTTATCATACTTATTGCTGATACTTGGAAAGAACCATATCAAGATGTAGAAAAAAGGTGTAGGTATAAGAGAGTAACTGTCAAACACTGAACGGAATTTAGTTTGATTAACTCCTATAAGACTAAACTATATTAAATACCCAAACGAAACAGATCCATACCTCCAGATCGTTCTCCTTCTTATTTTCCAGAAATTTAGTCAGCTTTGACACACGATTGTTTCTCGAACATCTACTACGTGTGCCTGCTCCTCCCCAAGTGAACAGCTCTGGAGTCCACATGCGCCCACGAGGAGTAATCTTAATTTCGTTTTTACCTTCTCCAAATTCATTTTCAACGCCTTCACTATCTAAGTTTTCTGCAGATAGAGAAGGCTTAGGAATATTCCTTCTCTTATACTTCCTTTTCTTTGTTTCTGGTCTACTCTCTTCACCTGAGGATAACTCTTTATTGCCATTTTGATCATTGTCGTTATCTTCGGACTCCTCGTTTCTTTTCCCCCTCCTCCTGGTATAT
This sequence comes from Primula vulgaris, assembly GCA_963920805.1. NCBI lineage: Eukaryota > Viridiplantae > Streptophyta > Magnoliopsida > Ericales > Primulaceae > Primula > Primula vulgaris. Next base: position 10,029,535 of record OY987214.1, on the reverse strand, counting down.
GCAGTGTACTTAGGTAATACTCTTTCTTCGGATGCAGAATTTATACCTTTGCCCGTCTTCTTGCGCTTTCTTGCAAGAGCTTCAGATTGTTTCTGAGAAATTTTGGCAATTGAATCTTGTACCTGTGAAAAAGAATTGAACACTTAAAGAAAATATGTTTTTCAAAACCCCGTCAATGGTTAGATCAGCAGAAAGTCGAATATTGAGTAATTGCATTTATCTTTTTTCATTACTACCGCATTCTGCAATATTAGGAGAGAGGGATCGCAAATTCAGCTCAACAAAGAGTCTGAAAACCTAAGACATTTAATTGAGTCGAATGATTCGTATGTTCTGAAAGGACAAACAACCTAAAGACATTTTTACCAACTATTGCAGATTATCTTGAAGGGAATCCACTGTTACTTAATTAGAGGCATAGCCGTCACTTTCAAGAAATGACTGGGGTATTTTGTCTATACTTCTAAATTTTGAAAAGTCACTTTTTTCTCTGTTACATGAATTTTCTTATAAAAACTTTCATCCATTAATATTACAAATCGTGCAGGAATAATTTAAGCACGCATTTTCAAGTCTAACCTGTTTATTGCGAGCCTTCGCCTCCTCATCAGATTCCAGTTCCTGAGGGCATAAATTAGCCAAATAATTCGTAGTTATAATTATGAAGTATGAAACCATTAAGAAGGAGAAGGAAAAGTAAAGAGGCCTTTTATAGCATTATACTAATACAGTTGTACCTCCTTCTCAAACTTCTCAACATCATCAAACAGAGACTCAATGAATGCATCAAATCTCGGGTCATCTCTTAAAGAACGCCTACTCGCGCAATGCTTGCGACAAGCAGGGCACTCATTATTACTGTAGAAAAATCAAGTAGATGAAAAGATGAATCAGATTTGTCTCAAATACATCATAGTTAAAATCTAATAAGAAATCATAAAGCAGTAAATCTCTTCCGTACCCTAAACGCATGGATTGTTCAATGCACGTTCTACAAAAACGGTGCAAGCAGTCCATCATGGTTCTCGTGTTCTTTATAATACCTGCAAAAAAAGAGATGAAACCACTTACTTTGACAATTTAGTTAACGTGATTGCAACCATACACACACACCCATAAAAAGATAAAACACCAAATCCACAGAAATGTGCCCCAAATAGGTTATTACTGAAAGCTCACAGAATTGATAGACCCCAATACTGATTGAGTCAACCAAAGCCAAAATAATTTTATTACTGTAATTTTGTGACTTAATAATTAGCCTTTTTAGCCTAAATATAGAAGTATAAACAAAAATGTGCCTCAAATATAGGAGTATTTTAGTTTACATAAACTTATCCGCCTGTACAGAGACAAAAAACTGACTATATGTTTCTATAGCAAGTACCTGGTTTTGACTTTACCATGAATAAGTACAGATATTGCATACTTCCTTTTTTTTTTAAACATATACTATACTATAAGCTTTAAAGTATAGCAGGAGATCATCGAACTGTGGTAAGATAGTAGAGAGGGAGAGAGAGATAAGAGACAAAGGAAAAAACCACGAAACATCATCGGCAACATTTTATAGTACCACGGAAGGATAATGATATTTCACAGTTGACATATTTTGGCTATTTAGCTCGCTAAATGGCCAAGTGGCCAAACCACTTCTGAACATCAATTGGAAAACAATGTTCCGAAGATATAGGCATGCAGCTTATATTTTAAATTACAATGTACACTGCATTTCCAGTATATAAGCAAGGCAGTTAGAAAAGCATACTTATTAATGGAATTATCATAAGAAATAAAACATCTTGGGCGTAGTATCAGGTTGTAAAACTGAGATTACTAAACTTCAAGTATGAATAGAATTATCACCAGAAAGTTAACATCTTGGGCGAAGTAGCAGATTGTATAACTTAGATTACTAAACATAATCACAAGCTGGTAAAAGAAAAGTAACAGAGAAAATGTATAATACCAAGACATATTGGGCATTGCACATTGACACGGATAGTCGACAGATCCACCGTTGCCCATCTGCAATATAAATTAAATGCAAAATTTTTAATCACCAATTAATGAGATGAACAGCAAATGTGCACCACATAATCATCATCATGAGCAAACTATTTAGGATAAATGAGCAATAACTCACACATGCAATAAAAATTACAGATGCACATACTGGGAAAGCATTGCCTTTGTGTTACAGAGTTGATTAACCTCATACTCTTATGTTTCGATAGTGTCCGGCTAGGCAAAATGCTCATCTTATCAAGGGATTAGAGCTTGGGTATCAATATGCATCATATAACCTTTATTATGATATAGCATGAAGTAAATTGTCCAAACAAAGTGGATTATATGAGCAGTAACAAGAAATAGCCTTTGCATATAATAACAGATTAAAAACTGCTTCTCGGAGTAATTTTACTTTATTTTCTAATATGAGTTACAGCTTCACAAGGCTCATAATCCAAATGTAATTTGATCCAATGAATCTTGATTTTAACGATCGCCATAATGCCAATACAAAATAATGTGCTATTACGGAAAGCTATCTCAAGAGGTCTTTTAACAAGTGAAGAGGTTGCTGTGACTATAGACAACTTTAAGCAATAAAGCGTATATAAAAAAAAACGCAATGTAAATCCTAATTACGCAGTAGGAAAAATATTTCATAATGCCAATACAGATTAAACCACATGAGAGCAATTAACATCAGACATACATCCAATTACACTCATGCAAGAAAACTGAATCACCATAAATGTTGAATCTTGCAAGTAAATTAGCTCTGCAAATGTCTAGAACTACTGATAAAATCCCTCTTACAATAATGAGGCATCACAAAGAAAAAACACAAAATAATTCTACCGTCACTGAAAACATGACGGAGGGGTGAAAAAACTGGGTTAGTTATTTTGGTTAAACGTTGATGTAGCACTGCTATAGTACTCTTACTGCAATGCTCAAATTATTTGTAAGAAAAGCAACTCATTAAGAAACAGTAATTTGTCAACTACGTACGCCAGTGGCAATTCTGTAATTTCGCAACAAATAAACAAGCAAAGCCATGCATGAGGCAATCATTCTGCAGATTCAAAGGAAATTAATTAATCGGCTCATTGCACAAAACTATATCCTATATCCAGAAAAGATCGAAACTTTCAACAACAAAAAATACGACTAAATATTGACAGAAAAGCAAGATACAGACAAGGAGCTAAACAAAGTTGGACGCAGTTTCGTATCCAATGTGTTACCAAAGTGGCGGATCCTCTTGTTTCTCATCAACCCACTACAAAACACATGCATCAACTTGTTTGTGGATTTTTTTTTGAGCTCCATCATCGTATATGTATAATGTTGTTACGTATCATTGCCGTAATTTTGGATTTCAGTTACCAAGGCCATGGAATATCTGATATCTTAATAAATGCTTCATATATACATAATTACATATATAAGAAAGAAAGAGAGGGTACTCAGGCAGGTTCTTGAAGTCTTCAGAAGAGCTGCTATTATCAGAATCTGCACAAAAAATCATGAAATAAACAGATCGTTACTATACATACATACATACAAACATATATATACACACATACTACAATATATATCCAAACATGTATAATTGTATATACACACACACACACACACAAGACAAGACCAGTATATATATATATATATATATATAATCTCATTAATAACTTACAAATATATACACAGAAGACCAGTATATATAAATATAAATAATATCAATATATAATCACATACTCTCTCCTACAAAGTGATCATATATCTCCTCTGTTCCATGTTCATCTTGTTGAGCTTCTTCATCTTCTTCTTTGTCTTTGTTCATTGAGATTAACTGCTCTTTACGCTTATGAGCAGGCATTTATATTTATTTATATGTTTATATGTAATATGTGAATAAATATATATATATATATAGATAGATAGATAGATAGATAGATAGATATATATATAGAGAGAGAGAGTAGGAAGATTAATCGAGTTGTGTCAAGAAATAAAAGGAAGGGGAAAAAGAAGGTGGAAATTGTGAAAGATTTAGCTGGCTTTCTTTTATTTATATATTCCTACTACTATAATAATAATATATGCACCGTACCAACTAACATTTTATTCACATATTTTACTATTTAATCACTTATTATGAAACTATATGTAATTTTAATCGTTTGATAACTTCTATTAAAATTATTGAAATAAATTTTTTTTAAAATATAATCATAAAATTTAGCATTTGAACTGTATGGTCAACTTTTGAAAATTTTCATTCCGATAATTTTAATACAAGTTATTAGCCGATCAAAATTACACGTACTTTCGTAATGAACAATTAAATAGAAACGGGGAGAGGAGTAACACAATGTTGATATATTATTGGACAAATATTATGGTAGAGACTCATTTAGTGTGGTTGATGTAACATCGATATGCATTTTGATCAAACACTCTTTGACGAAACTATATATATGCATGTGTGTGTGCCGAATAGTTTATAGATAGTATATCACCACTCTGCTACTAATATATAAGAATCGGTTATCATGTGTAGTATGAAGATATAATGATGTACGTAGAGACTTATTGACAAAGTTATGTAGATACTCGTTGTGTAACCTTTTATCGATGTATATCGGGGGTATAGGTATGAGTTTCGGAGAGTTTCGTAACAACATGTGTCAAATAGTGTACACTTATATCATTATGCAAATTGAATGTATGACTATGGTGAGTGTTCGTGTATACTAATTTTATACATAATTCGTTACAAAAGAAAGATTTTAGTGATTTATGGTACTCTTACAACAACCGTGTAGAGTAGATAAGAAACTGAAAAACTTTAAATCGTGTTATACAAAAACTAATGTGAGGGTTGTAGAGGAACAACTAGGGGGATATAGGGATGATCACCGTTCGAGAGTTCTTGTTCTGACACTGTGGAGAACATATTCCTAGATTAGTGGGTCGTCGTTTTCGCCACCGCGTTTTCTATTTGGGTATAACTTCACAAACTGACAAAGTGAGGAGTTCTTATCGCATACAACTTAATGAATTTATTGTAAATTTTTTACTTCATTTCAAATTGAAAACACACTTCGTAAGCACTAACTAGTTTGAGTCCGAGAAATCCATCGAACGATCAAATTCATCAAGACACCGCGTAGTGTCGGAACAAGTTCACAAGTGACCGAACTTGTCACATACATTTGAAGCTACACCAATTAATTTTTGGATAATGAATAACCAATGTGCTACAAAAGGAGTATTGAAATTTTGTTTTCCAAATGACATATTTTTGGCAACAAGTTTTTGCTAATTCGTTTCGTCGAGAAACAGGAAACAAGATAATTTTCGGGGCGTTATGTACAAAACTAACATGTAACTAATTATCATTAATGCACTTCTATCTTAAAGAAAGTAAAAACAAAAATAATTACGCATCAATTTAAGATTTCGATAGTCTCTATGTAAATTGTGCTCAAGAAAGAATTCCATTAATGATAACCAATTACTCCCTTACTAATTTTGGGTTGAGACCTTGGCGCTCACCGAAGTGAGCCCATCTTTTATGAATCCGTTATTTCTCAATTCAAGTAATATTGCTCGTTGATGGCAACATACATTTATATCGATAATTAATAGATGATGTCTATTAAATAATTTCTTTGTTTTGTATTTGGGAAATGCAGTTATACCATCCCAAGTGACCCATTAAAAATTAACGACGGCAAATAAACCTTTACTAATGTGTTTAAAGAGAACAAAATATATGTAAGTAAAAAAAAAAAACCTGTAATGTTTTAGTTAAAGTGTAATAGATACTATTGTTGTTAATTTTATTACTATATTGTAACAAAAGTGGAAGTCTTACTAAATTTAATTAAAATAGAAAAGGCACCATTTGTTACATATATATTTTGAGAGTAATTATCAAAAACTAATGGTTAATTTTATTTTATTTTAAATTAGTTACACATGCTCAATGAAACTGTTTTTTTTTTTATATAACTTTTTTTCAACTTTGATTTTCACTAATGTTATGTTGATATGTATTAATTCATAAACCAAAACATTGAGATTTTTGATATTAAATCCTAAAATATGCACTATACAACACTCTTAATTATAATCCGGAAATACGAAAAATTATACTGATAAAGCTAAGTATTTAATTCTAAATCTTAAAAAGAAAAAGCACAAAAAGTATGGACCTATGGTTTGGCTATATTTCGTTAATGACTTCATGCAACAGAACGAACAAATATATTATTCATGTTAAGTCCTACTAAGGACCTTACAATATTTCGTCGCAATCTAAGAACGTGCCTTTCACTTCACTTCATTTAATGATCCACTAAATGGCAATTAAGGTTAAACTAGATCAAATTACATATAAGGTCATTAAAACAATTCCCTAGCTACCTTTATCAGTAATTTAACTGCTTATCAAGAAGTTAACTCGATTAAAATCATTAAGTTCACTCACTGTTACAAATTTACAATGTTTCTTTGTTTTTTTGGAAATTAAGCAAGTTTATTTGGCAAAATGTTTGATCAATGCTCGAGAGTTACAACAAATAAAACGAAAGATAGCTCCTCATCTTAAAAACGAATGGCTCGACTTCCAAGCGTTTTGAATAAATCTATTTCTAGCATTATTTTTAACATTATCGAAATTATTCAAACTATTAACAACTAAGAATTCGATCGCTTTAATAATCGTTTCCGGTGAAGCTTTAGAGTCTCGATAGATTCTAGCGTTCCTTTCCCGCCAAATAAAAAAATAAACGGTAGATGCAATGAGAATACCAATCAACGAATTTGACACCGTATTAGGTTTATAATGCGCATTTGCCCATTTCACCCAAAAACTCCAAAAACCATTTTGAGCAATGAACCCGGATTTCGAGAGAAGAATTCGTCAAATACGACAAGAGTACGAGCACTCAAAGAATAGGTGATCCCTTGTTTTCGAATGATGGTAACATATCTCGCATCTATTCACTTGTAGTAAACTCATCATTTGTAACCGGTCAAGGGTAGAGATGCGATTTAAACAAGTGAGCCAAAGAATAAAGATATGTTTAGGAAGAACGTTTCCTGCCCACACGAAACGTACGATGCTTAACCGGTTTGAATTTACAATGTTAAATACAAACAACCCTACGTCCTTTATTGATCAATATCTAAAGTATTTAAAAGGAGATAATATTATTCTTTCTGTTCTTATTTTTTTCCGTTAGTTTTTTGAGTTAATCATTTTTCAACTACTAATATGCGATAGTTAATTATTAACAACTAGTTAGAGTAACCATGAGTTTGTTAAAAAATTATATGGTTCGTAAATCAGATTTCATTTTTCGGATATTTCGTAGTGGACTTCGGACCTTCTTCGAACCCATATATATAGGATTTGGATCGGATCCGACTACTTCGGATTAGGATTGAATTTTTTTAATATAGGATTTGGATCGGATAGACTACTTCGGATTAGGATTGAATTTTTTTAATGAATTTGGGTCAGAGATCCGGATCAACTTCCGGATTTCGTTTTTTCTTTTACCAGCCCTGCTTATAAATCAAAATATAGGCCTACTATGTGACCATCAAAACTATATGCATAATTTGAGCTGATGTTTGGCCTTTTCTACAAATGAAAGTGTAAAACCACCGGAAATGAGTTATGCGACCCGAGAAAAGCACCAGATTTTAAAACATGATATTTACATATTAGTAACGGGATAAAGGGTGAATCCGGTAAAACTTGACAGGTTGAGAATGATGACCAAAATCATACTCCGTCACAATTAAACTGGTTGTGTTCATCACGAAACTACGTACACATTTGACTAATAAAAAACTCATACGTAAATTGCCGAAACGAAAAATTTCAAATTTTAGTCATAAAATTTAAATGTTAAATTATGTGATTCAATTTTATAAATTTTCATTTCGAAAATTTAAATACTAATTTTAAGTCGGTCAACGTTACACGTATTTTCGTGATAGATAAATAATTTAGAACAAAAGGAATAATTAACCACCTACTCCCTCCGTTCCCAATTAATTGTCCAATACGAAACTACGTGCAATTTTGATCGGTCAATAACTTGTATCAAAATTGTCGGAATGAATTTTTTTAAAAGTTAATCATATAGTTCAAACATTAAATTATATGATTTAGTTTTGAAAATTTTCATTTCGACAATTTTGATACATATTATAAACCGGTCAAAATTAAACGTAATTTCGTAGATGACAATTAATTGGAAACGAAAGGAATAGAAAACTAGACAGTTATCTATAGAAAATAGAAATAGTAGTAACAAAATAATATTCCTTGTAAGAAGATATAAGGCTCACTAATTATGGTACGGAATGGATCGCTCAAAATGTGAAATTTTATACGTTGAATCTATATGTTGAATCAAAATGGAACGATTAACAATATCATGAATCTACTCTATTATTATTTAGAGTGCATAACATACTGTAAACCTAATATCTATTAATAAACTCAAAAATATCTATCCTAAAATTAATTCAAAATTAAAACTAAAAAATATTAAAAACCTAACACATGAACCCAAAAATATATACCCTAAATTAATTCAAAATTAAAACTAAAAAATACTATTGGTTGACACACCCTAGATAATAGAGCATTTTGGATGTACACTATTATTTTGGATGTGTCACATACTAAAAACCTAACAGTTACTAATGAACCCAAAAATATATACGTTAAAATTAATTCAAAATTAAAACTAAAAAATAATATTAGTTGACACGTCCTAAATAATAGTGCATCAGATTCATAAATTGTGTTTTCCATATGTCAAAACAGTATAGAATTTTTTTTAAATTTTTTATTAATTTCGAATAAAATTTTATTTTTACTGCTTCGAAAAATCAAGTCAGGCTGACTTGAATTTTCGAACGCACCAAAAATCAATGGGGATGGAACAACTTAAATTGTATACTCTTTATATACCCGATTCTATAAAGCCTATCTAGCTAGTCTAGTCTGCAAAATGAATCACAACCTTTTTTGCACAATCTAACTCTTTTTGCAGCATTTTTCAAAATAACACAAATCATTTGTACTCATTTAAATGTACATCGCGTAGCAATACTATACACAATTTGCATTATATCAAGGACACATTGACACTTTTTGAAGACATGCTTATTTTTTCCAAAAGAGCTCCACGTTGATGTAAAATGATCGATCGAAAGATATTTTCAACAACTGTGGATGACCATTACATTTGTCTGGGCATGATAGAGTTTGCGAAAAACTCTAGATGGCGACGAACATCTAGTTGAAGAGTGCACCAACTATATATAGATTTATAATGATGATGTACATTGTCATTTTGCTCATGTACTCGTGGGCCTCGTTTGCTTGCATCATTTGGATCCCGGGATTAAACTATTAATCTCGTGAATCTATACATTCTATGTTTGGCTACAGAATTAGACTGAATAGATGCCAAAACGTTAGGTGTATTCCAATACCATAAGCGAATTGGTATTAGGAATAGTATAATACAAATGTATTACTTGTCTGACCTGATTTTTTTATCCCGTTCATAATATTATCGGATTGTTAATAGCGTAATCAGTAATCCGCAACCAAATGAGACCATGGTGTAATAAACTTCAAAACCAACCAAACCAAACAGTTCATAGTCGTTTCGGTTTCAATCAGTTTCGAAACCACTAAAACCACAAATGAAACTAATTAGATCGGTTTATCAATTTCCCAAATCGAATCAAACCAACTCAGTTTCTAATCAGTTAGGTCAGTTTGATCGATTCGATTTACTTACATACCTAAGTTAGGTTGGATAGAAATCTCGCACAACAAAACAAATGTCGGTTTACCATTAGACGTTTTGCCGCCAAACTGACGGTGAACCGAGTGTCGCTAAATTTTTTGTAGTGCCGCAAACCTGACCCAATCCGGATTGTCTGGACCCGAAAATGTCGGGATTTTACCGACCCGGCTGATATGACGACAGGGATCGGGTTCAATAAATAGTTATTGGGCTGTGTACATTTGGGCTAGTGGGCCTAACAAGAGATCCAGTGGCATAATAGTAATAACAAGGAAAAATAATCCCTATATTCATAAATTACTTTAATTTACTTTCTCTCTCTCTCTCTCGTCAAATATAGTTTTAGTATATTTATTAGCAGGTAATTAACCTAACATTTTCCTTATTAATAAATAATTGTTTCATTTCTTTATCTCTTTTCTTATCACTCCATAAGTTTATGATACTTATATTCTGCTATTATTTTCCATCTCTATTTTAAAAAAAAATGATCTCTGGTATGTGATGACTGATGATAAATTGATAAAATAAAATTTTAAAAAATATCATTTTACCGTAAGTGGGTTAATATGTTTGTTTGTGAAGTGGGTTTTTAGGGAAGTGTACTATTTGTATGTTTTGAATCATTATTTATGATTTTTCGTATTTTTAAGTTGTTTTTTGTTTTTGTTTTATTACACATGTAGTTTAGTTATGCATATAATGATGTGACTGAGAATACATTTCTGTGATTTTTAATAATAAAAAGATGTGACCTTTTAGTTAATAAAAGAATGATCTTTTAGTTATGCACATAATGTGACTGAAAATTCATTTCTGCAATTTTTGTAACAAAAAGAAGTGCCCTTTGAATCAATAAAAGAATGAAATAAAAAGAAGTGAAGAGTGAATATAAATGATTGGCCCTTAGTAGAAATGATATTCTCTTTTTATTACAAAGAGAAAGATAAAAGTTAGGTGTTGGAGGGGAGTTTTGATCCGATGACATGCGGCGTGAGTTGAGTGTGAAAACTAATATTTATGTACAAAATATTCGGCCGAGCGCTATTTATCAGTGTAAAGTTTCCTCTTTGCCGATTTTGCGTCATTTTATGTGTTATCTTTCATGGTTTCATGCGTTATAATCAGTCTGTTGTTGGTTGATTTTTGTGTCTTTGCGGTTCCGAGTTGCTATTCATCAGCAATAATTTTCATGCTTGCCGATTTCGACATGTGTGGTCTATTCCTATTATTTCCTTTATCAAAATCAGTTATTTTTTTCGACGGTGTTTCTGTGCGTAAGAATTTGGTTTCAAGTCTATGCAAAAAGACGGTCTCGATTTGTATTCTTGACTCTGTTTTTGTTTTTTGTTGTTTTAGGAAAGAGTGGTTAAAAATTTTCAAGTACTAGTATAAGTTTGGAAATATTCACTTTCAGATAAATGTTTCTGGGGCGTAGTTTATTTAGCTCCTTGACATAGGTATTCCAAGTTGTTTTAGACTACTGATTTGCCTATCAGCTTTGACAACCTTTAGGGAGTTCAGAACGAACGATATTTTTGGCAACATAAAGTACTGCAGTGATCTATTCATGAAGTAGTTGCTTCTTGCTTGATATTTTCAAAAACACTCTTCATCTGTGTCAGATTACGTATATGTATTGACACTTTTCTTGAAACACTTGGGACTTGCAATTCCACATTTATATGATGCCTCAAATTGGTACTAGTGACTTGAGTCAAAATGTATGGCAATGATCTATTAAATAGACTTTCACTATTTATGTTGTCTCTAGTATGTGCATCATATTGAAGTTAATTGGTCTAGATGTGATTTAAACAACTTTGGTCAATAAAAGTTGATTGCATGTGTAAAAGAACAACTGAACCTTCTTGATTGCTTATTGACTTGGGAGATTTGAAGGATAATATTCAGTTGTTTTAGCCTTTCTGTAAACTATGCGCTGACATCAATTCAATGTTGCTTCTCCATTGATCCAGATGAGGTTTTATATTCCTGGTTGTTTGGGTGTTGAGTGTTGAGAGAGAAAGCTAATTAGGAAACATGACCTGATAATAATTAGTTATATGTACCAGTTTGTGAGTTGCTGCAGTGATGTTGTCATTTGCGGTTCCACATTTTTATGATGTGTGAAATGGGTTTTGATCAAACTAAGCCTTAATCCCAGGATTGTGGAGTCTGCTATATGAAAATATATGAGAAATCTTGCTGTCTTGCAACTGTTTATTTTCCTCTGCCGTTTGTTCCTATTTAATGTTATTTGTTATGATGTGTGAAATGGGTATTCATCTTGATTATTTGAGTCTATGCAAGATAGTATAGTATTATACTATTAATCTATCACCAATACCCTGCTGCAAAATCCCTGTCAATGATCTATGAAACAAACCCCATTTGTTGATGCGGTACATGGTATTTATTTGCTATTGCTTACTAGTTGAGTTTAGTTATGAACTATGAACTATATGCTGTTGATATTGGAAACTTTTGTTTGATAATCTTTCCATTACGTCTTATTGATTGTGTACATCTAGATTTGTAGGATAGTTTTTAGTTCTTTTACTTTTGGTAGCATATATTTAATTTTTGCTAATTTGCAGGTTATAAACATGGCAGATGGATCACAAAATCCATCAATTTACCAAAAGATACATGGGCAGTCATTCTTAATGTCTCAAATCTCACCAAATATGCACTCTAGGAATGCTGGTTTGCCTAATTTGACTGGTGCATATGTAAATGGAGGTATTACCAGCTTGGAATATGTACCCCAACTGTCTCCTATTTGTGTACAAGCTCCAGCAGAGAAAGGGATTAGTGGGTTTATGGTGGATTTCCTAATGGGAGGAGTATCTGCTGCTGTATCGAAAACTGCTGCTGCTCCAATCGAGCGTGTTAAGCTTTTGATTCAGAACCAAGACGAGATGATCAAAGCTGGTCGTCTCTCTGAACCGTATAGGGGAATTAGTGACTGTTTCGGAAGAACTATAAAGGATGAGGGTATTCTCGCTCTTTGGAGAGGCAACACTGCCAATGTTATCCGATATTTCCCTACCCAGGTTAGTCTAGTGTTGACATTATATCCTTGTTATTTGTCACATTTCTCTTATTCTTTCTCAGTTACTTAAGGCTAGTACAATTTCGGTTCCCATCGCTACACTCCCTTTGACACTGTTTTTGTCTGTTCTTCCTTCTTAGGAAATTCCAAAATCTTTCCATGTTTATTCCCAATTTTTTTTTGACCATATTAGAAAGTTCATCATGTATATATTTGTTTTCTTTGGAACAAAGTAAAGTCATTTTAATAAAATGTAATCCACCAAAACCAGTTACTGGTATAAGCGGTAATTTAACTCCCAGGAAGTATGAATTGGAGGTATATAAAATATTACATTCCCTAAACAGAAAATCTAAAAAGAGTGGCCGTTGAATAATTCATTAGTAGGAATCAAGTGAAAATTCTTAGATACGAATTTCTTCAGCGGACAGGGCATGAATGGTGAGGCCATTTTTGTTGTGTATGATATATTAGTTTTTGGACCTGTGCCACGTCTAGGTCACTGTATTAGTTATAGTAATTAACTCTTTGCTGACAACCGTTAATTATTGCCTCAGTGAGTCATTGTTATGACAAAATTTAAAATTGGCTTGCTTCAATCTACAAAGCTGTGGTGGGCCTATGAAATAAAAGCCATAAAGGTAGGTAGTAATAAAGAACTTGGTAGCTCATGATGAGTCAATTTGTCTTAATGAAAAGACAAGATAACGAGTTAGTATTTTAATTCTGGTACTGAAAGTAATAGAGAAATTGCTATATTGGTTTAAGCAAAGACGAGCGATGAATCATCTTAACATATTCAGGACTGATATTGTATGTAGCTTGCTCCTCTGATTGATATGTTGCAACTTAAAATCAAATATCAATCACAAAGTTCGCTTGAAATTGTGATGAAATTGGAATATCACCAAGTTAAGGTTTATGCATAAGTCATAAGTTCATAACCACATCACTAGTTCCATAGTTTTTATTTTAACTGTAATTTCATTACCCTAATATCCAATTCGTTATCTCATTTCATCCGTCATTCTTGTACAGGCCTTAAACTTTGCTTTCAAAGACTACTTTAAGAGGCTTTTTAATTTCAAAAAAGACAGAGATGGTTACTGGAAGTGGTTTGCCGGAAACTTGGCCTCTGGTGGTGCTGCTGGTGCTTCATCTCTAGCTTTTGTTTATTCCTTGGACTATGCACGAACACGTTTGGCTAACGATGCTAAAAGTGCTAAAAAGGGTGGTGGTGATAGACAATTCAATGGTTTAATGGATGTATACAAAAAAACCATCAGATCCGATGGTGTGGCTGGTTTATACCGTGGTTTTAACATCTCGTGTGTTGGAATTATTGTCTACCGTGGGCTTTATTTTGGAATGTACGATTCCTTGAAACCCGTTGTTCTTACTGATGAGTTGCAGGTAACTTTATCTCTGCTGTTTTTGATCTTTTGGTTACAAGACTTGTATTATAATTTTTTTTAAACTAGAAATATTGTTTCTGGTTGAGTTACCTCGTAGGATTGGATGGCTTTTAAGGGGCATTTCTTTAAAGGCAGCTTCTGTGTAAACTAGTTTATTTTCGTATGACATGCAACAAAGTACAAACAAATACTTTTGTTAGTTGATAAGTAAGCCTTAGAACAAAAAATATTTAGAGTGTGTTTGGAAAAGGAAAATGATTGGGAAAAGGAAAATGATTTCCTAAGATATTTATTTTCCGTGTTTGGAAGCCGCGGGAAAACAAAGCATGGGAAAGTGAAAGAAAACTTACTATGCAAACTGCTACCAATTGTTTTCTTACAAAATATCAAAGGAAATCGAAAACGTGGGACAACGTTTCATGCAAATAAATAGATAAAAAGTACTAAAAAAAAACAATAGTAATCTCAAAAAGTATATAAAAAATAATAAACTAGTAATATTTTTCCAGGTACCAAACATGGCCTTAAGTGTTACGCTTTAAAGTCTGAGGTGTATCGTGTTTGTTTTTCTTGAAGACTTCAATATGCGTGTTAAACTATCGGCATGCTGTATCTTGTAAAATTAGAATCTAGCATACATAGTTCATTGCAAATATAGTACTTTCGGTCGTAGTATACCTCAACCGCTGTAAATTGCTGAAACTTTTACAACAATGTCAAATATATATAGTTTTTTTGATAACTGCCTTGTTTGATAACTTCCGTTATTGTTGCTAGTAATGTAGAAAGATAATGTCCTACAATTCTATACAAAAAAGAATCTATTGCGGCTTTTAGGCATTATATAACTGTAATTTATATGTAATGCTCAAAAGCCTATCGACTGCGTACATACATTTTTATAGTTACAATAAATTTCCTGCTATTTGATTGCTGCCTTAATCATTTTTCTGGCGTTTTCCATTCTCTTTACTTTGTAAATTCCTTAGGTAATCATTCCTCTGTTGATAAATGCAGGATAGTTTCTTGGCGAGTTTCTTGCTGGGATGGGGGATCACCATTGGTGCTGGATTAGCCTCTTACCCCATTGACACCGTACGTAGAAGAATGATGATGACATCTGGCGAAGCTGTCAAGTACAAGAGCTCATTAGACGCTTTTTCTCAAATTGTCAAAAACGAAGGTGCAAAATCACTGTTTAAGGGTGCTGGGGCCAACATCTTGCGTGCCGTTGCTGGTGCTGGTGTGCTTGCTGGCTACGACAAGATGCAGGTTGTTCTTTTGGGAAAGAAATACGGGTCCGGCGGCGGCGGTTAATATTAACTAATTTTAATAATGGTGATAATCGAGTATGTTGATGTAGGTGTTTTGTTATGTTTTTGAATTATTTTTTATCATGCTGGTGCTTTTGATGTTGCTGAAGTGACCTGGAGTTCATATTAGCTGCTTCGATAGAATCAAACCATATATCTAGATGTTTGTTTTAATGCTTTGTGGAATAGTGTTTTATTGTCAATGGCCATTTGGTTTATAAAATGTGATTGGTTTGAATCAAAATCGGATGTGTTTATATTCTTAGTTCATATAAATAAAGAGGTTTTGAAATGCTATGCGGTAGTTTTTAGTCATATTTTTGTGTAGAATTTGCATCGAGAGATGAGGTAATTGTGAATTTATATACTGGTCATTTCTTCAATAGCCACTGCTTACACAAGTACAAATACCTCTAATGCTTTTTTTTCAATGAAGGTGGCGCTGATCTTGCGAAAGAAGTTGCTTTGTTAGAACCAAACTTTGTATCCTGATATTTCTCTGGGTTATACTTGTACATACTTATAATGCAATCAGTTTTAGGGTCTGTTTGGTAACAGATTATTTTGTCAAAAATCTGATTTTTAAAATCAGTTACAAAATCAAAAAGCAAAAACTCAACCAAAAAAATCTGATCCCAAACAGACCCTTAATCACAGTATCAGTAAAAGAAAAAAAACGTGTTCAGCTTAAGGAAATTAATTTTCATTAATCCTAGTTTATCAGGATGTTTGCCTTTAGAGTTTAGAATACTTGGTTTTTAATAATACTACAAACTAAAGGTATTTGATGCGACTTGCGAGATGCAAACAAGATTGATGAAGTGATACTGAGCAACTATTTTTGGTCCGAATTTTGCCCATTTACCAGAATACAGAAAGGCATGCCTCGGTATTTTTCATTCTTGGCAGGTTAAGGCATTCTATAATAACTGGGCAACTTATGAATTGTACAGTAGATTTAACAGTTTTAAGTTAAACTAAAAGTACCTATTCTCTTGGGAAGATGAATGTGCTATTTCTGGACAAATGTTTTTACAGTTGAAGATGTACAGCTTGAGCGATATATCATGATGAATGGAAGATCTTTAGATAATGTAAAGAATTTTGCCCATTTACCAGAATACAGAAAGCCAGGCCTCGGTATTTTTCATTCTTGAGAGGTTAAGGCATTCTACAATAGCTGGGCAACTTCTGAATTGTACAATAGATTTAACAGTTTTAAGTTAGACTAAAAGTACCTCTAGGCAAAAAATTCTCTTGGGAAGATGAATGTGCTATTTCTGGACAAATGTTTTTACAGTGGAAGATGTACAGCTTGAGCAATATAGAGAATTCCATGTCCCAAAATGCGGAGCGAAGTAATATATTTTACTTATTTATTCGAAACCCAAGTAAAAACATAAATTAAGTAAATTTAGGACCGTCACACTTGCTTTTTCTTCCCTCCTATCTTGCAAAAATGTCGCTAAAGTATGCAAAAAGAAGGAAATGCTGAAAGAACGAATGGAAAAGACCGGAATAGGAGGGGTGCAAACAACATCTAAGATTTTTATTATGTTGTGTTTTCCATTTATTGAAAGATCAAGCTTTATACAAATTATTGTGCACCAAATTAAATACAGCAGCTTGAAAATTGCTGCTTTCTGACAGGAAGTCACTGGCTAGTTAACCTACTCGTAAGAAGTGGAATAAGAAGATACAATTGATCGAAAGTAGATACAGTATCTACGAATTAGTTCTTATCTATATGACTACGGCATTCATCTACATACAATACATAACGGTGTAAACTGTCGAAGGATGTATTTTTGATATAAAAAAAAATGCCCATGCTCCAGCAAACGGTCAGGTCCAATATCCACCTGAAACGTACGACATAATGTCAGCACAAAGATACCAAGTGCACCACTATATCATGTAAATTATACATTATATTGGCAAACAAATGTAAAAATATAGTAATTGTTTTCAATTTCTGAACTAATTCCATATAGAATCAGAGGGGAAAACTCTTAAACATGTAACCATCTTATTCCCACATCAAACCTTTTCAATCTTTCTGCAAATCATACGACAAACCTCATGCAAGGCATATGCATGTCTTGTAAGTTTAATTATATAAAGAAGAAATGAGGAAAACAAAAAGGGAACGAGTCGAATGTCAATACTAAGATTAGGCTAGTTTCTTATTTTTTTTCTAATTTGAATTTGATATTACTGTTAATATAATTATTTTCAATTTAATTTAAACCTGACTGATGGGTTTTCTATCAAAAAATTGGCATTAGGGATCCAAACCTTAATGTGATATGTATTCTAGTGACATTTTTGCTGTATTCTTCTGCCATATACTCCTACGGCTATGACAGTGAAAAGTTAAAAGCAAAGTTCCAAAAATTGATAATATTTATCTTCTGCACAGGGTATAGTGCTATAGCTACATATGATATATGTATGCCTCCCAAGAATCTAACAGCCTACTCAGTTATGATGTTTTGCCAAAGTTAAGATAAACATAGATGACGGATAAACCCCACTTAAGTGTAAAGAGGCCAAAACCCATGTACCAAGGATAAAAATAAAATAAAAACTATCAACACCTAACGAACAGAGGAAATCGTTAAAGAAGAGTACCTCTATTCACATTTTGAACGAGCCAGGTTTATCCTTAGTGTATAATAAGTGCAAGTGTGTAATTTATTTATCAGGCTGGTGGTAGAGATCGGCGACAGGTAGGACACTCCATCTTTATGTCCATCCATCTCTGTAAACACCCGGAGTGGAAGAAATGCTCACAAGGTGTCACCTATCAGGAAAAGTTTCACAATGCTAATCCATTAGTTCATAAGTAAGATTGCTTTATGTAAGAAACTATGAAGTTTTTTTGGTTGTATCTCACGATAAGATAGAATGAAGAGTTCTTTTATGAGTGAGAAAAGAGAACTACCTACTCGAAAAGAAAGCGTGACGGTGATTCTTCTAATAAGTTGATGGTGAGTCTTTTAATTCATATAAATTAAGTTACTAAATTTTATCCCATAAACTTGCGCAATATATGCACTAAATTCCAAAGTTTGACTTGGTATAAAATTATACATTCTTATTCAATTTAATGTATCATTGCAAAAATTTACACGCCAAAATTTACACGCCAACGCATACCCTTCAACATAAATGATTTTTGATACATGATTTTCAATTTTTGTGCATCGAATCACTGTTAATTTATCCAAATAATGACATAAATTTCCTTTAACTAGAAGGAGATATGGCAAGTGAAACACACCCTACACCTTTTCAATTATAAAAATGTAGGCAGTTGCAGGAATGAACATAAATTCGGTAAGTACATAACATTAACAAACCATGTATGAATTGACAGTGTCAGTTTATTATGCAGCCATCCAAAGCAGCATTTAAATTTGAATAGAAAGTAATAATACAATAAATGACCAAGCAGCATTAGATACAAGACCTTAGCAAAGGAATAAGTAGAATACCATGCATTCATTTGACCGCTGAGTGTGATCAATGGTAGTCATACAA
This sequence comes from Primula vulgaris, assembly GCA_963920805.1. Lineage (NCBI taxonomy): Eukaryota > Viridiplantae > Streptophyta > Magnoliopsida > Ericales > Primulaceae > Primula > Primula vulgaris. Next base: position 10,010,337 of record OY987214.1, on the reverse strand, counting down.
ATGACACAGTCCATAGCATGATTTGTGTCCTGATCAGACCTTCTGTAATAGTTATACTTCTCAGGTAATATCTGCATCGTTCACAATTTAAAAACAATAAAAAACTACATGAAATAACAAGCATCAAGACGTCCAACCATTAAAAGTTAGTAGAATGTCTGCTTAAATGAGCAAAATATACGTAAGCTTCACAAGTAAATGTAAGGTATGTCGGTGGTCTACTATTTACACTGTGAGCTAATGAAAGTGGCATGGAGATCAAGAGAATTGGCACAAAATAACAACTTATTCTATTTAACCCTAAATCTTAATCAGATTAACTGTCACAAAACAAAGTCAAAAGGAGTGAAAAAGTTATAAGAGTGACTTCTCTGAGTTCTCTTCTCCCAACCACACTTTTCTTCTTATAAAAAGACACACGAGGACCAAATCTCTCTATTTGTAAGTTCATGGGTTCGAACGTATTTGATGATATATTTATGTATAGCAACTAGAGTTTTAACATCATGGACATACTATACTATAAACTGTACAACCATGGCTTGAAATCGCCGCATTGGTACGCATCTCAAATCCATGCTTTGATCAATCTCTATCACTAGTATCCAAATTGTATAAATGACATTGCATTAGTAATAAACAGATTACTATTTTCACAAACCTCAATGCAGACACAAGGGAAGAAGCACTATTTTTATAGCTTTAAAAGTTAAGAATGCAGTAAACCTGGCGGGGAATGAACCACCGGGATCCGAGATAATGTTGTAGAAGAAGGAAAGATGCTTGGAATCCCATAAATACACCCAGGAAAATGCACCAAGTTTTGTCAGGCTCGATACGCATGAAATTGTGAGGACAACCAAATACATATAGCGGAATTGCTAGCCGAGTAATACTCATTCCCAATATATAATAAGGATGTAACGGCTTTCTCGAGTCTCGAACAACATTGGTAATAATTTGTGGTATCCAAAAGGAATGAACTATAAGAAGAATTGGCCGTAGAAATCTATGAAACTCGTACATGACCAAAATCCCACCTAAAAGCATACCATCTGCAAAGTGCAAATCCATCATAAAGTCAGACTGGATTCAGATGGGAAAAAAACATGTTTCGTAAAAGTGCATAAATAATGAAGATAGGTAGTTAGTCGATTAGTCGGAAAAAAGTAACCAATTCATTTAAGTATCTCCCAGCTTGTAACTATAGAGATCAAGATATTAACTACACATGTAAGGTTCATTTAATATATAAGCGCTTTAACTTTAAATTAAAACTACATCGATTCCCACTGTAAATCTTTCTTCTTTAAAAATGACTAAACTTAATTCAATGTCAAACCCTTGGCTTTCGAAGGAAGCGGTGACAAAGAAACACTTTACCTTTGATCACATTTTACATTTAAATTCAGATTTGTTCACCTGGATGATAAGCAAATGTCAGACAATGTTTTGCCTAAAAATTCTCTTCTCTGGATAAATAGAACAGTGTTCTTTTCGTAATTGACCTAAAGTTCAATGTTGCTAAAGAATGTTCCTCTTTATAGGATACATATATTGCCATAATTATGCACTTTTTGTCATCAACCTCCATGGCATAAACGTAAGCAGTTTACAGAAAATATTAAATACAGGGGAGAAAACGATACTTACAAAACCGGCTATACAGAACAGAAAGTTCACGCCTCATTGCTTCCCATCCCTCGCCATTATTCAAAGGCCTACTTGCTTTCCATATCGCAAGAAGGTATCTCATCTCAAATATCGAAAACACAACAAACTTGAAAAATGCTGCAGTTGCAAAAGCATTAAACAGAGATTCTGCATTTCAATATTAAGGTGTCAGTGCATTTGAGAGGTTTACAATTGAAACAAACAAGTTCGGTAATGTAAATCTATACTTTTGTGGTACATTTTCGAACAACCCAAACTTAGTAATGAAACTAAAAGTAATTGCAAGGAAGATAGTGTTGCAAATTAGGCAAATTATTCAGAACCGTTAGGCGCCAATGACATGTTATGGCTCCAGTTCTCAAAAATTGTATCGAGTTTTGATATAAATACTGTATATGGTATATCAGATGCTCTCAAGAATCATTGAATCCACATTTCTACAACATTTGGTGCTTGCACCAGTGTTTTAAAAAATGGCCTAGGTGGCCAGCTGCCTGCTGCGCCTAATTCAGTTCGTTTTAAAGCTGGTCAACTCTGGTCAACCCATGTATAGAATATCAAAATAAAATAAAAAGTTAAATATTCGAAACCCTCAATCAGACTAACTTAACTCTCCCACCTAGAAATAATAAAAGTTTATGATTTTTATAAAAAAAAAGTATCATTTTTTTTTCAACCATACTTTAAAAAATGGATTTAATAGTATAACTATGGGCTAATAGACTTGAAATGTTCAATACAACTTGGTAATTTTATTTATAACATGTTTATTGTATGAATATCTAAGAAAAATGAATAAAAAGGTGAAAAAACGGTCTTGCCACCTAGGCGCTAGGCGCCACCCCACCGCCTAACACCCGCCTAGCGCCATTTGAAATATTGGCTTGCACTAAGCTTACATTAACCAGTTTAAGTATAATAGAAAATACTCAAGTTTTAGTCAGGATCTTTTTTTAGTCGAGTACAGTAGCCATACACTAACCGTGAAAGCTAACATAACCGAACTTTAATCAGTTGACTATCAGTACTGGGCAAAAGAAACTTAAAACTGGTAAACAAACTTACCAACTAGAATTCCAGCAGTTAAATGTAAAAGGCAGAGATAAGCGTCCATGATAGCTTGCTGTCCAATCATTACTATTGAAACTTTGGCTGCCCCCTAGCAAATAGAAGTCTGTCATATTAGTGCAGATAACGAACAAAAACGGAAAAGGAGTACTATTTTCTGCGTTTCTCTGATCTTATTTGGCCTTATTTTTTCTATTGTACCAATAAGCAACCAAGTGAGAAGTAACTATCTTCAGAATTTAACTTCTAAACAGTCATTGTAAACAAATCTGAGGGACCAGCATGGGATCGAGTGTGACGCTTTAAACCTTTTTCATTGATAGTTTAGCTTTTAAAAGGACAGCCATTCTAACATAACCATAATGCAAATGTACAATCAAGTCGACAGCACATCTACATATATAATAAATAAAACATGAGCCTAAAGATGGGAGAGGGATGATACTTACAGATTGGGTGTTGCTATGTTCCATTTGGCGTATCAGCAAAAGAACTTGAAGGAATGATACCTAAATGCATTAAGGACTGTACAAGAATAAATTTTGAGTGAACTTATGACGATGTAGTTGAGTAAATATTGTACGAGGAGAAAAATAAGTGGATTAATGAAGTATTGTAAAAAGAGCTAACATCATGTAATAAAGGATACAAAGGTGACCATCAAGGTATAGTTGACTGCCTTGTTATAATAAACCTCAATATTAACCGAGGTTGCATTTAACAACATGGGAGTAAAGCAATCTCCATCATCATCAACTGAAGGACTTTCCATTAATCCTTCTATATGGAAGCGAGTATCTCCATCTACAACAGCATTTTATTTGATCAAAATTAAAGAAAAACATTTGCATAACATGAGACGTACACTTTATGCAGCAAAATGTTTTAAGCAGCTGATATGAGTTACCAGTTACTACTGAGAAAATAAATGTAATATTACAATCTGTTGCAAAGATACATCAAGAAAATGAAGAAAGAATTAATTTTCTGAGGAAAGTTGATACCATTTTGAGTCGACGGTATACGTGAAACTTGAGCCGCGATTTCTATGTTACAATGTTTTTCCATATCATACATTGGTGCTGCAACGAGCAAGTGAAAAATCAATCATAAGTTAAAGTCAATATAACATGATCTTTATTTATTTATTTTAATTTTAAAACAGATCCTTATTTTATTTGGTATACAGTATAAAAACATACAGTGTTTTCTCTTCCAAATTTTATCTCGTGGAGACTCTTGAAACACCTGAGATGAGAAAACTCCAAGCTGTTTCAAAAACACAACATACACCTTAGAATTTGAGATATCACATGAATTACAGGACAGCAAAAACAATTAAACCTCGTGTAATATTACGTAAGTTTTCCCGTTATATATTTTTTCTCTTTTGAGTTTTGACATAACTCAAAATTCTTATACATAAGATTCGAACTTGAATTAGCAAAATAGTATAATTACAGTAGTTTCACTACTCTTGTTTAGTGAAACCAAGCACTTCAGCTGGTTGACTTTGTGGCATATCCTAAGTTAGCACTGCTGCTCTCAACTTTTAGCAACATATCGCATAGTAACACACAATCGTTTATCTCTATTAACGTTTAACAACAAAAATATATAGAGGCTAAAGACCATAACATTATAATCAAGGCTGAGAAATTGGGTTTACCAAATGATATGGATTGGATAACATGTAATCGTCTTCTTCACTGAACTCTCCTTCTTTCCTACTGCGAAGTGATAAAACAAGCAAAAGCACTCGTCACGATTATTTGGGTCGAACAAGCAGAACAAACCATCTGTCATCTTACTTTCTAGCTAAGATAGAGTGACCTCTAACTAAATGAAAATCAAGACCCCTACTCCATAATTCCCGTCATGACATTATCTAAGTAAATAGAAATGAACGACCAAGAAAACAAATATGAAAGTAAAGAGAGATGTCCTTTTCATCTCTATTAGCTAGAAGAAAATATTTTCCAATGTAATTCGTCTCTACAGAATAAAACAATTACTTTGAAATATTTAAAAATGAAACTCCATTATCTTTTAAAATGTCAAGGAGGAAAAAAGAATCGCAGATAAAATGTATCGGATTTACCTGTTGGCTACCATCCGAAGTTGTTGGAAAGGCCAAATATACACGCCTTCAACCCTAATTTTAGCGCCACTGACTTCTTGATCATTATCAAACACATCATGGAAAATAATCACACCCTGCCCGACACAGTGACAAATGGAATAGCAACTTTAACAAGAAAAGAAAAATAAATGACAAAATCGATGATCGAAAATCCACAATACCCAATTTACGGTTCCAAAATAATTGTTTATATTGATATTTGCATGCAAATACGGTAAAATTTCCAAAAGAATATAATAGGAGTACTAACAATTGTTTGCATGAGAAGAATGCATCCATAACAACTTATGAGCATTAAAATGGTGATACTTGACAGTACACAAAAGGTGTGAACAGCTTACCTGAATATAATGCACACCCGAAATTTTTGTAGGCATACTAACCAACTCTAAAACAGAATGCCCATTGGATTTCTTAAAATCTGGAAATCTTGAAGAACTATTCGCAGATTCTGTGAACCTCCAATACCCTGCAATCTCAAAAGCAAACAAGCAAAAAACAACATACACCTTCAACAAAAAGGAAAAAAACTATACTTGATACTTATGGAACGATTGGAAAAGCAAATTAGAGCTTACAAAATTAACAAACCTCTGTATGTTCCTGTTATGTTCCAATCAGAAGTCGGGCCAGATTCATTCTCGTCTTTGCTGATAGAGGGCCACTATCATATAAGAATAAACTCATCAACAACACTAGAAAATAAATTTTCCTTGGCAAGTATAATTTAAAGCAAATGAATCATACTCCCAATTTAAATTATCAGATAGAAAAAACATCATACAGCGCACTTTCCTAAACAATCTCTCGGGATCGATACACACAGGCAGACACATATTTCGATAAAAAGTTGTTAAATATTATTCAACATATATACTCCCCTTTTATCTTTCTTGGTACATTTAGTATTAAAGTCAAATCCACAGAACTATTAGAAGAAAAATAATAATATAAGGCCCATGACTAATTTAGTAGGCTCACAGATCCAGAATCGAGAAGAGCTGGACAGCAATTACACATGCTTGTGCTTCTGAGGTTCTAAATTTTACCGTTGGAAAGCAATTAGTATGCTCAAGAACTAGCTGAATTTAAAAATCTCGGTTGTTCATGATTTTTTTTTGGAAAAACAAACATTCTCTTTCGTCATCCATTTAAATAGTGGAAAGGTCGTCACCTGAAATATACTCAACAAAACAAATGCTAATAGTACCTTGGCATTACTAATATATATTGGACAAGTTCAAGGTCTACACAAGTTGTAGCATTTTCAAATTTTTTGGTACAAGCTTCTGTACCTATATCTACAGAAATCTTTTCTCAATCTAATGCTGCAGTTTTCGCACAATTTTCTTAATTTGGAAAAACAAAAGAAAAACACCAACCCATTGAGTTCATATATGTACATGACTAGTAACTTCAAAACTGTCATAATGTACAAATAGGTGAAAAATATTGAAGAAATATAAAGCCATGCAGGGTAAATCGATCTTTTGTTGGAACATAATCCACAAGTATAAATTCTCTCCTTGTTAATGATGATTTTTGATTTATTTCAACCTTATATTGGTCAATAGAAAGAGATCCTCATTTAGAACCAGTATGGGAACCAATGCGCTATAAAAATAAACACACAGATAACTGTAACATGAACTAAAATATTAATCATCTTAAAGTATCAAACCCTCGAACTATACTAGAGTCTAGATGGAGCTAAAATTTAACCAATTTAAACGTATTTGGATTATCTCCAACAGAAAGACTGAACATTAGTCCCCAAAAGCTCAGCTACTCATATAAATGATGCCTGTTTCCCCCTTTTGCATGTTATTTTGTCATTTTGGTATACTTGCAAAATGTTGCTGTTCCCTGCCAAAGTGCTTATAGCTTTGATACACAGGCTGAGCCACGTTATATAACAAACTTAATAAAGTTGGTAGCTTTTCCTATTAATCGAATTAAACAAGCCTTCACATGCCTTCGTATTTCTTTCCCAAAACACAATTTGCACAATATTTTCTAATGAATTTTTTTTTTCCCAAAAAAATACAATCTTTAGCTCACCCAGACTATTTCATAATGAAACTAGCACAGCACAACCTAGTTAGGCAACCACAATTCCGAAAAATGAAATACTCTTAACAACCAAACCAGTTACACTAATAATCACTAGTATCTTAACAAAAGTTACACTCGCAATTCCATCAGAATTATGCGGACTTGTGCTTATACGAGACAGAAAAAAAGATGGTTTATCCAGCTTAAAGCCTATAGCTTTTTCAGTCCTGAGAACCAAAGAAGTCGGTTTTTAAGTAATCGATAAAATGCACTGCATCTTCTAACCGAAATCATAGAATATAAGACATAGAATCAAACAAAACCCCAAGTGAAACATAATTAACTACAAAGCTGGTTCATCCAGCTTAAAGCTTTTTTCAATCTTGGAAACCAAAGAATTCGGCTTTTAATTTTCCAATCTAATGCCCTACAGCTTCCAACCGAAAATGCATAATATAAAACATAAAATCACACAAGAAGAATAATTAAATACTCCAAAGTAAAAAAAGAACTAACCTCTTCGCCCCACTGGCGAATCCCGTCTTTCAGAGGCCTAACTCCGAAAACAGGTCTATGAAACACCCAACATATCAAAAACACTAATCCCAATTTTCTCCACTTTAGTAACTCAAAAAAATCCCTTTTCTTGACCATCTTCAAAACTAAAACACAATATTGCCTAAATTTCCAAACTAAAACACTATATTGCCAAAATTAGGAAATTGGGTCTTCCTCAAATACTAATCCAAGAGTGACCCAGATGGTGAAATGTCACTCACATAACATATATGCATATAAAATGCATATAAATATATATATATATATAGAGAGAGAGAGAGAGAGGGAATAAAAAGTGGGTTGCTTTAAGTAGAGTCAACAGCAATAAACTAACAGCAAAGATTGTATTTTTATTGATAAAAAATAAAATAGAAAGAGAGTTCCCAACGACCTACTTAACTACTATTAATCAATAACAACAACCCAATTTACTGAAAACAAGAATTGTTGGACCTTTCTAAGTCAATATATATATATATATATATATATATATATATATATATATATACTCTATATATAATGTACCCAGAAACTGTGTATATGTATAGCGAAAATAAATACTAATAATTAATAAATACAGGGAATAAGGAAATTCTTTTTGTGGGTTTGGAATTGGGAATTGTTGTGGGTTTTGTTTTGTTTTGTTTTGTTTTGTTTTTCTAAGTAAGTAAGTATATCTTCTTCTTTTTTCTTTTCCTTTTGATTTCTGATTATAAAAAAAAAATTCTTTTTTTATACTATTATTTAAAGTACAGAGTATGTAAGTGTGTGAAACGGCTGATATATTTTATTTTGAATATAATTTTCAGATTTGTTATAATTTATTGTAGTTATGCAGGTTAAAATGAATTGTTAATTAATTTATGTTGCATCCGTAATTAAAAAAATATAATGAGTACAGATTGTTAATTAATTAGATTAGATATATAGGTAATTATTAAAACATAGTGAGGATATTTTTAAAAAAATTGGACAAAATTGAACAGTTTCATTTGTTTTGGATTGAGTTATTATAATATAGTGACTATCTCTCTGTATAATTTGGAAGAGGAATATATAGTGGTTGGTTTGTTTGGTAAATGATTATCATGCTTGTAAATTACAGATACAAAATGTAGATAAAGCATGCTCTCATCTAAGTTTTAGAACTTTTTATTTAAGGAGTATTTTTAGTTACGTATTGCATCAGGTTTCATTTGATTGTCATCTAAAATATTATATTTAATCTTCATCCGTTAATATTGTATATCAAAATTAGCTGAAATAAAACATGTATAAAAGTTGACCATATGTTTGATTAAAATTACACGTAGTTTAGATAAAAATGAAATGCACGTCTTTTTTTTTATTATCAGGAGAATGTTGAATAAGACTTTGGAAATATTTAGGTTTTGTAATCCTTATTATTGAATTTCGGATTTTGCATGTTCACTATGCTATTTGTAATAGTATATAGTAGTATTTATGTGTTGTTGCTTTTTAGTAGAGGTATAATTTTCCATTAAATTAAATGTCACTTGATAACACTGTCTTATTTGTTATTAAATTGAAATTCACCTGATAATTGATAATTTGATACCACTTCCTTGTAACACAAAGCTAAATTAGTTACGATACATATTATGGGGAAAAAATCCGCAAACTCGTCCCGTAATCCAATTCGTGTGGATTGGGACGGATTGAGTGTCAAAAAAAGTTAAATCCGCCTCGTCCCAATCCGTAAAAAAATTCGTGGGTTGGGTTAGGGTTGAGGTTTCCAAACCGCGGGTTAATCCAACCCAACCCGTTTCAATCCGCATATAATAATATTTGTTTGTCATTAAATGTAGAAATATCATCTGCGAAGAGTTGTACAAACACACTTTCTTAGGAGACAACAAAACGAGATGCAAAATGTAATAAAATTGATGTAAACTCTTAATGTAATTTCAATATTTTGTCACATACCAATTCAAATTTTCATTGTAAATTTTTGCAATTCAAAGATGTCACTACCCACAAGCCTTAAACAATTGTTCGACATTGCCTAAATAATCCCGGTTGATGGTCATACTCGGTGAATTATTAATTTTGATTTCAATTGTCACGTAGTTTTCTGATTTTGATTATGTTGATGAAGAACAATTTGTTTTGTTTTGTTTTGTTTTAGCTTTGTTACGTGTTCCGAACATTCTAAACGTATTTTGGTTGACTTTTAGTTTATATTTCTATTTAAAAGATTTATTTTTTTAAAAATATTTAGTTAAATTATGCGAAATAATGAAAAACTAATGACTAAAATGAAAATTCAAGAAACAACCCGCACCCAATCCGCCCTGCTTGATTTGGATTGGGTTGGGTTGGGTTGGAGTTTTAATTATAATGGGTTGGGTTGGGATTTGAATTTCACTAATCCGCCCAAATCCGTTCCACCATTTATTTTACGAAACGGGTTAGGATTGAGACCAATCCGCTCCAATTCGCCCCGTGTCCACCCGTATTGCAAAATACTAGTAGACATATTCTATAAAAAGGCAAGTGACATCAAATTTATTCAAATTGACTGAAAAGTAGACCAAATGAAAAGAATTAAAGTCAAGAATAGTAACGCATTACCACTCGAAAAATTAGGGGGGATTCTTTTTCAGTAGTACGATTGCTCACCACTATAAGACACGTGGGATATAAATTTTATTTATTTATTTATGTTTTTTTTATGTAAAAACTTTTTAATTTTAACCAAAAACTTATCTAATTTAATCCGAAAAAACCCTAACCATCAACCATAAAACTATTTATTATATCAAATTAATATATTTTTTTATCAAATCAAAGTCACTCTACCATTACAATTATTTTCAATTTTATCTAAAAAAAACCCTAACCATCAACCATCAAACTCCTTCGTATATCAAATTAATATATTTTTTTATCAAATCAATATCACTCTACCACTACAATTATCCCCAATTTTACCAAAAAAAAAATATATCCCAATTTACAAAAAAAAAACTTTCACAATTTTACTAAAAAACTTTCCCAATTTTTGATAAAATTTGCGAAGTTTTTTTTGGTAAATTGGGAGAGGTTTTTTTTATACCAATTATCCCAATTTACCAATTACCAAAAAAAAAACCTCTCCCAATTTACCCAAAAAAAAACTTCGCAAATTTTATCAAAAATTGGAAAAGTTTTTTGGTAAAATTGGGAAAGTTTTTTTTTTTTGTAAATTAGGATATGTTTTTTTTTTGGTAAAATTGGGGATAATTGTAGTGGTAGAGTGATGTTGATTTGATAAAAAAATATATTAATTTGATATACGAAGGAGTTTGATGGTTGATGGTTAGGGTTTTTTTTAGATAAAATTGAAAATAATTGTAATGGTAGAGTGACTTTGATTTGATAAAAAAATATATTAATTTGATATAATAAATAGTTTTATGGTTGATGGTTAAGATTTTTTTCGGGTTAAATTAGATAAGTTTTTGGTTAAAATTAGAAAGTTTTTAGATAGGAAAACATAAATAAAAGAAAAAACAAAAAAATTTTTTTTTTTTTTTATATGCCATGTAGACGTGGGATCTGTGATCCCACGTCCCTTATAGTGGTGAGCAATCATACTAATGAAAAAAGAATTCCCCAAATATTAGATAGAGATCACCTATTGTATGAGATTTTTCAAGTGCAATCGTTGGATCAAAACTAATTTAAGTTTTAATCATCCAACCCAATAAAAAAGAGTTTAAAAAATGTTTTAACTTGTTTTTAAGCTTAAAAATAACTTATAATATATACAGGAAAGATATTAAAATATAAAAAAGAGCTTAAAAGTTTTTTTTAAGCAAAAATAAATAATTATAATCCACACGAGAAAGATATTAAAATGTAAAAAAAACAGTTTTTAAGTGTTTGTTTGAATTATTAAGTAAAAAAAAACAACCAAAAAGTTAGAAAAATAATATATTTTTTATCACTTGTAATGTATGTGACATACACTTAAAAATCTTATGAGAGTAGTGACATATGAACAAAAATTTCTTAAAAGACGACCGGTCACCAAAGAGCTCTTACTAACACAAAATTAAGTTTTTTTTTTTTTTTTGTGTTTTTAATTATTTATATCTCGTTACATTTGAAAGTATTTAGATTTTCTATTTTTTGGCATTACTACGCTATAAAATGTGAAATAAACAATTAAATACAAAAAAAAAATAGAGGCCAAAATTTACAGATTTTTGTAACAACACTTTATATAGAAAATAAAACGTTAATTTTTAAAAAAGAAACCGAAAAAAAAACATCGGAATACAAAAGGCCTAAGGGGTGTCATAAAAGAGTATGGACCGTGGTGCAAGCAAAATAAAATTAGAATAAGTCTTTTTAGCAAATACAGGAAACTTAGCAAGACAAAAAAGATTGCTACCAATCCATATAACATATAGGATTGGCAAGCATAATAGAATAAGTTGAAAAAATATAAATATTACGAGATTGCCAAACATAACGGGAAAGAGTTGTTAAAGTACACAGTGAAGTTCAGCGACCGAAGTCGTTGGATTTGCATCGAACCGTCAAAATCTGGTAAAAGATTTTTTGTTCTTTTTTACACGTAAGCAATACACCCGTTGATTCACATTGAACGTCCATATCAGAGTTTTAACCGTAAAATTCATTGCGAGCTCTAAAAACTCCATTCCAAGCATACAACTCATTCATCAGAAGAAAAAAACAATTAATCTCGCCTAGGCGCAAACTTTTAAGCTAGCAAAGCAAGCCAAATTTCTAGTAATATCAAAATAAATGCATGTTTATTTAAATGGGATAAACTAACAAAAACATACTACTTTTTAAACTAAATTAACAAGAGCATACCCAAAAAATTTTAATTAACAAAAACATACCCAAAAAGTTTATACCCTAATTTTTATATTTCATACATTTATTCCAAAAGTTCATATGCTTATTTCAAAAGTTTATACCCTAATTTGTATATTTTCATACTCTTATTTTAAAAGTTAATACCCTAATCTATATATTTTCATACCCTTTTTTTCAAAGTTTATACCCTTATTTCAAAAGTTTATACACTAATTTGTATATTTTCATAATCTTATTTCAAAAGTTCATACTCTAATTTTAAAAGTTGATATGTTAATTTATAGAGTTCACATTTATTTTCAAAGTTCATATCTTCATTTACAGAATTTATATCCTTAGTTACATAATTCATATCCATAATTTTCAACTTTATATCCTTAATTCACAGAATTCATATACTTATTTTTCAAGTTTATACACTAGTTAACAAATCCAACTCCTACCCATACTCCGATCTCGAATTACCACGTCGTCGTTGTGGGCCTCTTCCTCGACATCAATCTCGAGTTTTTGACCTCACTCTACACACTCGCCGTCCATTTCGACGGATATCTCCGTCTTAATTTCCACCGAAGAGAGAGATCGGAGAGAGAAGAGGAAAAAAAGATCGAAAAGATAGAGCGAGCATGAGGAGAGAGATCCAAAATAAAGAAAAAAGAATGAGAGATCGGAAAGAGTGAGAAGAATGAGAATAGATATCGGAAAGAAAGAAGAAGTATAAGAGATCGGAAAGAGGGAGAACGAGTAGGAGAGAGATCGGAGGGAAGGAGAAGGAGAAGAGAGTTACGAGAAATAGATTGGCATGGATGAATGAATTTTTTATTTATTTATTAATTATTAATTGAATGTATATTTTTAATAATTTAATTTTTGAAGTTATGTTTTTATTAATATAATAGACGAAGATTATGTTTATGTTAATTTCGCCTAAATTTAAAGGTATGATAGTTATCGTTGAGTTCTTATTAAACTCCTCCACTGTATTTTTTTGTTTAGTGATGCTCAAATGACTGATGTATAGATAAAAAGCATTAACTAATGTTTCTCGTTACATAATGATATAAACTTAGGGAAATAAAGCTGACTTACACAATTTCTAGCCTTTAAACAATTTTGGACACTAAACACAAAACGTAACATCATATGTTGGGTCTCACATAAATACAGTATGTACGAGTGTACTTGTGGACACAGGACGGATTGAAGTCAATGATAACTCAACTCGTAAAATAAATTGCGGGACGTATTGGTAAAATTTAAATTTCAACCCAACACAACTCAATCCGTTATAATTAAAACTCCAACAAAAACCAATCCAACCTGCAAAAAAAATTACAGATTGGGACGGATTTATTCTTATATTTTTATTTTGGTCCTTTATTTTTCTTAGTTTGCACAATCAGCATAAATTTTAAAATAAGTTGTATGTTTCATAAAGAAATAAGAATTAAAACCAATTATAATACGTTTATAGCATTCACAACAAGTAAGAAAACTAAAATATAATAATACCGAGAGGTTGTTATCTTTAAATACATACAATGTACATATAATTTTTATTTTTTTTATATATATATAGCAGGTTGAAACGGGTTGTGACAGATGAACCCGTGGTTTGATAATCTCAACTCTAACCCAACCTGTAAAATGTATAACGGATTGTGACGGGACGTATTGACTTTTTTTTGACAATCAACCCATCCAACCCATCCAATCCGTACGGATTGAGTTACGGATTGGATTTATGGATTTTTTTGGCCACCCATTGTGGAAGTTGAAATTTTCCACTGTAATGTCATGTGTTGAAAAAACAATCATCCTTTTAGAAGCCAATAATCAAGCTAGAAAATAAAAATTATAAAAAGGAAGATAAATACAATTGTTTTTGAAAGTTAAAGTAATATAAAAAAAAATAAAAAATACGCAAGGGTTTAGCCTTGCTCATCACAAAATACTAGTTATGAGAGAGACATATCTAACCAAAGAAAAAGGAAAATTTAATATTTAGTAAATATTTTGGGACTTAATATACAAAACGTCGTATTTGTTTTTTTTTTTAAAGTTAGCTAGATATCCAATTTCATGTAATTAAATGCCCTATGCTTACATTTCTTTCTATCAGTTTTTTTCAAATTAGTTTATCTTTGCTTTTTTTATTTCCCCTCTTGGAATCTTTATTTCCAATTTAAAATTAAGCGTGTTTAACTATTTCTTTAAAATACAAAGAAGTAAGAAAGAAAGACTAAAATTCAAAATAAATGATACTACATGATGTTACACTGTATGATGCTGCAATATTATACTGTTAGGGTCGATCAGGCGAACACAAAGAAAGACAGAAATACTAAACCGAGCACACACTCTTTGATAACGGAGTTCACCCAAATTGGCTACGTCTCCGGGCCGCTATACGTGACACTTAATATTATTAAGAGGATTACAATCGTAATCTAGCCTATTTACAAGCTATGGTTCTCTCGCAAATAGAACTCTCTCTTTATAATATAGAGGTGTTGTGTAAATGTGTAATTAAAATACAAGATATTGGGACATATAAATAGAACCCTTAGTGAGTCATATTACAATTCCAAGTGATGTGGGATAATTAGAAAACATGGCCAAAGCTCATTTGGCTCCACAACTCAACAATCTCCCACTTGGAGTCAAATGTCGAGTACTTCAAAAGAACTCCGATTATCTCCGACCACCGAACTCACTGTGCTCCACCGAGCAGAATGCTCCCATCGGTATCCTTGTATAGTAATTGATACTCTGCCGTCATCGGCGAGTTTCTCATTCTTCCAGTGTAGCAGCGACCCTAAGCCTTAAGCTCGGAGCCCTACTGAGGTTGCACACAACCTCAGTTTGTCTATTGTAACAGTCTTTGTTAGCATATCGGCGGGGTTCTTAGCGCCCTCAATCTTTTCTAGCGCGAAGATTCCATCTTCCAGAACTTCCCGGATAAAATGGTAACGAATCTGTATGTGCTTGGTGCGTGAATGGAATACAGGGTTCTTAGCTAGCTGAACTGCACTTTGACTATCACAGTGCAGAACTCCCTTGTCGGCTTTCTGACCGAGCTCCTTTAAGAAACCTTGCAACCAAATCATCTCTTTGCTTGCTTCCGTCACCGCGACGTACTCAGCCTCTGTGGTCGACAATGCAACAATCTTTTGCAACTTAGATGTCCAACTCACATCAGTACCACCGTAGGTACAAACACATCCCGTTGTGCTCTTTCGGCTGTCCAGATCACCGGCCATGTCAGCATCCACATAGCCGTGCAGGCCTTCCGAGGTTTTTCGGAAACATAATGCCAAACTCATGGTACCCAAGAGATATTTCAATATCCACTTCACAGCTTCCCAATGGTGCTTGCCCGGGTTACTCATGTAACGACTGACAACTCCCACTGCATGGGCAATGTCCGGTCTTGTACACATCATAGCGTACATCAGGCTACCAATTGCTGAAGCGTAGGGTATGTTCGACATACGATCCTTTCCTTCCTCGTCCGTGGGTGATTGTTCATTCGACAAGCTAAAGTGTGTGGCTAGCGGTGAGCCTACAGCCTTGGCATCACTCATGCTAAATCGTGCCAACACTTTCTTCACATATTCGGCTTGCGACAGAAACAGGGACCCATCCCTTCCTCGAGAAATCCTCATACCGAGGATCTGATTTGCGGCACCCAAATCTTTCATCTCGAATTGTTTCGCCAGCTGTTGCTTTACCTTGTTAATCTCAACAAGGCTCGACTCGGCGAGCAACATGTCATCTACGTACAACAGTAGTATGACATACGAAGAGTTCTCAAATCTCTTCACGAAACAGCAGTGATCACTATCACTTCTTTCGAACCCGGTATCCACCATGAAACTGTCAAACTTCTTATACCACTACCGTGGTGCTTGTTTTAGCCCGTACAAGCTCTTCCTCAATTTGCAGACCAGTTTCTCTTTTCCCTTTTCGGCAAACCCTTCAGGTTGGAGCATGTAAATTTCTTCTTCTAGATCTCCATGGAGAAATGCAGTTTTCACATCTAACTGCTCGAGATGAAGATTCGCATTTACAACAAAGCTCAACAATAGCCGAATAGTCGTCAACTTTACGACTGGTGAAAAGATCTCGGTGTAGTCAATTCCTGCCTTTTGCTGGAACCCTTTGACTACTAAGCGTGCCTTATACCGTTTCGTTCCGTCTTGTTCCTCTTTCAGTCGGAACACCCATTTATTGCTCAGTGCCCTTTTCCCCTTGGGCAGTTCGGCTAACTGCCAAGTCACATTCTTCTCGAGTGACTTCATCTCATCCTTCATCGCGAGCTCCCACTTGCTCGAGTCTTTCAGCTCCAGAGTTTCTTCTCTACTTTCGGGCTCTCCTGCATCACTGAGCAGTATGTAATGCAGGATTGGAGAGTATTGGGCAGAAGGTCTCCTCACGCGATGACCTCGGCCCAATTCAGGTCGGGGAGTTTGGGGCAGCTCCTCGGCCTCTTCAGCATCTGCTGGTCAGTTGTCGAGCACAACTGGCTCATCTTCAGTGTCATTTTCCAAGTCCAATCTTGGAAACGCATTCATGTCGACCATACCACTTTCCTCGGACGGGAGCGCTTGTTCTTCCACATTTTGTCGATCTTTGTACAAAATGCTTTCGTTGAAGATGACATCCTTACTCCGAATGATCTTCTTTGCTTGACCATCCCAAAAGCGATATCCAAACTTAGCTCCACCGTACCCCACAAAGTAACACACTTTGGATTTCGAGTCAAGCTTGGTACGTTCATTTATGTCGACATGGATATATGACAGACAACCGAATACTCGCAAGTGTTCATACGAGATAGGCTTTCCTAGCCAGACTTCATCGGGAATTCTCCTCTCTAATGTCACTGAGGGTCAGCGGTTAATGAGATAAACCGCCGTGCTTACTGCGTGTGCCCACATGGCTTTGGGCAGTCCACTTTGCAGCCTCATACTCCTAGCATGCTCATTGATTGTTCGGTTCATTCGCTCGGCCACGCCATTCTGCTGTGGCGTTCTTCGGATGGTCTTCTCCATTCGAATGCCTCTTTGAGCACAGAACTCTACGAACTTCTCATCAATGTACTCTCCGCCTTTATCGGACCTCAAACATTTGAGTTTATTCCCGGTCTCTAGTTCGACCATGGCCTTCCATTCTTGAAATTTCTTAAACACCTCAGACTTGTGTTTCAAGAAATAGACCCATGTTTTCCTCGTCGAATCATCGATGAAGGTCACATAGTACTGAGCTCCTCCCATTGAGGTTACTGGAGATGGTCCCCATACGTCTGAGTGGACCAGTGCTATCTTCTCCTCCTTGGGAGCTTTTCCACCTTTCCTGAAGCTCACTTTCTTCTGCTTCCCGAAGATGCAACCTTCGCACATGTCGAGGTTGACAGACTTTAAGCCTGAAAGTTTGCTGTCCTTTGCTAACACATTCATCCCCTTCTCACTCATGTGACCCAACCGTCGATGCCACAATTCCGAGCAGTCTTGCGACACAGCTGCCGCCACTGTACATTCCTCATCGGTCGTCATGTACAGTGTACCGACCTTGCTCCCTCGGGCTATCACCATAGCTCCTCGTGAAACTTTCCAAGCTCTACTACTGAATGAAATGGAGTGCCTTTCGGCATCGAGTTGACCTACTGAGATCAGATTCTTGGTCAATCTCGGAACATGCCTCACTTTCGTCAGCTTCCATACCGATCCATTTGGAATGCGAATCTTCACATCGCCCATTCCAACAACCTCCAACGCTTCTCCGTCGGCTAGATACACTTTACCGAAATTACCCGCAGTGTAATTTTCGAATAAATCCTTCTGAGGGGTCGTGTGAAATGATGCCCCAGAGTCTAGAATCCATGAATCTATATCTCTCTGTACGGAAAGCATTAAGCAGTCACCCGAATCCTCGTCGCTCGCAACATTAGCCCCGTGATCACGGCCGGTACCCTTCTTCGGCTGTCTGCACTCATGACTGAAGTGCCCCATACCCTGGCAGTTATAGCACCGAAGATTCTTCTTACTTCGATCGCTATCTTTGCCTCCTCGACTTTGCCCTCTTCTACCTCGGGATTGCGAGCGTCCTCTGACGTCCCATACCCTGGCCTTACCCCGGTCTCTTGAACCCACGTTCAAGGCTGCTCCATCATTTGAGCATTCACCCATATCTAATCTCCTGAGTTCCTCAGCGAGTATTTGATCTCGGATGTCGTTGTAAGTCAGTTTCTCCTTTCCAATTGAGTTGCTTACAGCAGCTCGCATGAATTCCCAACTGTTCGGTAAAGAGGCTAGCAGTATAAGGGCTCTCACTTCGTCTTCAAAAGTTATCTCCACCGCATCCAACTAATTTACGGTGTCGATGAACTTGTTTACGTGACTCGCGACAGGTGTCCCCTCAGCCATGCGTAGGTTGAACAACTTACGCATGAGATGTACCTTGTTGTTCGCGGATGGTTTCTCATACATGTCGGTGAGGATCTTCATCATCCCATCGTCGTCGTCTCTCTTACGACGTTATCTGCTACACTCCTAGATAGTGTTAGGCGGATCACTGCCAACACTTGTCGGTCTAAGAGTTTCCACGCCTCCTCGGTGGTCGTGGTCGGCCTTTCCTCAAGGAGAAGTGACTGATGCTTCTTCCTCCCGTAGAGGTAGTCCTCTATTTGCATTCTCCAGAATGCGAAGTCCTTCCCATCGAACTTCTTGATCCCGTGTGCGGTTCTCTCTTCTTTCGCCATCGATCTTCCGAGCTCTGATATCACTTGTTAGGGTCGATCAGGCGAACACAAAGAAAGACAGAAATACTAAACCGAGCACACACTCTTTGATAACGGAGTTCACCCAAATTGGCTACGTCTCTGGGCCGCTATACGTGACACTTAATATTATTAAGAGGATTACAATCGTAATCTAGCCTAGTTACAAGCTATGGTTCTCTCGCAAATAGAATTCTCTCTTTATAATATAGAGGTGTTGTGTAAATGTGTAATTAAAATACAAGATATTGGGGCATATAAATAGAACACTTAATGAGTCATATTACAATTCCAAGTGATGTGGGATAATTAGAAAACATGGTCAAAGCTCATTTGGCTCCACAACTCAACATATACTTCGTAATTTTTTTCACTTTAAAATATCTATAGAGCATTATGTAACACCTCGGATAAAAAAGTAAGAGAGTTTCATATAACATTATCTAACATTTCATTTACAAAAGATTGAAAAAAAGTGGCTTTATATAGCATCAACTTTTTTATTAAAACGAATAGACAAGTTAAAAAGCAACACTCACTAAGCATCATAGAGAATCAATATCAACAATAAAATTAGAGAAAATCGAGAGACTTTATATATCAGCGTATAATATAAGAGTTTTTTAGGGGAAAAAAAAGGAGCAGCTATTCACAAATTTTAGCATTAAACTAGTTGATTTAACTTTGAAAATTTTCAATTTTGATAGCTTTTATAAAGTTAAAATCACATGTTATTTCATAGGAACACTTATTTAATAGGAAATGAGAGAGTATTATTTAACGTTCATCGGCTAAAGTAGATATTCAACATGTCTATCCGGTCTCACATTGTGTCCTAACATGATGAAGTTGAGTTTAAACGTCACGAACTAAGCTTGACATAAACATCTATGGATAAAATCCAATGGAAAAGATGAATTGCAGTAAAAAAGATTGTGTGTGTATATATATATATATATATCTTAGTTTTTTTTTTTTTTTAAATAACAAAAAACACTGAATTTGAAACGCACTCACCAACTTATTCCATAATTTTGCTATATACCAATTTTTGTTTAAGCTGTCTTGTTTTGCTAAAACTTTCAATCTCATTCTTTTATCTTTCACTCTTTGCTTTAAAATTGGGCTACATTTCGGTCAAAAAAATTATAAACTCTCTTGATTTTATGCTTAAAAGCTAGTAGAAGACTTTTAAAACGACTAATCAAACAACCGATAAGTCATGATCAGACTATTCATTTTCTCCTTGGAGCAAATGGCCCCATTCAGAGACTTGATTCATTTAAGTAGCACAAGAATGCAGACTAGTAATTAGCAGAAGTTGAGTTTGAGTGCTAAAGCAAAAATAATGGTCACTGTGTGAATATTCAAAGGACAATAAATAAAAGATATAGCATAGATATTATTCCAATGTCTGGTCTTAAAAATTCAACTTCAAGCCACATGATTTAAGATTCTCATGTCGCGAAGCAAAAGATGTTTGTCATTTCACGATGGCGATTTAATTTACGTTGGTGATATATAGATATTTCCATCTCTACTCGTATAGACGTATAATGTGGGACATTGATACTCTCATTATAACAATTATCCAAAAACCATTTGATTTTATTGATTACTAACTAAATAGTTTACCAATTTTATCCCCTTAAAAACCAAAAGATTTAATTTAAGCTAAATCATGAAACTAATTTAACAACAAACTGGTTTAACAACATTATTCAATCTAGTGGAGGAACTAGATAGGGACGGTCGGGGGCTGCACCCTCATTTTGAAAAAAATTGATGAAAAAACAGATTTTTCTTATGTATTTTGATCAAAACCTTTAAATTTTAGTGTTTCATTCCCAATTCCGTAAAATAACTTCATATAATATATGATTTTTTTTAATAGAAAACCAGCCTCACTCATTTTACAATCCTGGTTCCGCCACTGATTCAATTTAGTTTGAATGAAATAAATAAATTACAGTGAGGATGAAAAACAACAAAACATTGAAGGCATAGCTTTTAAATGATCACCGGGACTGGGTCGGCCTTGTTCCCAACTACTGTTTTTTTTTTCGAAATGAAACCACACTCTTCTCAGTTCTTCTACCAAATATTACCAAATATTGTAATCTTTTGTTGTTGTTGTTGTTGTAATATTCCACCAAATCTTGTTTTTGTTTCTCAATAAAAGAGTGACCATGTGCAGACTAGTTCATTTATCAAACAAAAACAACCATACGCAGTACGTGGTTACTACATTTTCCATTGCATTGGGCTAAGAAATATTATCATCATTAACTCAAAACGAACGCTTTCATTTATCACGTTTCAATCTTTGAGGATTTTATTGGCTGAACAAATTCCCATTTTTATTGAAAGCTGCGCATTATATATGAATTTTTCCCCTTCTTAGCTTTTTGTTTTTTAATTTCCCTATAACTTCTTCGAGTTTATAATAAAGAGAACCTAATAAATTTGCTAGTCACCGAATAATGAATAAAATTATAAAATGTTTGTTAATTAATATTCATTCCGTTCCCATTTAATTGTCAATTACGAAACTACGTGCAATTTTGACATGTTTATAATTTGTATCAAAATTGTCGAAATGATTTTTTTTTAAATCTAATCAATAAATTTAACATTTGAAATATATGATCAACTTTTATAAATTTTCATTCCGAAAATTTTGATACAAATTCTTGACCGGTCAAAATTGCACGTAATTTCGTAATGGACAATTAAATAGGAACGGATGGAGTATGGAGTATTCGTGAACATTTTGTGATCATAACACAGCTTGCTTGCTTATGCATTGATGCAATAATTAAATTTCCCAGTACTAACAGATTTCTGAACACTGTAATCGAAAATAAATGGGGAGAAACAATGAGTCCCAGTCAAAAACAATTTGATGAATAAGTAACTCAATTTGAATATTGACCGTTACAATTGCGAGGACATAATGTTATGATGTGTTAACGTTAGGAACAGATTATCACGGGATTAACGTTTTCACATCACTGTAAAAGGTTTAACTTCATTGAGAATCCATATTATTTAACAAAAATTTTATTTGCTCCAAAAATTTTATATCAAATATTAATTTGCAGAACTTATGAAAATATGACGCTTCATTGAATCATCTCTACCACAACTTTTTTTTTTTCTAAATTAAAAAACCCTAAAGTGTTGAAACTGTAACATACTAACATATATCAACATAAATAGTTTTTAAAATACTCTTGTACCCCTAAATCAGTGAAATAATTAGGGTAACTTAATTTACATAAAATGCCATTCATCATAACTTAAATTGTGATTTATAATAAAGAATACTTTACTATTCAACTTTCAAAATTGAGTGTGTATCTTTAGACCTAGTCTATTAATATCTATTTTCTGATATAACTTCACAACTTAAAGAAACTTTGCTGTCACAACAAAAAGACCTAATTTTGCCATTTACGTATAGACTATTATTATTTCAACCCAAAGTATAGGTATCAAAACACTTTTTCTATGAAACTTTGTGTATCGTGTTAAAAAATAAAAAGTAACGTATATCTTAAACTAGCCAACTTAATGACACACGATAATCTCCAGCTTAGCAATGCACAAGTGTTCACCCCTTTTTACCTATATATATACACACCTACTTACATATTTTTCCATTCAAGTAGCTCACATTTTTTTCACTTTGCATATACTCCTATCTAGTGACTAGACCTATATTACTAGTACTACAAAACTTTTTCATAACTTGATATATATAAAAAATGTTATTTCAGATGGAATCTCAAAGAAGCAATATTTTGTTTTTTGTTATGGTGATAATGATGTTTGTGGCAAAATCATCAGAAGCTCGTCATTTTTGGGTTGGTGGAAAAAATGGATGGGTGTTGAACCCTTCTGAGGGTTATAGTCATTGGTCTAAAAGGGAACGTTTTCAAGTCAATGATACTCTCAGTAACACTCTCTATCTCTATACCTATAATTCTATATCTATACTCTATACGAATATTTATTATTTGCAATGTATTAAATGACGTTTTTTTTTACAAACGTTCTTTGTTTGACTACTAATCAAATACTTACAAAAGTATAATGTGTTTAATGTTTAACAAAATTTCTATCGAACTAAAGAAACGTTAGATTTTGTTTTTTGTTTTTTTTGAAATGTTGGATAATTAATTAGCCACGGTTGTTTTAGCAATGAGTTTGCATGCATTGCGATATGATGGTTTCAGCTTCTATGACGACTTTATGTTTAAATTATAACTGCTTTTCGCTTAGTTAATATGATCTTTGTTGCTGAGATTTATTCACTTGGTGTCAATCATGTGTATTCCTCTATATTTTTGTTAAATGATGATGAAGTTAATTTTTACAGGTTTTTTAACCAAAACCAATTTACAAATATGTATAAGTATAACAAAATCATTTTTCAATAGGTAATTAATTTTACATTTAAGTTTTACTTTTAGATGTAAGTACTTAGTGTTGTTTCGTAAACAGTTAATTTTTTTGTTCTTATGGAATTAATTATGATAACCTTGTCTATTTTCCACTCTTTCAATTGAAACAATTAACGATGTGCAGAGTCCCAGAAGATCACCTTAACTTGCATCACACAAAAATGTAAAAAAAATTCTAACAAAATGATCCAGCTGGACATGTGAGTGAATATTGTTAGATTGCTGTAATTAGGTTGGTTTTACTTAAAGCATGAGCCATGAAGTATGCTTATATTATGTAAACCAATCAACCTTGTTACATATAATCAGTCTTATAGAAAAAAATGTAACTAAATAGATTTTACAAACTCTATGCTAAAAACCGTAAAAAGCGTATGTTTTATCGGGGTTTTAAACGGAAAAGCTAGCTTTTTCAGCTTACAAATAGCTCCATGTCGAGCTCTGCATTGAGTTTTTCTGCTACGAGTTTTGTAAAACAAGATTACAAGTAGAAGTAGATTAAAACTTAAAAGAGTACCAGCTGCAACAAGCAAGGCCACTACTACAACACAAGACCTCATATCCACTTTGAATATAAATTCATACATCTGCTTTTAACATGTACATAATGGCTTTTGTGACAGTATTCAAGTTCAAGGAAGGTTCAGATTCTGTTCTAGAGGTGGACAAAAATGCATACTACAGATGTACCAAAGCAAACCCTATCAAGAATCTAACTAGCAGCCACTCAGAATTCGAGTTTACCCACTCAGGCCCGTTCTACTTCATCAGCGGAGAAGCCGATAACTGTGAAAAAGGACAAAAACTGGAGGTTGTTGTTATGGCTGTTAGGCACCACCACCGTGCAGAACCACCTTCTGTCGCACAAGGACCCACCCAAGCTTGGTCTTTCGTCGCACCTGTCCCTGCCCCGTCAGGGTCGCCGAAAATGTTTAGCTGCGGTCATGGTGTTGTTTCTCTAGGATTAGGTGTTGTTTTGTTTTTTCTTGGAGTGTTTTAAGCTGTAATTTTCAAGGTCATAAGCATTGGTGCTCATGTTGGCTTTTGTTCGTATGGATTAAACTGGTTTCTTGTCTAAGGTTATTTAATGTGTCTTTTTTATTTTTCGCTTCGAATGGAATTTGGAATATGATGGTTGTTAACATTAGCTTCAGTTAAATTTTTGACTTCATGACAAATATACAGATCCACTTCAATGAGTATTAGATTGAAGAGATTATAAGATAGTATAACATATCTACTTTTACACATTCGCACTATTAATTAATCTCTCACGTTATTCACTCTTTTGTGCCAGTATGACATTTGTTGTGACTTGTGACAGGATGATTGCAAGTTCATTTCTTTTGGAGTGGTTTCGAGTTGATTAATTGAGAGTAAGGCTTTTGCATGTATACAATTTCTTTGTATACCTAGAATTATCAGTAAAGATGAGTTTCAGACACCAATATTTTTTTTTTGAAAGTTAAAAAATATTTATAAAAAAAAAAACTAGTACAAAGCCCACTATAGCTAGCTATTACAACTGCATATATGCTTAATGCAGCAATTATCACCAGACTAAAGTTCTCGGTTCCGATCATTTTAATCGTACAACAAAAGGAGTCGTATAAAGTATCGAGATAGCAACAAAGTGCATGTTGAAATTAAAATGGGGCGTGGCCAAGTGGTAAGGCAACGGGTTTTGATCCCGGTATTCGGAGGTTCGAGTCCTTCCGTCCCAGCTCATATTCCACTCTAAATCTACATTTGATTAGAATAAAAAAATGGAATAAGATTCTTATAAGTATCTGTTTATATTGAAAGGTCTAAATATAGAGTACAATTCTTATTATAAGACAACAGTGTTACAAAATTCTAAACAGATCCCGTAACCAAACAATAGACGCATTGTTACCACCAAGTTCTGGCTATCCTTTCCTTGACTTGTGATACAGATTTTAAATTCACGAAAATCGAAATGCCCCTGTATATTAATTGCAAGATACTTTTAGCTTTATATCTTTTTTAGATATTAAATAATAATTAATTATAAGGTCCATGATTAATAATAAAAAAAAAGTCTTTAGCTAAATCTCTGCCACTAATACTGCATTTCAAATTACCACTACAGAAAAAAATAAAAAAGATGTCCAAATAGTGACATCAATTGTAAGGGACGTCTTACCATTTATTTGTGACGAGCTTACTAGTTATGATTTTTGTGATTGGTTTGTGACAAAATGATCAACAGTTTTGTAACAGATTTTCGAATTAGTGATAATTTTGTGACAGTTTTTGATTCTAATAATATTAAAATTATTTTATAGTGTACGGAGGTCTCACCGGTAATATACCTTTTGACTACATTTATGCAGATTCTCGTTGATGTCTATTTGATCATGCATATCTATATAAGTGAATGAATGGACTTCAACAAGCATATATAATAGCGTGTGTTAAAAAGTTCTGTTAGGACCAGATTTCTGGTCTAAATTATTTTTGTTGTCTAATGGTTTTCACTAAATAATCCTATCTGTTAATTATGTACTAAGACAGAGTTGTTAGGTTTCAAGCAATGTTGCAACCTCAGTTACAACCTACTAAGAAAGTAGTGTTAGGTTTCAAACAATGTTGTAACCTCAGTTACAACCTATTAAGACAAGTGTTGATAGGTTTTAAGTAATGTTGCAACCTCAGTTGCAAGCTCAGTTCCAACCTGCTTAGACAGTATTGGAAGTTTCAAGTAATGTTGCAACCTCAGTTCCAAACTCAGTTACAACCTGCTGTTCTGCAGGACTCTGTCTTATTATGTAAATCTGCATAACTATTCTTTAATGATAATTATTTGTTTTAAATTATGCAGGATATATTCTCGTATGATCCTAAAGGTTTAGTATGCATTTATTGAGAATATCAAAGTGGTAAGGAAAGATTTACTAAAATTTATAAAGAGATTAGTTATGTTTTCTTTACATAGATAAATCTATATCTCTATTCTTATGCAAATCTTTATCACTTGTTTCAATCTTTGTTCCTTATCAATTCAGTATGATATATTTAAGATTGAATGTAATATGGAGTTAATGTTTCATATGTATATTTAAAGATATTATCCTTAAAAGATATTGTCTTTTTATATGTTTCCTTGTTATAGGAAAATACTAACTCCTACAATCAAGCTTGTTATTAAACAGGTATTGTAACATCCCGAATTTTTATAAATAGTTTTTATTCATGATTTAAATTATCCAAAAACGTTTTATGCAAATTTTACCAAAAACCGGTCACTCGACTTATTTTTAGCCAAAACCCGAAACTCTTCCGAAAAACCTTATTTTAAAAACCTGTTACTAATTTTACTAATAAAAAGGACCCAATAGATTTTTTTATAAAGATTTGTTATTATTGAGTAGTTTATTAATAATTTTGATTAAAAGTTAGCTTTTAGAACTTTGGGGACCAAATAGTTCGCTTCCACAAACTTTGTAAAAACAGTTTTTCTATACCTAAAATCAGCCCACTTTTCAATTCTTTAAACCTAAAAATCAGCCAAGAGAAAAGAGAGAAAAAGAGAGAAAAGAGATAAAGAAGAAGAAGAAGAGAAACCACATTAGCGGATTATTACCGGAATCATCTCCTCTACACGCTAAGATAACGGGGGTTATCCATTGCAACTAGACGAGGGTGTATGTTAGGATTAACTTTTACGTTTATTACAAAATTGAGGGTTTTTGTCCTTTATACTATTTATGTTCTTTATTTGTTAATTGGGTTTATTTGTTGTATGTTTTATTCACTTAATTGAATGGGAGAAATTGATGAGTTAATTATGTTAATTTCGGATTAATGAGATTATGGATGAGTTTGCATGTTTTATGCGTTGACTATGTAATTATGTAATTATTGATGGAATTGGATGAATTTATGTTGAATAATGGTGAGTTGTAGTTTATGCATACAAGGTGTTTGTTAAAATGTCTGAAAGTGATTTTATGTTGTTATAGCGTTTGGCTAGTGGTGAATTTAGTGCATGTGGTTATGTGTTATGTTGTATTACGTTAAGTGACGTATGAGATGGTGTTATTTGAATAGTATAATATTATTGGCCGAGGCCTTAATATTTATACGTATGAGATTGTGTTAATTGGATGATTTTATATTATTGGCTGAGGCCTTGTGATTTAGCTGTAGTGGCAAT
Source organism: Primula vulgaris (assembly GCA_963920805.1). Lineage (NCBI taxonomy): Eukaryota > Viridiplantae > Streptophyta > Magnoliopsida > Ericales > Primulaceae > Primula > Primula vulgaris. The sequence goes on along the minus strand of OY987214.1, from coordinate 9,982,552 downwards.
GGTCTCTGTCTCTCCCTAATTCCGGGGACAGAAGACGGCCGAGGGGATAGGGAATGACTCGTCTTACGGACTGGGGCGAGTGGCGTGAGAGGTCCCAGTGTGCACTATATTTATTTTATGTTAGCAATGGTCTATGTCTCTCCCTAATTCCGGGGGCAAAAGACGGCCGAAGGGATAGGGAATGACTCGTCTTACGGACTGGGACGAGTGGCGTGAGAGGTCCAAGTGCGCACTATAAATCTACTTTTATGTTGCAATGGTCTATGTCTCTCCCTAATTCCGGGGACATAAGACGGCCGAAGGGATAGGGAATGACCTACATTACGGACTGGGGTAGGTGGCGTGAGAGGTCCATGTATGCTATAGATGTGTGTAGATGTTATTTAATTTATTTAATTTATCGTAGTTGTAGAATGTAATTATATTTCTTTTTATGCGTCGATTATCGTAGTTGTAGAATTTGTGAGCTCTTGCATTTATGGGATGGAGTGACGGTGTTTGTGGTGCCGTCCCGTCTAGTTATGTGCGTGGGACTCACCGTTACAATTTTTGTCTTTCAGGTACATTTTAGATTGAGATGTTCGGATAAGAGCATTAGCGCAGTATCGCATGGGCTCGGGGATTCTTTCTATTGCATTTCTTTTTGTTAGACCATTTTCGAGGTTGTAGCCTACGGGCAAATTCATTCGTTTGTTATTTTCTTAGCTTTTATAAAACTTGCAATGTAGCCATGTTTGGCAAGATTTTTATTTAATTATCAATTGTTCCTTTAGCTCGCAATTTATTTCTTTTAAAAATTCAAATTTTGTACCAACAGGTTCTATTTCCTTTTGTTTTAAAAAGGTCATGCCTCAATATCCGTGTCTTTTGGATTTTGGGGCGTGACAGGTATCAACCAATGATGATTGGAGTCAATCCACGCTGAAGAATCACGTAATGCTTGGAAAGATTGAATCCAATCAATAAAGTCAAAAGCAATCACAAAAGACATAAAAGATAGAAGATTGTTTTTACTTGCTTATATAGTTGATAACTTAGCTTGTAAAAAAGTGTGTGTTCTAAATTATAAAGAACTGATTCTTGAGAGAATACACGTGAGCTTTTAAAAGAAAACAATGGTGGGATGCCATTGATTTATAAGTGATAGTTATAGAGTAGGAGCAATATAGAGATAGGCAGAAAAACCTAGAGAGAGTCTAAGAGTTTTTCATTAAGACTTGAATCCTATATTGTAAGCTTTTTATAATATCATAATCTGGGTAAGTGCCCCGGAGACGTAGCCTAGTTAGGTGAACTCCGTTGTTAAATGTGCATGTGATTTATTTCAAGTACATTTAACTTTACACAGTTCTGTCCATTAATACAGTTGGTTTCAACTGTGGTTGCAACCTCACTTGTAACCTTACTGCAAAACTACAACTAGAACAACGGATAGGAATTTCAATTGGTATCAGAGCTTCACACTAGATCGTACTTAGTGTGGATCCTGTGTTTTGGTAAAAATGGACTTAATGAGGGAAGAAAACGCATTCAACAAACCACCATTGCTTGAAGGTGGAGTCAACTATGGAGTTTGGAAAATCAGAATGAGATCTTTCATTAAACAGCAAAATGAACATGCTTGGAAAACAGTACTGTATGGTTGGGAAGCTCCAACTGTTACTAATGGTGAATGTGATCTAGTTTATGTGCCTGAAGACAGATGGTCTGCTGATGAGGACAGAAAATCAAGGGCAAACTCCACAGCAATAAACTTGATCTTTGCTGGTGTAACTCTCAGTGTGTTCAGATATATCTCTCATTGTGAAACTGCCAAAGAGGCATGGGACATTTTACAAATAACCTTTGAAGGAACTGTTAAAGTTAAAGCTTTTAAACTCCAACAGTTAACCACTCAATTTGAAAACTTAAGAATGGAGGAAGATGAAACCATTGAACAGTTTAATGGTAGAATTTGTCATATTGCGCATCAAGCTGGAACCTTAGGTGAAAAATACAGTGATGCTAAACTTGTTAAGAAAACTCTAAGGTCACTTGCAGAAAGGTTTGAAATTAAGGTTACTGCTATTGAAGAATCAACAGACTTAGATAATCTTAAACTTGAAGAACTTATAGGAAATCTAAGCACTCATGAGCTAAAATTCTTCAAACATAAGAGACTAGAAAAGGGAATAACCTTTCAAGCTAAGAAATCTGAGCCTAAGGTCTGTGAACAAATGAGTGATGAAGAACAGCTAGCCTTCTTTGCTAAAAAGGTTTACAAAAAGTTCTACAAGAAAAAACAGGATGATACTGGAACATCCAAAAACTTTCAAAAAAGGGATAACCAATTTAAGACAGAATCTAGGTTTAATAATAACTCTATAGGAAAGTCGAATCCAAAAGAGAAGGATAACAAAGATTACAAGCCTAGAGAGATTCAGTGTAGAGAATGTAGAGGTTTTGGTCACATTCAGGCTGAGTGTGCAAATACTTTAAAAAGAAACAAAAATGCTTATATAACCACTCATAATGATAGTGATTCTGAGAGCAACAGTGATGAAGAGGATGATTCTAACTTTGTTAATTTTATGGGAATAATCACTCAAAAAGGACTTACTTATGAAAGTGACTGTGAGTCTGTTTCAACCATAGTTACAACTGCTCTTAAAACCAATAGCAGTGATGAGGAAGAACCTTCTGATGAAAACATTACTCAGCAATATCTCGTCCTTTATGAAAAGTATCAATGTCTGAGTAAACAATCCTTGATCATAAACAAACTTAATGTTAATCTAAAGGATGAGGTTAAAAGTCTTACTGAGAAGCTTAACATACAACTGGCTGAACTTACTGAAACTAAAAGGAAAATAAAACTGCTGAATGTTTCTACTTCAGAAAAATTAGATGACATGCTATCCTATTCTAGAGGCTCTAAAGATAACAGTGGTCTAGCTTACTATGGTTGTGAAAATACAGGAAAAACTACCTTTATTAAAGCTGTTGCTAAAACTGAAACTCATGATTTTGACAATAAGGTTAGAAGCTCAGTTGCAACCAAAGTTGCAACCAGGAATAAAACTCATGTTTTCGAGAAGAAGGTTAGAAGCTCAGTTACAACCAAAGTTGCAACCAGGAATAAAATGAATAGCTTTAGGGATAAAACTAACTTTAGGTTGAAGCTGTGTAATTTCTGTAAGAAACCTGGTCATTTAGAAATCCAGTGTTATTTAAAAAGGAACAGAAAGTATATTTCTCAGAAAAACTGGTTGGCTTCTGTCAATAAAAAATTAAACTGGGTCTGGAAAGTTAAAGAAAAATCTACCTTAATTGCTAATAACAAAGCTGTGATTACCTCTTTAAATGTTGTTACTTCTAATGATTGGTATTTTGACAGTGGTTGCTCTAAGCACATGACAGGTACTGCAAGTTTCCTAAAAAATGTTATTAATCTCACAGGAAACACTGTTGTGTTTGGAGGTGGAGATACATGTAAAATTGTTGGTAAAGGTACCTTAAACAAACCTGGAATGCCTAATATTGATGATGTTTTTCTTGTAGATAGTCTAAAAGCTAATCTTATTAGTATTAGTCAACTATGTGACAACAAGATGATTGTTAAATTTAACAAAGATAGGTGTCTAATTACTGATCTTAACAATGATTTGGTCATGACTGGAGTTAGATCAACAAACAGCTGCTATGTTTTTGAAAAAGCTGAAAAAGAATTGCCTCAGAATAGGTGTAATCAAGCTATCACTAATAATGTTGATATTTGGCATAAAAGGCTGGGTCATTTGAATTACAAAATCTTAGATAAGCTGGTTAAAGAAGAATTGATAAGAGATATTCCTAAACTTAGTGCTAAAACTCAAAGTGTCTGTGGTGACTGTGCAGTTGGCAAACAAACAAAGAGTATTCACAAAAGTACAAGTCAAATCTACACTAAGAGAGTCCTAGAACTATTTCATATTGACTTAATGGGTCATATGCAAACTGCTAGTATAGGTGTCAAAAAGTACATTTTGGTAGTTGTAGATGATTTCTCTAGATACTCTTGGGTAGTTTTCTTAAAAGATAAGTCTGAAACTTTTGATCTCTTTAAAACTCTGTGCTTAAAACTTCAACTTGAAAAAGGTTCAACCAGTGGTAATATTGCTAGGGTCAGAAGTGATCATGGAACAGAATTTGAAAACAGTAAGTTTAGAGAATTTTGCAACTCCTTAGGTATTAGTCATGAGTTCTTTGCACCTAAGACTCCACAGCAAAATGGCATAGTTGAAAGAAAAAATAGAACCATTCAGGAAATGGCTAGAGTCATGCTTAATTCTAAGAAACTTGCCAACAGATTTTGGGCTGAAGCTGTTAATACTGCCTGTCATATAGTTAATAGAGTTTACATTACTAAAGGCACTTCCATGACTGCTTATGAAATATGGAAAGGAAGAAAACCCAATGTTAAGTATTTTCAAGTTTTTGGGTGTGTTTGTTATATTCTTAGAGATAGAGAACATCTTGGAAAATTTAATTCCAAGAGTGACAAAGGGATCTTTCTTGGTTATGCTCAGAATAGTAGAGCCTTTAGAGTCTTTAACTTAAGGACAAATTGTGTCATGGAGTCATATAATATGATATTTGATGACCTAAAAACTGTTGATGAGATTACAGGTGATGATGAACAAGCTGAGATTACAGAAAAAGAGAAAGAAGAAATTCAGCAAACAGACAGTCCCATAGTGGTTGGAAGTCCAGTTGCAACTGAGGTTACAACAGAGGTTGGAACTGAGGTTAAAACCGAGGTTGAAACCCAGAATTAAACAGAATCTGAAGGAGAAGAAGGAGGATCTGCTATTCCAACTACAAGCAAGCCACGCTATGTAAGGACTCAGAAAAATCACTCTCTTGACAATGTCATAGGAGAAGTCACTTCAGGTATGAAAACCAGAGGTAAGAGAAATAATGTTGTTCATTTTGCTTGTTACCTTTCTCAGTTAGAACCTAAGAACATAAAAGAGGCTTTGGAAGATAGTGAATGGATCTTAGCTATGCAAGATGAACTGTCCCAATTTGAAAGAAATGATGTATGGACTTTAGTACCCAGACCTTCTAATAAAAATATAATAGGGACTAAATGGATATTTAGAAATAAAAGTGATGAGGATGGAGTGATTATCAGGAATAAAGCAAGGTTGGTAGCTCAGGGTTATACACAAATTGAGGGAATTGATTTTGATGAAACCTTTGCTCCTGTAGCTAGAATTGAATCCATTAGAATGTTACTCTCTCTTGCATGTCTGTATGAGTTTAAACTGTTTCAACTTGACATAAAGAGTGCTTTTCTGAATGGTGTGATTAATGAAAAAGTTTATGTCTGTCAACCTAAGGGATTTGAAGATCCTAAATTTCCTGAACATGTTTATTTGCTGAAAAAGGCCTTGTATGGTCTAAAGCAAGCTCCTAGAGCTTGGTATGATAGATTAACCAAGTTCTTGATTGAAAAAGGTTTTAACAGAGGGGGAGTTGATAAAACTCTGTTTACTAAGAAAACTACAAAGGATATAATCATTGCTGAAATCTATGTTGATGACATTGTTTTTGGCTCTACCTCCAATAAAAGGATAGAAGAATTCATTTCTGATATGAAGAATGAATTTGAAATGAGTGGTGGAGGTGAATTAACTTACTTTCTAGGATTGCAAGTTAAACAGAACGAGAAAGGTATTTTTCTATGTCAGAGTAAGTATGCAGACAATCTTGTTAAGAAGTTTGGTCTGAGTGAGAGTAAAGAGAAGAGAACCCCTATGAGTACCACCCTTAAACTGTCTAAAAATGATAAAGGTAAAAGTGTATGTCCCAGTCTTTACAGGTCCATGATTGGAAGTTTGCTTTATTTAACTGCTAGTAGACCAGACCTTTGCTTAAGTGTAGGAGTTTGTGCCAGGTATCAGGCAAATCCTTTAGAACCTCATCTTCTAGCTGTTAAAATGATTTTAAGGTATGTAAAAGGCACAATTCACCTAGGCCTATGGTATTCTAAAGATACAAACCATTTTCTAAGTGGCTACTGTGATGCAGATTGGGCAGGAAACATAGATGATAGAAAGAGTACTTCTGGTGGTTGTTTTTATTTTGGAAACAACTTTGTTTCATGGTTTAGTAAAAAGCAAAATTGCATTTCTTTATCTACTGCTGAAGCAGAATATATTGCAGCTGAAAGTGGATGTACTCAACTTATTTGGATGAAACAGATGCTAAATGATTATAATGTTAAGCAAGAAATATTAACTTTGTTTTGTGATAACAAGTCCTATAGATTTAGCAAAGAATCCAGTTCAACATTCCAGAACTAAACATATTGATCTAAGACATCATTTTATCAGAGAACTAGTTGAAGGAAAAAGCTTAATTTTAGAACATGTTTCAACTGAAAAACAATTAGCTGATATTTTCACAAACCCCTTGATACTAATAAATTTGAATCTTTAAGAAGTGACATAGGGGTATGTCACTATGGATCTAATTGAATACTCTTGCTATGTATGTCTGTTTTGAGTCCCTTTAATACCTTTTAGTTCTAGAGGTAAGTCTTTATTGATCTTTGAAGTTTTTATCTTGAAAAAGCCGCTATTTGGTGTCTCAAAAATAGATGTGAGGTAACTTGTCATAAAACCTCTCTGGTAATAGAGTTGCAAGCACAAAGTGCATATTTTACATAGTGGTTGCAAGTTCAGTTGCAACCCCAGTTGAAACCACATGCTCGTAATACTAGTTGCAAGCTCAGTTGCAACATCAGTTGAAACCTCATACTCATAATACTAAAAAATTCAGTGATAGTCCAAACACTCTAAAATGTAAAAGCCAAGACAAAGTCTGGTTATTTTTGACATCACTTATACTCTTTCCTTGCTGAGATCATCAAACTAGTTTTTGTGTAGAGATGAAAATGAATTTGTTCAATTTAAGCTCTTAATATCTAAATTCTATTTAAGCTATTCTATGATAAACATATCTTCTTGAGTAAATTGCTAGAGTTCTGTTTTTCAAAAGTGCAACTATCTTGCTGAATTGTTATCTTCTCTTGAATCAAGTCAAAATTTCCTTAAAATCTTCAACTACTTAGAATTCAAAATTTTGGATAAATCTGTTTACAAGGAATGTTTATCTTTATTTATTGCTGAATTTATCTTTCTGAAAAACTGTTTCCTTCGTGCTTTTATTGTGTTTCTATTGATAAGAAGTTTCCTTTATTCTAGCAAAATTCTGTTTCAAAATTGATTTGAGTATATCTTTTTGTAATTGTAAAAAGATTTGGCATTTATTGCTATTTTTACAAACCTATTTTTATATTCCAAATCAATCACAATTATCACAATTATTCTCTTTCTCTCTCGTTAACAAAACCCTAAGTACTCTGAAAAACTCACTGAGGTGTTCTAAGTCCAGTTGCAACCTTAGTTACAACCATGTCTTCCAACCCACCTAAAAACCCCAATCTCCATATTGATGATGACTGTACTCTTAGGGATTTCTTGGATAAGTCTACAACCAGTCCAGGCTCAAAAGCAAAGGTAAGTGAGTCTTCCTCATCTAAGAAACAGAGAACTAAGAAACGTGCTAGGAGAAACTTAGAGGATGAACCTATTTCTGCTGTTTTTACTTACAATCCTAAGTTTAATGAGATTGATCCTAGGTTCTGGAGTAGGAAGATGTATAGAAGGTTTAGGGCTTTTTCTGGAAGGGAGATTCATTGTGAAAGAAAGCTTAATTTGGTCAGTTATCCACATATACAGGTGCATGTTGAAAAATTGCTGTCTGTTGTTGGTTTAGACAGAACCATTTGCTATCCTAACTCTTATTATTCTGATGTGGTTAAAGAATTCTATGCTAATTTAAGTAGCAGTGTCTTTGTTGAGGGTGATCCTGCCTATGGCAGAGTATTTTTGAGGGGTGTAACTCTAGATTTTACCCCTAAATTAATAAATGAGTTTCTAAGTTCTCCAAGCCCTACTGTTGATAATGCTGATTATGACATGGAAGTCATTACCCTGGTTCTTACTGGAAAGAATAATAGATTTGATGGTACTTCCATTAAGACATCCTCCCTCACTTTGTGTGCTTCTGTGCTACACAAAATAGCTAGGTTCAATTGGACTCCCACTAAGCAACCATCTAAAGTGAACAAGGATATGGCTGTCTTTCTCTATAAGATCATGTCATCATTGCCAATTAACTTTGGTAATCATGTATTTAATCTCATTAGAGACTTCAGTGACACCAATTCACCCGCTATTCTGCTCCCATTCCCTTGTTTAATATCTGGGGTCATTATGTCTCAAGTCTTGTTATCAACACATCCTATCAAAATCTCCACTGAACCAATCACAGATTGTCCCTCTGCCCTGTATATTTCTGCAAAACTGCTAAAGGAAGGGCATGTCAAAGACATCTCTGGTGAAAAAGGCAAAGAAAAAGAAGAATAGACATCTAGTGATCCTTCAGAGAAGGAGAAAGGTGTCAGGTGGTATTTACAACAGAAGTTGGCTTATAATGAAGAAAGAAGAGCTGAACTGGATGCTGATGATTATCAAATCAAGAAGCTGCTGGTGAATCTCATAGAGAGTGAAGATTATGGGGATAGTAATGCTACTCACAGTGATGATGGCTTCTCCATAAGCAGTGAGGACCAAGATGAAGAAGTTGTCCGAGACACACCTCTAAGGGAAAAAGCACCTTTTACAGACATACCTAGTGACTAGTTTGTCTGGCTTATGACAAATAGGGGGAGATGAGTTTATGGTTCATTTTAATGTTTACAGTTTCAAGCTTCAATTTCAATTTCAAAACTTTATGTTGCTGTTTTTAAATTTCAGTTACAATTGCTGTATTAAGACTATTCTGTGCCAGCATTGTTTGGCCTTACTATTTCTGCAATTTCCTTATTTTTGAAATTTCTTTGTTGAATTTGACTATCTTTGAGATTGAGTCTGTTCTGAAACTCTGTGAATGGATATATTCTGTGCTTGTATGATACCTGCAATTCTAACTTGCAGGGGGAGCTAAATAGGTAATACAAAAGCACTGATAAATGTAGTAAAAGACTGTACTGCTAACTATTTGCAGGTGGATTAGTGTTTATATAAACTTAGATGATTTGTCAAAACCAATGACAAAGGGGGAAATTGTTAGGACCAGATTTCTGGTCTAAATTCTATTTGTTGTCTAATGGTTTTCACTAAATAATCCTATCTGTTAATTATGTACTAAGACAAAGTTGTTAGGTTTCAAGCAATGTTGCAACCTCAGTTACAACCTACTAAGAAAGTAGTGTTAGGTTTCAAGCAATGTTGTAACCTCAGTTACAACCTATTAAGACAAGTGTTGATAGGTTTCAAGTAATGTTGCAACCTCAGTTCCAACCTGCTTAGACAATATTGGAGGTTTCAAGTAAGGTTGCAACCTCAGTTACAACCTGCTGTTCTGCAGGACTCTGTCTTATTCTGTAAATCTGCATAACTATTCTTTAATGATAATTATTTGTTTTAAAGTATGCAGAATATATTCTCGTATGATCCTAAAGGTTTAGTATGCGTTTATTGAGAATATCAAAGTGGTAAGGAAAGATTTCCTAATAGTTATAAAGAGATTAGTTATGTTTTCTTTACATAGATAAATCTATATCTCTATTCTTATGCAAATCTTTGTCACTTGTTTCAATCTTTGTTCCTTATCAATTCAGTATGATATATTTAAGATTGAATGTAATATGGAGTTAATGTTTCATATGTATATTTCCTTAAAAGATATTGTCTTTTTATATGTTTCCTTGTTATAGAAAAAGACTAACTCCTACAATCAAGCTTGTTATTAAACAGGTATCAACCAATGATGATTGGAGTCAATCCACGCTGAACAATCACGTAATGCTTGGAAAGATTGAAGCCAATCAATAAAGTCAAAAGCAATCACAAAAGACATAAAAGATAGAAGATTGTTTTTACTTGCTTATATAGTTGATAACTTAGCTTGTAAAAAAGTGTGTGTTCTAAATTATAAAGAACTGATTTTTGAGAGAATACACATGAGCTTTTAAAAGAAAACAATGGTGGGATGCCATTGATTTATAAGTGATAGTTATAGAGTAGGAGCAATATAGAGATAGGCAGAAAAACCTAGAGCGAGTTTAAAAGTTTTTCATTAAGACTTGAATCCTATATTGTAAGCTTTTTATAATATCATAATCTGGGTAAGTGCCCCGGAGACGTAGCCTAGTTAGGTGAACTCCGTTGTTAAATGTGCGTGTGATTTATTTCAAATACATTTAAGTTTACACAGTTCTGTCCATTAATACAGTTGGTTCCAACTGTGGTTGCAACCTCAATTGGAACCTTACTGCAAAACTGCAACTAGAACAGCGGATAGTAATTTCAAGTTAGTATACCACCCCCACCGAAATTGAATTGCCAAATGAAACATATGCATATCTTTGACATGCTTTTTGCTGACCAATTAACTCATAGTTACCCGAAAACTATTTTTAAGATAGAAAATGCATTTCCTAAAAACCAGTTTCGGAAACTAAACCATACCTGTAACATTCCAGACCCGATGAGTGTCACACGGCTGAATAACACCTGTGTCGGCACGTGCTAAACAAAGTATAAATAGAATAACTATAATCTCACTAAATTACCTATTAAATTGACTCAATTTTCTATCAAAAGTTTCCTTAAATATAATTTCGAAAATTACGTTCATTACAAGAAACTTAATCTCTTACAACTTAAAATAAAAATGTAATCGCAACGGAATTAAAATATAATCTTAAAGGTCTGTCTGATCCCCAAACTGACTCGATATCAACTCTAATTAACTGCTTGTAACCTGAAAACATTTTAAAGGGGGGGGGGGGTGAGCTAACGAGCTCAATGAGAGAAAAAGACTCACAATATATAATATGGGTTGAAAATAAGATTTTTTTTTTCAATTTATTTAAAAATAATGTTTTGTTTAAATAAAAATCCCAATGCAATTATCAATAATTTAAATAAACTTGGAATAAGATGATACATAACTATTTTATTTTCCCTTCATCAAGATAATCTCCTTTTAAACAGTCCCAAAAATAATAAGAAAATCTCTTTCTTTCTTTTATGATAGAAGCAAATATGATAATATGCATATCTTAGGCTACCAACCCCGATTGACTTACTCAATCTCTTTACCGTCGATCTTTTTCTCAGGTGTATAAATCATACGTGTACTACGTAATTAAGGTCACTACATCATGACGGCTGAGTCTATTCCTTAAAACATTCCGGTTGACAATGTATGTACAATCGCTAAGTCAACCGTTGAAAACTAAACTCATTCGTTTAGTTGCCAACGTCACCCCACTTCTGCTTATTAGAGGATTCTCCGTTGCATTTTTCCTCACGGTCCCGATACAATCATAAGCAAATCATTAATATATATATAAAAAATGCCTTTAAAATTTACGGGCCATTTTATGAAATAACTCTTAACATTCTTTTCCTTCTTTCTTTCTTTCTCTTTCTTTCCAACTTTATTTCAATGTTTCTTTATAACATTTTGATAGAAACTCAAAGTATACCATATAAATAGTTCAAAAATAATAATTGATCAAGGCCTGTAATAACTGTTAAACAATGCACATGATACTTTATAATAGTAAGACGAAAACCACTCACCTGATCCGGGTTGAGAAACCCGAAACACATATATATCAAAACCGTTAAAAGACCTGGAAATACCATCATTCACTCTATATCAATATAGCTGCACATAAGTGACATGTAGAGAATATAAACCAGTCTAATACTCTCTGATTTTAAAACCACTTTGTTGATGGACAAATTTGCTACTGGACAAATGATTCATAGCTAAAACTAAACTATTTTCGATAGTTTTCTGAAATTTTCTGAAGACTGTCAAACTCCAAATTCAACTAGTGTTTATAACCATAATATTTTTTTATCAGATTTCCAACACTAAGACTTTACTGATTTTGGCCACTTATAGGAACCAAGCAATTGACCTTAATAAATCCCAAATTAGTACACAATTTATTTATTAATAAAAACCTAAGCATATGCAGGAACTCCTAGCTCTTATGTTGCCTACAAACATCTAAAAGGAAGTGAGGCGGTAAGTTTACCTTGATGAAAGGAATTAAATCCAAGGCCGTCTGTTCTGCTCTCTCTCTCTCTCTTGTTGCTACATAAATATCAATGTTTTAAATAACATTATCGTTATCATAGCTTTTTTTCGACAGAAACGCTAAAAGCGCAAATAGCGTTGCTACATAGCGGTTTGCGATGTAATTTGTTTTTGCCTAAATACATATAAATATATGATTAAATTCAGAACATATAATAAAAATTAATTAAATATATATAAAAAGTTGTAACTAATAATCACAAAATGATTGTAGTTGAGATGTCAGAGCATTACTTTGTTTGCAATAGTTTTGGGGTTTGATTCTTTTTAGTCTCCAATAATTTCATTAAAATTTTGACAAAAAAAAAAAAGATTTTTTTTTGAACTGCATCCGTTATAGCGTAAATAGCGTTTCTATAACGCGAATTTAGCGTTTTTCCATCCAAATAGCGGTTTATCATAGCGTTATTTCACGAATTATACCGTAATATAGCGCGCTTTTTAAAACAATGATAAATATACATGTATTACTCTGTTATATACAAAACGGTCAGCCTATATGACTGGTTCACAACCCGTTTGCATAAAAAAAAGTGTCAAATGTATAAAAAAAAATTAAATTTTGATTAATATTTAATTTTAGGGTAGTCCCGTTAGGGTTCTATATTTTTATTTGAGTTTTTAGTGTGTTATATAATTTGTTTTTAATTTATCAAATTCTAATTTGTTGAAAATAGAAAAAATACATTAGTTATTGAAAAATATCATATAACCATTCATTTTCTAATCTAACGGTGGTTAAGATGACTGTATCATAAACAGTCAAATAATATCACTGTTCCAAAAATATACTCCCTTTGATCTGACTAAAACTCAATCTCTTTCTTATATGCATAAGAAACGAAAACCGTGAACATTTAATCTCCGATGAATAAATCAGACGTTTCTTTTTCTCTGAATTAATCCTAGATGTAACTTATATCCTTTTAGCGTATTTTAGTCCTTCCATATTACTACTCCAAGTCCCTAATTCTTGTTGATAACCATACATCCCCCATCTAGTTAAAAATATTCTGATTAGTCCAAAAGACAATATTAATATCACTCTAAGAATAAATTAATGAAAAATAAAATACGGGATTTTACAATACCCTTTTAAGATTTTGGGGGAATGTTTCAGAAACTTAAGTTTAACATCTTAAACAATTAATGTTTTCTAATGATCTAATTATATGAAAAATCAACTTTGCTAAGTTTAGGGGCACTTTTTCAATACTATTATTGTAATAAAGTAAAAAAAAATGCATTACAATAGGCAGGGGCGGAGCCAGTACAAAATGTTTGGAGTTACAAAAATAGAATACATAATATTTTTCAAAGAACAGGAAAACAAGATTTTATACCTTTATTTTACCCTGATTTCTTAATTTTTCTTTATTTTACCCTGTTCTAAATTTTTTCCCTTTTAGTCAATTTTAACTTTTTTTTTCAAACTCTAAAAAAAAGCCTCAACAATTTTAACTTTCTTTTTCAGTCACGTGTCGAAAGTTTCAGCATTTGAAATTGACCAAGAATATAATTAAAATTAAAAAACAAGGTAAAATAGATAAAAATTAAGGAAAAAAGTACGAAGAGGAAAAATATGAAGAAACAAAGGTATACATAGGTAAATTTAAGAAACCGAGCTATATTAAAAGAAAAAATATGAACAAACAAAGGTGTAAAAATATTAAAAATCCGAAAAGCTAAACTTATAGTATTAAATACTCAATTTCACATACACTTACTTCACTAAAAAAAAATACGAGTTTGCCATTAGACTCCATGTTGTTAAACTGGAGTGTGATGGCAAACTGTCATTTTCTTGTAGTGGTTTGCATAGATATATACAAATAATCAAACTGTCATTATATTTATTTTGCATACAAACTAGCAATATTTTTTTTTAATTTTATTTGCAACCACCACTATGTGTTATTATTATTAGTAGTAGTAGTATAGTTTAATTTTTCTAAATATGTGTGTCGCGCATTAACATGCTATATAAGTTAGTGTCACAATGTATTTAAATTGTTTGTTAAGTAATACGACCTCGCACCATATAAAAAATCATAGCATGTTATTACAGTAACAATATGAAATTTTGAAAGGGGTTATTAAAAAAAATATTTAAAGGGTTGGCCAAGATAGATTATACATAAATTATTTTAAAAGCACTACTAAAAAATTAATTTCTGAAAATTATAGGGTTGCAACCCCTTATCACACTGTTGCTCCGCGCCTGACAATACGTAAATCAAGTTTCTAAAAGAGATTATATTATATTTAATTAAGATGTATGTTTTATTACTCGAATTTTAGCTATTATATCGCATAAAATATAGGAATTGAGCATTATTAATTACTCCAACTGTTATAAATTCATTTAAGTTCTACAAAAGTTTCATATTTATTGTATTCAATTTTTTTAATTAATGAGTTTTCCGTTTGACATGAATTTTAAACTCTGTTTTCCGTTTTCGTTTTTCGTCCCGCTTTTCCGTTTTTCCAAGTTGACAACTATGCCTTTACTTGCTAAGTGTTTATAACGACTTTTGGATCGAAGATATTGTATTAAAACACCATTTCCCGCTTCCCATTTTTCCTGTTTGCTTCATGAGCGGGTTATGATTTCTTTACCGCAGTTTCCCTTATTGGTAGACTTTCTACCACCAGAAATTCATTAGTTTCTTTTATGCTGAACTGTAAGGCCACAATCTTGAATTCCTGATTATTCTCAACTAAATATATTTGGGTTTTTTTGGTCTTTCCCACGTGATTGGACCGAGTGCACATTTAGTAGGGTTACCGTTAGGTTTTCATCACTTTATCGGTTTTCTTAACTGTATCCATATTGTTTTTTCGATGCTATTTTTTAAATCAACGTTTTATATTATTTATAAAGTGTTTGTTCAAAAAAATCTGTAAAATATGACATTTATGTATTTTTTTGGTATTTAATTATTTGTTTGACAATTTATAAGATATTAATATTAATAAATTTCATAAGATACTTATTGATTACTAGTTATAGGTTCAAATTTTATCATGATGTTGTATGCATCTTACCAATTACAATCTTGCAATTATAGGATTAACATTTGGTAGAGTCTTAAAGTTTTCGCTTAACGTGTCAATATAATTTTTATAACTAGTGCGCAAAACAAATTTAATTAAATTTATCATACTTATGGATTACTATTAAATATTCACATCTTTATATATTGATAAAACCTTTACTTAGTTTTTCTGGAAAAAATAAAAAACTAAATTTCTTGGCCGTACCAAAAATGATACTTGAGACGTGTCATTCACGCACCTGTACTATACTCAAGTGGTCATAGAAGAAAATAAATCAGCAATACTTCATTTACTGTACCGGATGGTATAGTCTATATCAGATACTTCAAAAAAAACCTAAAGTAACCATGCTACCTAGCTTTTACATAGCCATTACAATTAGGTGGACATGGTGGTTGAAACCAATAAAAATAAATGAAAATTAAGGATTGGTCCACGAAAACAAAAATATTTAAGTATTGGTCCGACTATAAAATTTATTTAAGTATTGATCCATTATTTCTGAAACTAATTAAGGATTGGTCCACTATAAAAGCTCTCCCAATTCTATTTCTCTAATTAATCATTCTCTCTCTAAAAAGAAAACAGCTCCCAGAGAAAACATTTTCTCCCCCAAATCTCTCTCTCTCTACATACATACCCACATAATATATATATATATATATATATATATATATATATATATATATTTTGCTGCCGCTCCTCCGTCGCTCCCTCCACCTCCGCCGCTGTCGTCGGAGGTTCGCTCCTCCTCCCTCTCGTCGTCGCCAGCGGACTGCCTCCACCACCGCCTTTGTATTTATGTATATATCTATGTATCTATATATATGTATATCTATATATCTGTATCTATCTATCTATATATATATATATATATAGCGTATGACTGTGGAATCATATGTTTATTTCTTAATTTTCTCAACAAATTAATACTCATCACTAGTAGTGCTGCTGTGGAATGACTGTGGAATCATACGTTTAGTCAGCTTAAAATAGTGCTGAGTAAGGTATAGTGGGAGATGTTTCATAGACTGTTTTCTTTTTTTTTCAAACTGTTTTTAATTAATTTATTTTTCAGACTGTTTTTAATTAATTTATTTTTCATACTGTTTTTTTTTCAGACTGTTTATTTTTCAGACTGTTTTCAGACTGTTTTTTTTTACGTTTTCAGACTATTTTATTTTTCAGACTGTTTTTTTTTTTTTACGTTTTCAGACTGTTTTTTTTTTCAGACTGTTTTTTTTTTCAGACTGTTTTTTTTTACGTTTTCAGACTGTTTTTTTGTTCAGACTGTTTATTTTTCAGACTGTTTTCAGACTGTTTTTTTACGTTTTCAGACTTTTTTTTTTACGTTTTTGGATTTTTGTTGATTTTAGATTTTTATTGATTTTTTGGGATTTTTTTTTTAAAAAAATCATGTTTTTTCGGGGTTTTGCCTCTTTTATTTTTTATTTTTGGATTTTTTCATATTTTTTTTATTTTTTCATTTCTGCATTTTTATTTTATGGAAATTTTTTCAGATTTTTTACATTTTTATTGGTTAGTTAGGGGAAATTGACCAATACTTAATTAGTTTCAGTTTCATGGATTAATTCTTAAATACTTTTGTTTTCGTGGACCAATCCAAAATTTACCCTAAAAATAAATTGTTACTAATTAATACACAGTTGGATGGGATTACTAAAGGACTACTAAATCACAATCACTCAATATTTATATTTTACAATTATATACACCAATTTCGTGCCACACCGCTGGTACAATTCCCTCCGTTCTCATATAATTGTTCATTACGAAACTGTATGTAATTTTTATCGGCTTATAACTTTTAAAAATTTTAATTCTGATAATTTTAATATAAGTTATTGACTAATGAAAATTGCAAGGAATTTCCTAATGTATTATTAAATAGGAATGGATATATTACTGGTTCTTAGAATTTATCTAAATAAAAGTTGAGTCCTTCAATAAGTTAGTTGCACACGTATGCATACGTGCCGACAGTTCAGCAAATTGCTTTGTTAATGATTTATTGATTTAGTGGCTTCTAATTAAGCTATTTCTTCAGTTTCACATGAGTTAAGTTGCAGAAGTTAGTTCAGTACTTGGGCCCTGGCATTTTTTTCTTGGCGTTTTTTTTCTCTATCTTGTGACAGATTGTAACTTCATTAGTTTTGGATGAGTTTCGAATTATTGAAGGGAGAGTGAGGCTTTTGCAGATGCACATGTTTGTGTATACCAGAATTATTGATGGCGACGAGTTTGTGATTGTGACACCATTTTTTTTAGTATTCTATAATAACTTGTCTATTGTAGAAGCTTATCCGGTAGACATATTATTCTCTGGGATCTCGTTTGTTTTCTTTGATGGATAGACAAAAACAAACTCCGATAAGTTAATTTTTCAAGATGAAAGGATTTTTCGTTATTTTGGTTTTTGTGGTTGGGCGTGCGGTTTCACTTCCATTCCAACTTCAACCTAGTCAGTCAGTCACTTTAATCGACGCCTACTGAAGGACGTGGGATTTGGGAAGAATCAACTGCCAAAGGCGAAGAAGGTTAAATATGAATTAAATGGGGATGTTTGGTGATGTAAAGATTGATATAGCTATTACTGGCTCCGATAGGGGTGGGCAAAAAATCCGCAAACCCGCCCCGTAACCCAATCCGTGCGGATTGGGGCGGATTGGGGCGGGTTGGGTGTCAAAAAAAGTAAAATCCGTCCCGCCCCAATCCGTAAAAAAATTCGTGGGTTGGGTTAGGGTTGGGGTTTCCAAACCGCGGGTTAATCCACCTCAACCCGTTTTAATCCGCATATATATATATATATATATATATAAATATAAATTTTCTCAAGATCTTTTTAATAAGAGTTTCTATATTATAATAGTATTGATTTAATAAAAATTATATATATAGACAAAAAATCTTTGGATTGTCCAAACTTAAGCTTAATGATTCGATTGATATATTATCTTATAAATTCAATGTATTATCTCGTACTTACAAAAAGAAGAAATTTTTAATCTGGGTCTAGGTAGTATGGGTGGTTAATTTATTTTTAAAAACTTTATTTGTAATTGAAATATAGCCAAATATGAAGTTATATAAAGTTATTACGAAATATGTAGCTATTGAACTTGTGGATTCAATTAGCTATTGAACTTTTTTTGATTATGTTGATGAATAACAATTTGTTTTGTTTTGTTTTGTTTTGTTTTAGCTTTGTTACTTGTTCCGAACATTCTAAACGTATTTTGGTTGGCTTTTAGTTTATACTTCTATTTGAATTTTTTTTTTAAATATTTAGGTAAATTATGCGAAATAATGAAAAATTAATGACTAAAATGAAAATTCAAGAAACAACCCGCACCCAATCCGCCCCGCTTGATAATGGGTTGGGTTGGGTTGGGTTGGGGTTTTAATTATAATGGGTTGGGTTGGGTTGGGTTGGGTTGTGGTTTGAATTTTACTAATCCGCCCCAATCCGTCCCGCCATTTATTTTACGGGGCGGGTTAGGATTGAGACCAATCCGCCCCAATCCGCCCCGTGCCCACCCCTAGGCTCCGACATGATTCTCGATCCGACCCTCAAGTAAGTCCTTGCTTATATTCGGGATCTAGGAGAATAACTTCAACGCCCTTTGAATGTCCAGTAAATTCATCTGTTTCCTTTTCCGTTATTTATTTGAATGTTGCGTAAGTACACTGGCAAATTGTCTGCCTGGAAATGACCTAATTAGAGTCTAGAAAATAAGTTAAAGCAAGACTTCGGATGTGAATAATCAAAGGAGACAAAGGCCTCTTAATTCAGTTGCAAAATGCAAACAATTATATTTGGGAACCCAACGGATTTTCGTTAAACATATATCCGTAAAAAGACAATGCGATTTATTTATTTAATTCTCAAATCTCAACATTTCTGAAATAATGCAGACTTTTGAGGAGTACTAATTTGAAATGGACATGAGAAATATTGGAATTTAGAGGGTACCCCCGACTACAAAATACCTTATGTGAACTTCAATGATATGAGTGCATGATTCCTTTTATTCCAATGAGTCCTGAAATTTACTTTCCCGAAGTTTGAAATGCATCTTTGAACGTTTTCTCGATAATTTAAAATAAGAACAAAAAAATAATCTTACGTTCTTTCAATGATTGACTATATGGTCCCCCTCCATTATTTCATTATTAATAAAAATAAAAGAAATCTTGTTGTGTTACTAATTACTATTGATCTAGGATGGTCCACCATCCATGCACTAGTCTACTTTGAAGTCTTGAACATACACGGTTCATCAGAAATTCAGAATTGTATTGCTAAAAGCCGAAAAAAAATAATAGGCACGTCGCTGAAATGCTTGTTCAACGTCTTTACCTGCTTGTGTTCGTATTAAATTGGAGAAAAAAATATTCTAACTGCTATGTAGGAATATCATTTAATACAATTTCTACCTCTCAAAATTTATTAATTTCTTGATTGTTAAGTCTTACAGAATCCTGATTATTCTCTCAAGTGAATTATTTGGTTTCACATATTTTGTTCTTTCCTACGTGATGGAACATAGTATAAACTAGCCGTTCATGATGTCGTATCCTATGAATCTTTTCTGGTTATATTTATTTTCTTTTTCAGCTGTCATTGTTTTCTTGTAGTCCCCTACCTTCCTTTGGTAATTTGATATTTTATTTATCTCTTTGTTTTATATTATTCATCTTGAATGCTTGCTGTATTAAATTTCCCCAATTAAATTGGTGATAGAATTAGAACCTATAGTCCAGAGCACAAGTGGGAACAAATTGATTGGCAATTAGTCTACTTTCAAATTAAGGAGCTTATCAGCTTATGCAACTGGTTGTCTTTTTGTCTTATTATTCAGTATGTGTGGTTGTCATTTTGTCTCAGAGGTCCTCCTTAATTATATACCAACACTATATACATCTACAACATAGAAACTGGCTAGTTGCAATAAGTATCAGCTATAGACATCATATTGTTTAAAATGCTTGTTTTGAAGTAAAAAAGCTGGATTTGAACTTTCATAGAGAACTCACTTTTTCTTGTTTTTTTGTTTGTTTTAAACTGATAAAGCTTGCGCTTTTTATGTTTTCTGCAAACCTCTAGTAAAAACACTTTAGGTACATTTCGCTTTCCAAAACATTGTAAACATGAAACTATTTCTTCTTAATTTGATTTTCTTGGCTGGTACTGTTCTCGCGCTTCCATACGCTCTCCATCCACATTATGCTTCCCGCTGTTTACTTCATGAGGGGGCATCTTCGGCATCAGGGGTGTTGAATGAAGCAAAGAAGATACATTATTCTGTGAACAAACCACCGAAGGCAAAGAAGGTTAGGCATGAAATGAAAATGTTTGGTGATGTCAGGGTTGATAACTATTACTGGCTCCGTGATGATTCTCGCTCCGACCCTCACATCCTTGCGTATCTCCTGGAGGAGAATAATTACACAAGCCTTATTATGTCTGGTAATGCTTCGTTTGTTTACATGAAAATGACACAATGAAAGTAGAGAAAAAGAAGTTTGCATTCAATGACATAATGAAAGTAGAATAAAGAGGGGAAAAGAAACTTTATAGAAGAAGTAATTTTTTTTTAAAATAGATGCATGCATGGTGATAAAAGGAATAACATTGATTTACAAATCCATAAGAATGGTCAATAAATATAAACATTTATGTTAACTTTTGAATAATCCACAAGAAGCTGGATAAGTTGCTGGCAAATTAATCATAGATAGTGTTAAAAGACTCTAGAACTCCGTGAAGAAAATGTCCGGAAATCGATAGATGTTGTGTAGGTATTCTGTCACATCACTGTAGCTATAAAATTAAGGATTAATACCCCGTATGTAACAATTTTGAACTTTGATTTCCACTATATAACTATTATAATTTGTATTCCTCTTATATACCATTTTTTCATACTATATAAACTAAAAAAAATCTAATTTCATAAAAAAACAGAAAATATATATCTCTCTCTATCCCTCATAAATGAAAAAAATCAAAAAAAATTATAAAAAAATAAAAAAAATCACAAAAAATTATAAAAAATGACAAAAAATTATAAAAAATGAAAAAATCACAAAAAATAAAAAAATCACAAACTTTTTAAAAAATTACAAAAAAATATTATTATTTTTTGTTAACATACCACTTTTTACACCGAAAAAGCTGTTTTTTCTTTAAAAAAAAACACATTTTCATCAAAAAGTGAATTTTATGTATTTAACTCTCGTTTGACTAATTTCAATGCTTGTTAAAGTTTGAATTGCCTTTTTAGAAACTAACTTTAGATCCGTAAGCTCAAATTGTTAAGAACGCTTGCACTTAACACCGATGTTCAAGAGTTTGGTGGTTCGAATCTATCCAGTTTTTTTTAACTTTAAAGTAAAATATATGCATTTTTTGTGATTTATTATATGCATTTTTATTGAACTTTATGCACTTTTGACTGTAGTAGATGCACTTTTGACTGAGTAAATGCACTTTCGACTGAACTAGATGCAATTTCAGTTGAACTATATGCACTTTCAGCTGAACCAGATACACTTTTAGCTGAAGCAGATGCCCATTTTACAGAACTATATGCACATTTAGCCGTACTAGATGTACCTTTTACAGAACTATATGCACTTTAATTGAACTAGATGCACTTTTGACTGAACCAGATACACTTTTAGCTGAATTATATGCAATTTTGACTTAAACAGATGTACTTTCATTTGAACCAGCTGCACTTTTAGCTGAACTATATTTACTTTCGACTGAATTGTATGCACTTTCAACGGAACTAGATTTACTTTCAGCTAAATTGAATGCAATTTCGACTCAATTTTAATGCACTTTTGACTGAACTATATGCACTTTTATTGAACTATATACGCTTTTGACTGAAATATATATACTTTCGACTGAATTAGATGCACTTTCAGCTCATTTACATTAAAAAAAAAGGCACATTTTCATGGAAAAACCACTTTTTGTATAAAAAAATTCGCTTTTTGATGGAAAAAGTGTTTTTTTGATGAAAAAAGTGTTTTTTTTATGAAAAAGGTGTTTTTTTGATGAAAAAACAATTTTTTCGGTATAAAAAATGTTATATTGACAAAAAATATTATATATTTTTTTGTAATTTTTTAAAAAGTTTGTGATTTTTTTTCATTTTTTATAATTTTTTTTTTGTGATTTTATGTGATTTTTCCATTTTTTTTGATTTTTATAATTTTCTTTTATTTTTTGTATTTTTTATGATTTTTTGTGATTTTTTCCATTTTTTTCCATTTTTTGTGATTTTTTTGTGATTTTTTTTGTGTTTTATTTTTTATTTTGTTGTAATTTAAAACTATTTTTTTGAGTTTGTAGAGGGATAAAATATGTCTATTATATTTTTGTTTGCATGACCCTTTAGTAAATAAATTAAATAATTAAAAAGTGGTATCTATGAGTAATATGAACTTATCAAGATACCCAGAAGGAATATAAGTTGGTATGAGATAGTTATAAGGAATTCTTCGTAAAATTAAAACATAGCGTCTTTTGCTATGTTGACGTAAATATCGAATCCATGTTTTCTGTCGAATTAGCAACAAAAAATTAATACATTGTGTCAAATAGTATTACCCACAATAAATTATTCTTATTTATCAAATTTAATTAATATAGAAATTATTCCTGAGTTTTTTTGTCATTATGAAAAAAAATCACCAGTCGTTAATAATCTTGTAGGTGATTGATTCGTTATACTGCTTTTGCGAATCAATGTACTTTATATATGTAATTGGTGAATCTGAATTTATAATGCTATGCTTACTTTTGAATAATAATGGGAACTTCTTTAGCTATAGCTTTCTAGATACTGAGAAATGCATTATATTGTGATATATTAATCGTGTACTAGGAGGTACCAAACACTTCCAAGATGATATTTATGCTGAACTGAAAAGTCGGATTAAAGAGGATGACATCACTGCACCTAGACGAAGAGGGCCTTACTATTACTATGAAAGGACCTTGGCGGGACTGGATTATGTTCAGTATTGCCGCCGCTTGGCTCCTAATAATGGAGAAAAATCTTCGGTTTATGATGTCATGCCGACTGGACCCGATTCTCCTCCTGAGCATGTGATACTTGATGAGAATTTAAAAGCCCAAGGTCACGATTATTACAGAATAGGTGCTTTCCAGGTAAGAACAACTTTTAGTTTTATCTTCTGTTTTCCATCATTTCTGAATTTGCAAATTTTATTCATTATGCAGGTTAGTCCAAATCAAAAGTTTGTAGCATATGCAGAAGATGTTAAAGGTAATGAGAACTATACTATTCACATCATTGATGCTGAAACTAGACAACCTGTGGGGAAGCCTTTA
Organism: Primula vulgaris; assembly: GCA_963920805.1. NCBI lineage: Eukaryota > Viridiplantae > Streptophyta > Magnoliopsida > Ericales > Primulaceae > Primula > Primula vulgaris. Next base: position 9,958,881 of record OY987214.1, on the reverse strand, counting down.
GTGGGTGTGACATCAAATGTTGTATGGGCCGGTGATGAAGCTTTAATTTACGTCACAATGGATGCGGCCCTCCGACCTGATAAGGTATTACTGTTGAAGATTGGATGTATATGCTCGAGTATTTTTTTTTCTAGCATTATTCTAGCAAGTACATTTGTGGTTGAAGCAATGCTAGTACCACACGATGGTCTGATTCTTTTTAATGGTTTCCTTTTTCTGTTTGGGGGCTTAAATTCAAATCACCTTAATATGAGAAAATAGTTCCAAGGTCCCGTTTTCCAAACATTTTTCTTTCACTACGTAACTTGCAGATTTGATTTGCCGGGTAAGATTCGGTTCAATCAGGAACAACTTTTCGTGTCCCTTTACAATCTTTTCTTTTCAGCAATCAGTATACATAATATTTTCCCCATCCCATTTATAGGTGTGGCTATACAAACTAGGGAAAGAACAAACGGACGACTTGTGCCTTTACCATGAAAAGGATGACATTTTCTCAGTGTTTGTTGGGGTTTCCGAAAGTGAGAAATTTGTGTTTGTTGGATCGGAAAGCAAAACTACAAGCTTTAATTTCTACTTTGACGTTGCTAAGCCCGAACATGGGATTATACCTTTAACACCTCACCTAGATGGTATTGACACATCAGTTAGTCATCGTGGTAATCACTTTTTCATCAAGAGACGAAGTGATGAGTTCTATAATTCTGAACTATTAGCTTGCCCAGTTGAGAATGTATCCGCAGTCACAGTTATTTTGCCTCACAGGGAAAGGTACTCAAATGTCAAATTATTTTAACTCGGTTATGGATTATATAACTATATATGGGGTCTAAGCAAATTATGATTGAAAATTTGAAATCAAATAATTTTTTCGTAGGCATCATTGGTCATTACTTTTAATTTTCACTAGGATTGGCACGTCATTGCATAAATAGTTTTCATAAAATCAAGATGCATGTTAGTATGTTAAAATACTTCGATTTGTCATTTAGAAATTATATGATGAAAGTCAGTTGCTAGAATTTAGTCAATCTACTGATGATGAATGAGCGGATGAGATGACCAAAGCCTATTTTTTTAAAAAGAAGAAAACTGTACATATTTTTTTCTAGTACACATCTTTCTCATTCGTTAGCCAGAAGATTCAACTTAATTTCCAATAAAGCTCAACTGATTGTTACTACAGCGTAAAGATTGAGCAAATGCTACTCTTTTCCGATCATCTAGTTGCATTTGAGCGTGAAAATGGCCTTATAAAAGTTAAGATATACCATCTTCCGCCTGTTGGAGAATCAATACAAAAGCTCCAAAGAGCTGAGGCTGTTGAGTTTGTGGATCCCGTGTATACAGTAAAACCATCAGATTCAGAATTTTCTTCCAGTATATTACGCTTTACCTATAGCTCATTGAGGTCCCCAAGAACTGTTTTCGATTATGACATGAACACAGGAGCATCTGTAACCAAGAAAATAGAATCAGTAAGTTATTGTTTTAGCTTTATTTGATGTTGTATGCCTTTTAGCTCAAAGTTCACTCAGCTCATTTGCGTCTACACTCTTGACCTTGTTCGAGTATTTATTTCTCTATAAATTTTAGGCTATGGTCGTTGGAGAAATGCTAGAATTCTCATTCTGGGTTGCTTTTAAAGGATGCTATATCGTTTTGTTTTATGGGTGAACCCCGTAATGTTTAAAATGATACCTTTCTTCACTAGGACACTTTCACTTACCATTACGGAACGGACTTATTGAGCTCCAATTTTTTCAGAACATCAAATAATCGTTTCTCTCAAACATTTTTTTTTGGTAAGGAATACAAAATACAAATTAATGTTTTAACTCTTTGTCTCAGGTTTTGGGTGGTTTTAATTCCTCAAACTATATTACAGAAAGACAATGGGCCATTGCTCAAGACGGTATTCATGTTCCAATGTCAATTGTCTACAGAAAGGATCTCGTGAAACTTAATGGATCGAATCCGCTGCTACTATACGGTTATGGGTCATATGAGGTATCATCCCATATTCCAATTTCGTACTTTCATGATTTTGATTTACTCAGTGGGTTATCCAGTTATCATTCTTCATGGTGATAGTTTTTTATGGCTACATATGTGGCATCATCCGCTATATGAGACAGTTTTTTTTACGCGCCTGCTATTGTTGTTTGTTCACAACAGTATTCTTCGGATCCCAGTTTCAAGGCATCAAGGCTGTCTTTGCTAGACAGAGGATTTATTTACGTAATCGCTCATGTGCGTGGGGGTGGCGAAATGGGGAGACAATGGTATGAAAATGGGAAACTACTAAAGAAAAAAAATACTTTCACGGATTTCATTGCTTGTGCAGAGTATTTAATTGAGATGAAATACTGCACAAAAGAGAAGCTTGTTATTAATGGTGGAAGTGCGGGGGGTTTGCTTATAGGTGCTGTTCTTAACAGGCGGCCTGATCTATTCAAGGCCGCTATTGCCCAAGTACCTTTTGTTGATGTTGTTACAACAATGCTTGATCCATCTATTCCTCTAACAACAGAAGAATATGAGGTGAGTTCATCGTTTGCTAAAAGTCCACCATATCATCAAGATCTTTTTAAGAAGGAAGGTAACTCCAGATAAGCCACTTACTCAATATGAAACAATTAAATAACTTTAAGGCTTAATATTACATCTCCATCTGAACTGTATTTTTGCTTCCTAAGAGCCTATAAAATTCGTCTTATTTACGTCTTCTGTGGTTGCTTATTGCCGACATGAACCATAAGTGTTGGTAATCATTGCCCACTGGAGATTTTTGCTTAAATTGCATATACATGAATGTACAAGCATCATTTGTAGCACTTCATCTAAAAAAAATTGATATCAAATGTTAACAATTTGATTTCGTTAGTTGCCACTTTATTGTGTTGAGTGTGTTCGTTTTTGGTTAGGATATAGGAGAGCCTCTCGCCCATGGATGCGGCCAAAAAATGTTTTGCTTTTATTTTATAGTAAACATGTCACTATGTCTTTTTAGATAGAGTAGAAAAGTAGAGTCATGCAGCTCTGGTAAAATATCGAGAATATAGGATTAACTTTGGATATAAGGATAATGCTAAAATGAAAATAGTAGTTAAAAAAAAGTAGGAGCCAACATTTTCGACCGATCCGATTGATTCTTTTGTTGTTGCAGGAATGGGGTGATCCTCGTAAGGAAGAATTCTATTACTACATGAAGTCGTATGCTCCCGTTGATAATGTGAGTACTAAACGCCTTTCTTATTTTCCATGTTTATCTTGTATGCGTTCTAATGAGCTGGTTCAACTTTTACCATATCCTGAAAAAAACAATGGCTTTTTAGTTGTGAGATGATGATAACTTTCCTGATCCGTATCTCTGTAGGTTTCGGCACAAAAATATCCATCAATTCTTGTGACAGCTGGTCTGAATGGTACTTTTGCTTCCTTTTTTAGAAGACCTAGATGGTTGTTTGAAGTGTAAAATGATGTAGTTTTACCAGTTGTTTGTTAATTTTACTATGTCCTTATGCTATCATTCTCCCAAACTCACCAATGATTCAACTCAGCACTGCTCTTCTGCCTTTTTTCATCACTGATTAACTATAAATAAATGGCTCCCAAATTTAGCGAGGACTTGCTGATCTTTGTTTGTATATGAATGCCTACTCTAAGATTCATTAACATAATTGCACAACACGTCATGTTGTATTTCACAATCACGACCGCCTGAAAAAGACCAAACAACTGTATGAAGACCAAACAACTTGCTTTAGGTTCCTATACTAGCCACTCCAGGAATTGTGAGCCTAACTGTATGAAGTATGAATCCGACTTCATGATCAGGATCAAATAAGAAAAATTATGACCGAGTTATATAGAAGTTTAATTCAAACAAGTTTCTTTATGCCAAAAATGATAATTTTGTACTGACAATTGTAGTGGTAGTAATTCATGTTTATTTATTATCTCCGTCTCCGCAAAATTTCTTTAGATCCCAACAAGTTGGTGTGAATTTTACTCGTTGGGTTTTTCTCCTCTATGATCCATATTGCATGTCATATTCTCTTTCACTAAATGTTTGAAATGGATATAATGGCATTATAATGCTAGATTGTGTCTTATAATATGGTATTGATTTTAGATTATGTATGCCTTCACAGATCCGCGTGTATTGTATTCGGAACCTGCTAAATTTGTTGCAAAACTGAGAGATCTGAAGACTGATGATAATATTTTGTTGTTTAAATGTGAGTTTAGCGCAGGCCACTTTGCAAAGTCCGGAAGGTAACTTTTCCTGTTTTCAAGTTTCTTTCTTGTTGTAGGACTCTCATAATGTACAACTGATATTCTTAACTTCGAGCAGAAACGAAAGAGTAACTGCAAGATAAAATCTAGGAATAACATCCGGTGAAGGTCATTCCTAAAAAAAGAAATACAGGCTATATAAGGAGATATATTTATCTTTAAAAAATATCAAAAAGAATATTGTACGTGTCAAAACTGTACAATTATTCTGGAAGAAATGTAAATAATTTTTAGTGTGGAATAAAAAAGTGACTTACTGATCGATGAGCAACTCGGCAATCCAGCCAAACTAAGTAAAGGTAAAAAAAAGAAAAATGAACTATTCCATTACAAATAATCCCACTCCCCAAATAGTATTCCTAGTCCAGCTGAATCGATCACATTCCATTGAAATACTTATGTTTGCAATGGAATAATAGTTGTATGGCTCATTGATATAACTGTCTATTTTCATGAAGGTTTGAAATGCTTGAAGAAGATGCCTTCATATATACATTTATATTGAAATCGTTAGACATGATAAGCTGAAGTTGAAGAATGAACCTGAATGAAGAAAAATGCAGTGTCAAAGATACGCAACACTATCCGGTGGAACGATGCATCATTGCATTGTAGCATCTGACTTTCTTCAAGGAAACTGGGGCTGTCTCTAAAGTTTAGTTTAGGCAATACATATTGTAACTTGAGTTGTTCATTTACTTGTCAACTTATAGGTATAATGTCAATGAAAAATATAGAGTATACTATTACACATTCCACCTTCTCTAGATGGAAATTCGTCATGAGTAACATCCAACAGCAGATTTTTGCCTTACATTTTTTTACAAACTAACATGCATTAAACATCTTAAGATACTGAAGTGGAGAGAAAAGTGAGTGTTATTATACTTTGCGGCTTACAAATAGTAATTTTATGTATTCATTTTCAGAGCCCGCACAGTGGTTTTGAATTCGTCATTAGTTGCTCTTAGCCTATTTTTCTAATACCAAAAAGTACGGGAAGCTAAGTGGTGACCAGACCATCACGTCACTCCCCATCAGACTGAAAAACATAACTTATTTTAATTTTTCATTCATTTTTTATATATATTTTGTTGAAATAATGTTGACACTACTCATTTTTTGTAGTTGTGCCAAAAAAACATATCTTATGAAATATTATAAGATCAAACGTTATTAACCAATCATGGATCATTTCCAAAAAATAAATAAAAAAATCCTGGATTATGCTCACACACTCAGACTCTCAAGGAAAAGCTCAGTCTTTGAGTGGTATCCACACTGAAGCAAGATAATTAAGGTTATCTGTAATTAACTTTGGTCCAATTCCCATTTAGTGGGCTAGATTCTAAATTTTTTCATTTAATGTATTATACTTTATATTTTCTCAATTTAATACAATTTCGTTAAAAAAAATGAGGAGAATAATGTCACATGCAATCACGTGACTTCATCTATATCCATAGATGTAACGCCATCTGGATTTTTTTGACGAGATTGTATTAAATTAAAAACAAAATAAAGTCGAGTGGACGAAATTGTATTAAATTAAGAACAAAATAAAGTCGAGCACATTAAATGAGAAAAATTAGAGTTGGACACACTAAATCGGAATTGAAACAAAGTTAATTACATTAAAACTTATTAAACTCCACCGAAGCAACTAATGTCTCTAGGCTGTAGTCACTCAATAAAGTCCACAAATGCCATAATGATTCAGTGGAGCTACCAAGCTATAAACTTTTGGAGATGTTAGATGTAGGATTTTTTGTTATTTTGTTCTTGTCATAATCAAAATAACAAAAAAACCTTTAATTGTTGTACTTGTTATTTTATTGCGCAATTTGTCCGAATCAGGGGAGAAGAATGAACAATCAAATCAAATAAGCAAACACAATAAACAAACAAGAAAATCACAATGAAAAACATTATGAAGGAAAAAAAACAGAGAAGTTCTACAAGGACAAAGGTAACAAACAGGCTCTCTCTTCTATAGTGGTTTAAAAAAATTAAGCTGCTCTAACACCAGAAAACTTCAAAGACTAAAACAAATATATCATGGTTTAACTAGTTTATTAGACAAATACAAAGTATGCAAAATATAAAATTGTAGACAGAACAGTAGAGTTGTACAGCCACATCGCAACCAAAACATATTTTTTTCTTTGGTAGTAATTTAAATAAATAAGCCGCTAAAAACAACCGAATAAAATGAATATAAATATTCGGGATATAAACAGTTTAATACTCTGCACAATACAAATTTTCCAATTTATTACCTCATACTACTAAAAATCCAATTTAGTACCTCATACTACTAAAAATCCAATTTAGTACATTCAACTACTAAAATTATTCAATTTAGTACTCTCTCCGTCAATTGCTTAAATAAAAGTGACATGCCAATGACGTCATCACTGCCACATCACCAAGATTTTAACACTTTAGTACCCTGTACAATACCTTTTTTTCAATTATAGTACCTTCAACTATCAAAATCACTTGAAAAATTGGCGAAGACGGTACTGAATTGAGTGATTTTGATAGTAGAAGGTATTAAATTGGATTTTTCATAGTAAAAGGTACTAAATAAAAAAAAGTGTATTGTACAGGGTATGAAACTGTATAAATCCTTCGATATTCTGTCTGAAAGTTTAGCAGAAACATACTGTATAAACAAAAATTAAGGGAAAACACACGTGAATCATGATCAGTGCCAGAACATATTTTAAACGTGTTGCTCTTGTAGTCTTATGAAACAAGCTGCTTATTAGAATACAACAGGAAACTTAACCAACATTGCGTATTACAAAGTTTAGCAGAAAAAATAGAAATAGGAAACAAAAATTTTAAACGGACAAACCACTCGAGTTATGAGGAAAAAGATGGAAACATGGTTTTTCTTTGTAGTCGATGTTGAAAAAAAAGTAACTTGTATGGTATTAATTTTGTGGTATTATTATTATTTAGCATTTACATTTTATACGTTTTTAGAGATCATGGATTTAACATTTATATTTTATAAGTTTTTTTTTAGAGATCATGGGTTCATGAGATTAAAACTATGTAAACTTTCATTTTCTACATTCATGTTGAGTTTAGTATAAATAAATGATATTTTTACTTTTATAAGACACACCAAAATAATAAAAAGTCATTTCCCCCTTCTTGTGTTTTTTCTACCATTTTGTTACTAGTTTTTCGACCTCCTTTGATATTCTTTTAAATCCAACAGTGGTATCAGAGCCAACGGTCCCAAAATGGCTGGTGGAATGACCCCTTTTATCCCCATGCTTAAGGAAGATTTTTACGATAATTGGAGCATGAGAATGAAAATGCTTCTCGGTTCCCGAAATGTGTGGGAAATCGTAGAGAACGGGTATAATGAACTCGAAGAAGATGCTGACGTAACTCAGGCTCAAATGGAGGACTTAAAGAAGAAGGATCGAAAGGCTCTTAAAATCATCCATCAAGCTTTGGATGAAACTATATTCGAAAAGGTGGCGTGTGCAACCACGAGCAAAGAAGGTTGGGATATTTTGGAGAATTCGTTCAAATGAGTTGACAAGGTAAAAAAGATTCGACTCCAAACCTTACATGGTGATTTTGAGACTTTATGTATGAAAGTCTCCGAATCGGTTGACGACTATTTTTCACGAGTTCAAAAGGTCGTCAATCAAATGAAAAGATGCGGAGAAAAATTGGACGACACCTGTGTTGTCCAAAAAATTCTACGTTCTTTAGATTGCAAATGAGATTATATTGTTGTGGCTATCGAGGAATCTAAAGACGTAGAATCTATGACGGTGGATCAACTTTTGGGCTGGCTCCAAGCTCATGAAGAAAAACTCAACAAAAGAGTTGTGAAAGAAGAGCCGCTCGAGCAAGCTTTTCAAACGAAATTTAGCATAAACGAGAAAATTTTTGGCAACTCGAAAAGCCAACGAGAAAGAGATTGAGGTCAAAATTATGGCCGTCGTGGTTACAACTCTTTCGAAACAGAAGAGAGGAGACAAAACTCTTATCCGACAAGAGGCCGTGGAAGAGGAGGAAATTATAATGGAAAACCGAGGTATGATAAGTCCCAAATTAAATGTTATAATTGTCAAAAATTTGGGCATTACGCTTTCGAGTGTAGATTGAGTAATAATAAATTTGAGGAAAGGGCTAATTTTGGTAGAGAAAATGAAGAACGTTCTACACTTTTATTTGCGCATAATGAAAATAAAAGCAGAGAAAATACTACGTAGTATTTAGATACGGGGGCTAGCAACCATATGTGTGGTAATAAAAATATGTTTATCGAAATTGATGAAACGGCAAATGGAGATATTTATTTTGGTGATTAATCTTAAATTCCGGTGAAAGTGAAGGGAAAAGTCTTAATCCAATTGAAAAATGGAGAAAATGATTTTATCTCGAACGTTTATTATATGCCAAATATGAAGTCTAATATTTTGAGTTTGGGACAACTTTTGAAAAATGGCTATGATATTCATTCGAAAAATTATAATATTTTATTAAGTGATAAAAGTGGGAATTTGGTTGCAAAAGTCCCGATGTCGAAAAATAGAATGTTTTCTTTGGATATTCAAAATGTTGGGGCTAAATGTTTGAAAGCGTGTTTTAAAGAAAAACCGTGGTTTTGGGATTTGAGATTTGGGCACCTTAATTTTGGTGGTTTGAAATTGTTGAGTAGTAAAAATATGGTAAAAGCTTTACCTCATATTGATCATGTTGATGAACTTTGTGAGGCATGTTTGTTTGGAAAACAACCGAGGAAAATTTTTCCGAAACAAGCGACTACAAGAGCTAAAAAACCATTCTAACTTGTTCATACAGATATTTGTGGTCATATTAAACCAAGTTCTCTTGAAAAAAACAATTATTTTGCTCTTTTTATTGATGATTTTAGTCGAAAGACTTGTGTTTATTTTTTGAAGCAAAAATCCGATGTTTTTGATGCTTTCAAAAAATTTAAAGCTCGTATTGAAAATGAAAGTGGTCACAAAATAAATTCTATGAGATCGGATCGAGGGGGAGAATTTCTCTCAAATGATTTTGAAAATTATTACAAAGAAAATGGAATTTTTCGTCATTTGACGGTTCCTTATACCCCACAACAAAATGGGGTTGTTGAAAGAAAAAACCGATCTTTTTTAAATATATCTCGTAGCATGCTTAAAAGTAAAAATGTTCCAAAAGAGTTTTGGGTCGAGGCCGTGGATAGTGCGGTTTATTTATCGAACCGTTCTCCATCCCGAAGTGTTTGGGGTAAAACTCCCGAGGAAGCTTGGAGCGAAAGAAAACGGTTATTTCTCACTTACGAGTTTTTGGAAGTATTGCGTATTCTCATATTCCGGATCAAAAAAGGTCCAAATTAGACGACAAAAACGAAAAGTTTCTATTTTTCGGTTACGACTCGAGGGCGAAAGGCTATAAATTATATAATCCGAAAAATGGAAAATTTGTTATTAGTCGAGATGTTGAGTTTAATGAAGAGGGAACATGAGATTGGGACAAAAAGGAAGTCGATTACGATTTTTTCTCTTATTATGACGATGAAGAAGAAGAGCAAATCGAAATGGAAGAAGAGCTCGCTACTCCACCTCCATCACCACAATCACAAGTCCAACCACAATCCCCAATTGACGAAAGTTCTAGCGAAAGAACGTCACGTTTCCGCACTATGCAAGAGTTATATGAGATAACGGAAAATGTTGATAATGTTATTCTATTTTGTCTTTTTGCGGGTTGTGAACCGATAGGTTATGGAGAGGTGATGGAAAATAAAAATTGGAGAAAAGCTATGGATGAGCAAATGGACTCGATAAAAAAAAATGATACGTGGGAGTTGGCGTATTTACCGAAAGGGCACAAAGCTATTGGAGCTAAATGGGTTTATAAAGAGAAAAAAAATGCAAAAGGAGAAATCGAAAAATATAAAGCAAGGTTGTCCGTAAAAGGATACAACTAAAGGGCCGACATCGATTTTGATGAGGTATTTGCTCCCGTAGCTCGTCTAGAAACTATTAGATTTTTAATTTCTTTGGCCGACCAACATAATTGGAAAATAAAACAAATGGATGTAAAATCGGCGTTTTTAAATGGAAATTTAGAAGAAGAAGTTTATTTGCAACAACCACCGGGTTATGAGATTATGGGATTTGAAAATAAATTTTTAAAATTGAAAAAAACCCTTTACGGTTTGAAACAATCCCCGAGAGCTTGGAATACTAGAATTGATAAGTATTTATAAGAAAAGAATCTTATAAGGTGTCCCCATGAGCATTCTCTTTATGTGAAAATGGATAAAAATGGTGATGTGTTGATTGCTTGCCTATATGTTGATGATTTGATTTTTACGGGAAATAATCCGAAGTTATTTGAGGATTTTAAAAGGGTAATGAGTCGTGAATTTGAAATGATGGATATTGGTCTTATGTCGTATTATCTTGGAATTGAGGTGAAACAAAATAAAAATGGAATTTTTATTTCGCAAGAAGGGTATGCAAAAAACATCCTTAAAAAGTTTAAAATGGATGGGCGTAAGACGATAAATACCCCGGTAGATTGTGCTACAAAATTATCGAAATATTTTGAGGATGAAAGTGTGGATCCGACGTTTTTTAAGAGTTTTGTTGGAAGCTTACGATATTTAACTATTACTCGACCGAATATTTTATATGGAGTTAGTCTTATTAGCCGTTATATGGAAGTTTCAACTTTGTCACATTGGAAGGCCGCGAAACGAATCATCCGTTATATAAAAGGTACGGTTGATTTTGGATTAAATTACTTATTTTCTAATAATTTTGAGTTGATTGGCTATAGTGATAGCGATTGGGGAGGTGATATTGATGATCGTAAAAGTACAAGTGGCTTTGTTTTTTATATGGGAGATACGGCTTTTACTTGGAGTTCGAAAAAACAACCAATTGTGACAGTATCCACATGTGAAGCCGAATATGTTGCCGCTAATTCTTGTATTTGTCATACGATTTGGTTACGAAATTTGTTGAAAGAATTGGGGATGCCACAAAATGAAGCTACGAAAGTGTTTGCTGATAATAAGTTCGCGATTGCCCTTGCAAAAAATCCGGTATTTCAAGATCGAAGTAAGCATATCGACATGCGTTATCATTTTATTCACGAGTGTATTGAAAATAAGGATGTTGAAGTAAAGTACGCGAAGTCACGAGATCAATTGGCGGATATTTTTACGAAAACTCTCAAGTACGAAGATTTTCAAAGATTGAGGATTATGCTCGGAGTTACCAAATAAGATTAAGAGGGAGTGTTGGAAAAAAAGTAACTTGTATGGTATTAATTTTGTGTTATTATTATTATTTAGCATTTACATTTTATAAGTTTTTAGAGATCATTGATTTAACATTTATATTTTATAAGTTTTTTTTAAAGATCATGGGATTAAAACTATGTAACCTTTCATTTCCTACATTCATGTTGAGTTTAGTATAAATAAGTGATGTTTTTACCTTTGTAAAACACACCAAAATAATAAAAAGTCATTTTCTTTTTCTTGTGTTTTTTCTACCATTTTGTTACTAGTTTTTCGACCTCCTTTGATATTCTTTCAAATACAACAGTAGAAGTAAACAAAAGAAGCTTCTTAGCGCAGCGGAAAAATAAGCAGACCAGAACCAATATTGTGTTTCAAATAGTTTCAACAAGCAATCCTTCATACTGACATGCATAAAATGTGATTGCCGATTCGCTGTGCTTGAACCCGAGTAATCTACAACCTCACAAATGTTGAGTTTGTGATATATCAACTGCTATTTTGTTCAGTATCTAAATTGCATATCTGTTTACATTAGATTACTGAATGAATGAGCGAAACGATCTCAACAACACGACCACAACCGTGAACCAACACATAAGATACCTCGCTCATTATTTTGTGTCTTCCATTTGTTTCTTTATATCTGCCTGACTTTATGTGGATCACTACTCATTATAGTCTGGCACTAGCATGTGTAACATCCTAGAATTTTTAAACCTTAATCTTGTTTTGCTTTATTGTCTGCTAGGATAAGTGAAGTGCAAAATCTTTGAAAGTTTTCCGGTGTTTTGACGTTTTACTTTGTTTTAAATTTTAGGACTTGTTATTTTATGTGTCTGGTACACTACGTAAACCACAAAGCTTTTGTATCATTCTTGTGCTTTGTCCCTTTACTTTCTTGTCCTTTCATCTCTTTGCTCTTCATATCTGTCGCCTGTCGGCTAAGGTCTGTGGATCCTTTATTTTCTTATGTTAATCAGTATAGTAATCTGTGTTCTTTTCCTTTAATATTACTCTTCTAACTTTTGTTTTGTCTGATATTATGCTATTATCAAAACACAAGGTACATCAAATATATTGCTAATTTCTGAAATTTTTAAAGAAGCTTATGCATGCAGCTGGCAATTTTTACGCTTTCATTTGATGTGCTTTTTTCTTTTTCCTGATAGTGATTGAGCCTCCTTACCCCCAGTATACATAAATAAAAAATCTGCAATGAAAATTTCATTTTAAAGAAGAGATAATTGTTTGTTATTTCGATTTTCTTGGTTGGCACCTTAGTTTCCCTACTATACGTAACTGATCTCTTGCAGAATATGGAAACTTCGACCTTAGGAGTCATGAATGAATCTCCGAAGGCGATGAAGGTGAAGCATGAAATGGAAATGTTGGTGACGTCAGGACCGATAACTACCATTGGCTCCGAGATGATAATCGTGTTAGGTTATTTTAATAACCTGACGTGTGTGCTAATTAATTAAGACAATTATATTTATACTAATATTCTTCAATGAGATAATTAAGAGATTACTCAGAATAGTTCAATAAAACATGTGGTTTGATATGTGTTTTGTAATGTGTATTACCCAATAGTAAATTAATTAGAGTTTATGAGATTATAATTAGTATTACTATATAAAGAATATAGGGTTTGGTCTCCAATACTAATCTCGAACAACTCTGCTCCTCTATTCTCGTCAATAGAGAGAGATCCATAGAGAGGGATGATTAATATGTGGAAGATGAATAGCCCATAATCCGCCATCGTGTCCAATACCATGGAATCGGGTATATCTTTGTATTGGTTCATGTGTAATCTTAATAGTTTGACATAAAAGATCTACTTATGTTTATAGATTTAGTTATAACAATTGGTATCAGAGTCTGTTTTATGTTTGATTATTAGGATTGATCATATTAATTGTGATTATTGAATTTTAGGTATACACATGATTTTGGTTTGTTTGAATAAATTCATATGGTTTCTCGGATTTAACTCAACATATCTGTTTTTAATAATTAATAATTGTATGGTTGTTGTTGGTTTCATCTTTTCCATGCGATATAAAATAGTGTTTTTATTTTCGTGGGCACTCTGTTATTGCTTTGTTTGCCCAATTTTAGTGTCGTCTTTAGGTTGGAAAATAAAATAAAATATATGTCCTTGTTGTAATTGTTTTTCATGGAACCGGTTTGAATTACTACCAGCACCAATATCTACGTATTTGATATTCATGTTCAGTTTTTGCATGTGTTACCATCTATGTGATTTGTTATCTCTGGAGAAATATGCTTGATATTCATGTTCAGTTTTTGCATTAGCATTAGCATTACTACCCACACTGAATTATCTAAGGAATAAGTTTTGACCTATATAATAATCAACCCACTGCCAATGAAGAATCATGCTATGTTTATTAAGAAACTATAGTATATGCCGTATCATATTGAGCATGGTTAATTAATAACTTGTTTTTACAATGTTAATCAGTACCATTCGAGTTGATAAGAAATCATTTTTTATGACTTGTCTGTATATATTATATAGGTTGTATTTTTCTCATATTTATATTATTGTGGAATGAGAAAATAAAATATCAAAGTTCAGATTTTTTTGTTGATATTTGCACTAAATTTTGGATTTTGGGCACAAACTTAATTTACTTTTGTCTTTTATTTTGAGATAAATTAATTGAAGTAAAACATTGCCAAAGTAACCTCTTTTGCATAGATTTATTTATTTTGAGATAATAAGATGCGTGTATTTTTTGTTTATGAGATTAATGATCGGCCCAAAAGAAGGTCATTAATTGGCCGAACAACGAATGAACATGTGTGAATGATGTGTGATAATTATAAAGTTTCCTTGTGAAAAATACAACGGGCCAAAGGAAGGTTATTGTTTGACTGGATTTATTATCAGCATTTAATTTCTGCGTTGAGAGTGGCACTTACAAATTGATTTTTCTGTCCAAATAGTAAAAATCAATGTTGTGTTAGGTATCTTGTTTAAATGGGTCCACCACCACTACAGTTGATTAAAATTTGTGTCTTACATGATTAATTTATTTTATTTTATATGTTATGACGTGAATTTCTATTTAATTGAGCTTATCTATTTGTTAATATTTTGAATTTATAGTTACATCACCTGCTTTTAATATTATTGCCAACATAAACTTAATTCTTGTGCTTAACAACAGAAAACTTAAGAGATGGAAAAAAGAATATTTTGTTGGTTCTCAGCTGTATGGATTTAGACTATGCATTAAGGATGACCCGCTTCTCTTACAGATAAAAGTTTCGCTGATAAAAAGGCGAATTTCGAGAGGTGGGAATGTTCTAATCGCTTAAATCTAATGATCCTAAATCGTAGCGTTCCAGAAGCATTCAGGGGCGGTATGCCAAATAAAGTATATGTAAAAGGTTTTCTTATAGAAATTGAAAACCGTTTTGTAAATAATCGGAAAAGGACTAAGGATACGTAAATTACGGTGGAAACTTCACAACCAAATAAACAAAAGATTCAGGATAAGGAATTTCCCTCTTTATTTTTGACAAAAAATTGGGTGTGTGAATAAGTAATGTTCCAAAACGTAGTAAAGCGTGTAAAGAAATGTGGACTTTTCACATTTCTTTGTTCTGAAAATTAATTTGACTTTTGACCTATAATATTTGGTGAGTAGATTCAGGTGCTACTGCTCACATAATTTTTTTTTTTTTCATGTAAGTTTGCATTTGGAGCCGGCCGCCAAATGAATCTGAAAGATTCTTTTATGTGGGTGACGAAAAAACAGTTCTTGATGAAACAATTTACACTTTTAGGTTATCTTTTGAGACTGGTCATTTTATTGAATTAAAAGAGACTTATGTAGTATCGTTTTTAGACGTAATTTGGTTTCTATTTATGCTTTGGACAATTATGGTTATCCTTGTTCATTTGGAAATACGAAATTTAGTCTCCTTCTTATTTCTACTTTGATTGCGACTAGTTATTTGGATGATAAACTATATATGTTGAATACATGTGTTTCATCTAATTTAACCTTGCAAAAGACATTAAGAGGTACAAAATGTAATTTTTTAATGAGAATTCTGTCAATATATGGCACAAACACTTAGTACGCATCTTCAAAATGAGAATAAAGAGATTTGTGTTAGATGGAATTCTTAAACGCCTTGATTACACAAGCTTTGCTGTATGCGTCGAATGTATCAAGGGTAAACAGACAAACATTAGAAAATTAAGTGTTAACATGAGTTCCGGCATCTTACAATTGATAAACACTGATATATATGGTCCATTCCCTATGGTTACTTGGAATATCCAACGATATTTTATCTTTTTATAGATGACCATTCTCATTATCGTTACTCATAAAGATCGAGGGGTTTCAAGTTTTATGATCCTTCAATTAAATCCTTTTTGAAACGGAAAATGCAAAATTTTATTAAGGATGTTGTGTTTGAGGGGAAGATAAGGTTAGGAATGTTGTCTTTGAAAAAGAGAATTAATTTCATTACATGTTATTGACAATGATCATTTTGACATTCTTTAGGAAACACTCGAATACAACAATAATGATTTACCTATAGCACTCTCTACTCAAAATTAATAGATTGCTACATAAGTGCAAACTCAATATCACAAAGGTGGATTAATGCCATGAATGATGAGATGAATCCATAAAGAACAATGACGTTTAGGATCTTGTCAAGTTGCCTGAAGATATGAATCCCATTGGTTGCAAATTGATATTTAAAACCAAAAAAGATTCTAAGGGCAATATTGAGAGATATAAAACACGTCTAGTCATAAAAGGTTTTACTCAGATTTCATCGAATCATTCTTTTAGGGCTATAATGACACTTGCAACTCATTTTGATTTAGAGTTGCACGGGATGGATATTAAGACAAGTTTTCTTAATGATGACATTGAGGAAACTATATATATGGCACAACCAGAAAACTTTGTATGAGGTGATTCAAAGTCTATGGTTTGCATATTCAAAAGGTCCATCTATGGTCGCAAGCAAGTTTCCCGTCAATTGTATCACAAGTTCCATTAAATCATTGTCTCATACGGTTTTAAGGTCAATAAAGTTGATGATTGTGTATATGACAAGTTCAGTGGGAGTAAATTATCTTCCTAGTGCTTTATGTCGATGCCATACTATTGACAATTAAGCGATATAGGTTCTTTGCATGAAAACAAGAGATTTCTAATTAAGTATTTTGAAATGAAAGATCTTGGTGACGTCTCTTTTGTATTAGGAATTAAAGATACACGAAGATCGCTCTCGATGTGTCCTTAGGTTATCACAAAAGAGCTATATCAATAAGGTATGCATGAAGGATTATGCACAATGAGATACTCCCCTCACCAAATGAGATAAATTTAGTCTTAATTAATGCCCCAAGAATGAAACTAAAGTAATGCAAAATATTCCTTATGCTTCAGTTGTTGTGCAGTCTTATGTATGCTCAAATATGTACGCATCTAGATTTGGCATACATAGCGGGTATGTTGGGCAGATACTTAAATGGCCCCGGCATGGATTCTTGTAAAGCAGCCAAACGGGTATAATGTATTAATAAAAACAAATGATTATATCCTCAGATATCGGAAGTTAGAAAATTTGGAGATCATATAGTATTCTGACTTCGATCTTACGGGTTGTCAAAAGATCCACTTCTGGCTATGTTTATATGTTGTCAAGAAGAGTTATATATGGAAAAGTGTTAAGCAGACACTCATATCTCCTTCCATCATGACAACAAAGTTCATAGTTTGGTATGAGGCAACCAATTATGCAATATGACTGTGAAATTTTGTCACTAGACTGCGAGTTGCAGACGGTATTGAAAGACCACTAAAGATTGATTGTGATAATCTATTAGCAGTTATATATTCGGATAAGAATAGAAACTCTTAGAAGTCTAAACAAATAGACATTAAGTTTCTAGTTCTTAAAGGAAAATTTCAGAGCGAGACAGTGTCTGTTAAACTTGTTGGAACAAACTACATGTTAGCGGACCCACTTATTAAAGGTTTGACACCCAAGGTCTTTCATAAGCATACTGCTCAAATGGGTGTTGTCATCTTTGATGATATGCAGTTTTAGTGGGAGTTTGTGTTCCGTAGTTAGTTCTTTTGGTTGACACTATTAAAACACTTTTGTGTTCAGTTTTCTGCAGAATAAAGTTGATGGTATATTATCTTTATTGCTCTGAATGTGTTATCTTTAAATTGTGGTTTAGCATAAAGTTTGAAAGACTACAGATTGATCTCACTACAGAATTAAGGACCAATTGGAATTAGGCATGACCAAGATCACATTACATACATTTTTCAGTTTCACATCCATACTTGATCTATGTCGTTGAATATATTTGATATGATTATTATTGATGGATTGAGTTAATATAAATGTAACGAATGTCATTTTAGTTTCATGTTGGTATAGCATATGGACCAGATTGATAAAAATGTTTTAAGAATAATTAGCAATTTTACGCGCAACTATGATATTGAATGTAATTGTCATTTGGAATTAATTATAGCCCAAGTGGAAGATTGTTATGTTATTTTAATAACCTGACGTGTGGACTTATTAATTAAGACAATTATATTTGTGTTAATATTCTTGAATGAGCTAATTAAGTGATCTATTAAGAATAGTCCAATAAAACATGTGGTTTGATATGAGTTTTGTAATGTATATTACCCAATAGTAAACTAATTAGGGTTTATGTGATTCTAATTAGTATTACTATATAAATAATATAGGGTTTGGTCCCAAATATTAATTTCGAACAACTCTCATCCTCTACTCCTATCAATAGAGAGAGATTCATTGAGAGGGAGGATTAGTCTGTGGAAGACCAATAGCCCATAATCCGTCATCGTGTCCAACACCATGGAATGAGGTATGTCTTTGTATTGGTTCCTATGTTATCTTAATAGTTTGACATAAAAGATCTACCCATATTTATAGATTTAGTTATAAAAAATCGCTCCGACCCTCGAGTATACCGACCTTATTATGTCTGGTAGACTGCTTATCTCCATTTATTCACTTGCCTTTATTAGGTTTGATGTCGAGTTACTACACTACAAATTGTTTGCCTGTAAATGACTTGTCTGAATTGTAAAGGTGGACTTATTTATGATATGTCTCTTGTTGTTCTAGGTAACAAACACATACAAGATCAGATATATGTTGAAATTAGAAGTCGAATTAAGGAGGATGATATTTCTGCACCTACACGTAGAGGACCTTACTATTACTTCAAGAGGACTTTGGCTGGAAAGGAATATGTTCAGTATTGTCGCCGTCTAGCCCTTAATAGCGGCAGAAATCGTTCTGTTTTTGATGTCATGTCGACTGGACCGGATTCTCCTCTCTCACACGTTATAGTTTACAAAAATTTAAAATCTCAACACCAAAAATATTACAAAATTGGTGCTTTTGAAGTAAGAGCAGCATCTACTTTTTCATATTAAACTAAATCATTTTTGGAATGTGGAAGGCATGCTACATAAATTCAAGTGTTTATGTTTGTTGATAATTGGACCATTACGTTCCCCTTTGTTCGTTTAATTTTCAGGTTAGCCCAGATCATAAATTAGT
Source organism: Primula vulgaris (assembly GCA_963920805.1). NCBI lineage: Eukaryota > Viridiplantae > Streptophyta > Magnoliopsida > Ericales > Primulaceae > Primula > Primula vulgaris. Next base: position 9,939,638 of record OY987214.1, on the reverse strand, counting down.
AGCGTATGCAGAAGATGTTAAAGGTGATGAGATCTATACCATCTATGTTATTGATGCTGAGAATAAAAAACATATAAGAAGTTCTTTAGTAGGAGTTTCATCAACTATTGCCTGGGTCGGTAACAAAGCTTTACTTTACATAACAAGAGATGCAACTTTTAGGCCGGAAAAGGTAATCACTTTTGACTATTAAATGCATATAGAAGTGTTAGAACTTAAGTTGACTTGTTAAATTTACTTAATTTGTTTTCGTATTAGATTATGCTAAAATAATTTTGTATTAAAAAAAGTTAATTATTTTTCCAAATTGTGTTTGATTTGTTTTTAAAAAAAGATATTAACTTATGAAAAAAATTGTTCTATTCCTTAAATCTTGCTAAATAAAATATTTTATTATTCAATTTTATACGAATAATTGGGTTTTTGATTTGATGAGTATAATTTTGAATCATGTTATGAGATATATTGTTCCATATATAAATCTATCAAAAAGATTGTCATGTGTGAATTTTTTTGAATAAATATATTATCTCCTACTTCAAGATATATATTTCTTGTGCTAACAAATTTGATTAGATTCGTTTATGCTTAATTGAAATGAGTTTTTATTTCCTAAAAATGAGCTAACTAATCTCCTTATTACAAGCAATTTCAGCCGAATATATCAAGAGATTGGAGTCAAACTAAGCATGAGATCCTAACAAGATTTATCTCTAACTATCTTGTAAAAATGGCGATCAAATCTTCATCAATGCAGAATGGAAATAAGCAGAATATTTGAAGATTGAAGATAAGGAATGCGAAGATTTGAAAGATTTTTTATTCTTATAAATAGTCTTACAATTGTTTGTAAAATATTACGTGTTCTAAACTTATAAAAAACTCTACTATATTCGACTCGTGAGAAATAACAACTTTGTAAGATTAATGTCGGTATGCTATTAATCATTTGAGTGATAGCTATTTAGTAATAGTAGTATAGTGATAGGCAGAAAATCAAGAGCGAGTCTGTGAGTTTTCATAAGTCTCGAGTCCTATATTGTAAGATTGAAATAGTATCATAAATCAGGGTGAGTGCCTCAGAGACGTAGCCCAAAATTCTGGGTGAACTCTCTTTAAAAATGTGCGTGTGAATTTACTTTTAAGTACGTTTTTATTCTGAGTTATATCCATCTTTAAAGTTCAGTTAGAACCATGGTTGCAACTGCAGTTATAACCACAGTTCTAACTGAACAGCGTAACAGCAACCGAAACAGCGAAGTTGGAATTTCAATTGGTATCAGAGTTTCACACCAGACCCTACTTGGTGTGGATCCTGCATTCTGGTCAAGATGGACATGATAAGGGAAGGAAACGCTAGCAATAGACCACCACTGCTTGAAGGAGGTGGAAACTATGGGGTATGGAAAATCCAGATGAAGTCACACATCAAACGACAAGATGAGCTGGCTTGAAATCGATTCTGAATGGATGGGAGGTCCCTATGGTATCTGATGGTGATGTAGAATTGGTACTAGTACCTGAAGAAAGTTGGAGTGAAGATGAAAACCGACTTGCAAGAGCAATTTCCACAGCCATCGATCTAATATTTGCTGGAGTCACCTTAAGCGTCTTCAGGTATATCTCTCACTGTGAAATATACCTGAAGACCATATGTGACTCCATATCTAGTGAGAGATATACCTGAATACTTGAAAGAGCAAATTCCACAGCCATCGATCTATTTTTGTTAAAGCTTTAAAAATACCCAAACTGGATATGGTTAAAAGTAAAGTTATAACCACGGTTGTAATCAGTCAGAACATGAGCTGTAAAAGTGGCTTTACTAATAACAAGTCTGTTTTCAAAAATTACAATTTTTGTAATAATTCATATCACTTTGAAAGAGAATGTTATTTGAAATTACACAAAAATTCTATTGCTCATGATATCATTGCTAAATTGAGTTTTAATCAAAAATTCAAATGGATTTGGCACCTAAAAGGATAACTGACAATGCTCAATGTATCTCTGCATCTATTACAGATTTAAAAGTTTCATCATTCAATGCCTGTTATTTTGATAGTAGTTGTTCTAGACGCATGACAGGTAATGCAGAATTTCTCAAAGATATTTGTAAAGCTCTAGGTAAAAATGTTGCTTTTGGTAGTAGAGATACATGTAAAATAATTGGTAAATGAATATTGAACAAACGTGGAATGCCTGAACTTGATGATGTATTCCTTGTGGATGGGTTAAATGCTAATTTACTCGGTATAAGTCAATTGTGTGATAATATAGAAAAATGCTAGTTTTAATATAGAAAAATGCCTTATTACTGATAAAAATGGTAACTTGATTACGACCGGTGTTAGATCTGCTGATAGTTGTTATATTTATGATGAATCGAACACTGAATCTACAAAAAATACCTGCAATTAAGTTGTCACTAATAATACTGAGATTTGGCACAAGAAATTTGGGCATGTGAATTACAAAACTCTAAGTAAATTAGTCAAAATGGATCTTGTTAGAGATATTCCTAAGCTGAGCTTTAAAAATATTGTTACTTGTGGTGATTGTGCTAAAGGAAAACAGACTAAGAGTGTTCACAAATGTACTAATCAAATTTATACCAAACAAGTACTTGAATTGCTTCATATTGATCTTATGGGCCCAATACAAACTGAAAGCATAGAGGGTAAAAGATATATTCTTATTGTTGTTGATGATTTTTATAGATTTACATGGCTTGCTTTTTTAAGAGAAAAATCAGATGTTTTTAAAGCTTTTCAAGAATTGTGTTAAAAACTTCAAATAGAGAAAGACTCTACAATTGGTAAAATTATGAGGATAAGAAGTGATCATGCAACTGGATTTGAAAATAGTAAGTTTAAAGATTTTTGTGATACTCTTGGTATAAGACATGAATTTTCTGCTCCTAAAACTCCACAACAAAATGATGTAGTAGAAAGAAAGAATAGAACTATTCAATAGATGGCTAGAGTTATGTTAAATTCTAAGAAATTAGCTAAAAAATTATGGGCTAAAGCCATTAGTACTGCATGCTATATTGTGAATAAGGTCTATTTAACAAAAGGAACCAATAAGACTCCCTATGAAATCTGGAAAGGTAGAAAACCTAGTGTTAAATATTTTCATGCGTTTGGTTGTGTTTGATATATTCTAAAATATAGAGAACACCTTGGAAAATTTGATGCTAAAAGTGATGAAGGAATATTTCTTGGTTATGCTCAAAACAGTAGAGATTTTCGAGTCTTTAACGTTGTGTTTGATGAATCTAAAAATATCTCTGAGATCACAGGTGATGAAGATGAGCATTGGAACATGGAACAAACAGGGGAGAAAATCAAGGATAAGGTTCCAGACATGGTTACAAGTCCAGTTACAACCACAGTTGTAACCGAGAGTGAAGAGGCAACAAAAACTGATTAAAACGCTGCAGTTCAAACTGAAAGGAGACCTCGGTATGTAAGAACTTAAATAAATCTCTCTCTGAATGATGTCATATGTGATGTCAATAAAGGTATGAAAACTAGACACAAAAATTCTGATGTGATTAATTTTGCTTGTTACATCTCTCAAGTTGAACCCAACGTTAAAGAAGGTTTAAATAATAATGAATGGATTTTAGCTATACAAGAAAAACTTTCACAATTTGAACGAAATAATGTTTGGACTTTGGTGCCTAGGGCTACTAATAAAAATATTATAGGAACAAAGTAATTTTTTAAAAACAAAAGCAATGAAGATGGAATAATCGTTAGAAACAAAGCGAGGTTAGTAGCACAAAGATACACTCAAATTGAAGGAGTTGATTTTGATGAAAACTTTGCACCTGTAGGTAGAATAGAATTTATACGAATGCTTTTGTCTTTGCCTTGCTTGTATGATTTCAAAATGTTTCAACTTGATATTAAGAGTGCGTTCTTAAATGGTAATATTCAAGAAAAAGTATATGTTTGTCAACCTAAAAGATTTGAAGATCCAAAATTTCCTGAGCATGTTTATCTTTTGAAAAAGGCCTTGTATGAATTGAAACAAGCTCCTAGAGCTTAGTATGATAGATTAACGAAATAATTAATTGAAAAAGGTTTTAATAGATGGGGAGTTGATAAAACTCTATTTACTAAGAAAACTGCTAAGGATATTATTATTGCTCAAATTTATGTTGATGACATTGTGTTTGACTCCACTTCTGACTTTAGAATATCTGAGTTTATTGATGATATGAAAACTGAATTTGAGATGAGTGGATGTGGTGAGCTTACCTACTTTCTTGGTCTTCAAGTAAAACAAAATGATAAATGAATTTTTCTTAGTCAAAGTAAATATGCTGATAATCTTGTAAAGAAATTTGGTTTGAATAATGCTAAAGAAAAAAGAACTCCTATGAGTACTACTGTTAAATTCTCTAAGAATGATAAAAGCAAAAGTGTATACCCAACATTATATAGATCTATGATTGGTAGCTTTCTTTATTTGACTGCTAGTAGACCTGATTTATGCTTGAGTGTTGGAATTTGTGCTAGATATCAGGCTAATCCTCTTGAAACTCACGTGTTAGCTGTTAAAAGAATTATTAAATATGTCAAAGGGACAATTAATTTGGGTTTGTGATATACTAAAGACACTAATAATTTTCTAGTGGGATAATTTGATGCTGATTGGGTTGGAAATATTGATGATAGGAAGAGTACATCCGGTGGTTGTTTTTACTTTGATAATAATCTGGTTTTTTGGTTTAGTAAAAAACAAAACTGTATTTTTTTTATCAACTGCTGAAGCAGAATATATCGCTGCAGGAAGTGGATGTAACCAACTTTTATGGATGAGACAAATGTTTTGCGATTACAATATAAAAAAAGAAATTCTGACTCTTTTATGATAATAAAAGTGCTGTAGATTTAGCTTATAATCATGTTCAACATTTCAGAACTAAACACATTGATCTAAGACATCATTTTATTAGAGAATTAGTTGAAGAAAAGAGTTTAATTCTAAAACATGTCTCTACTGAAAGGCAATTAGAAGATATTTTTACAAAACCCCTTGATACTAATAAATTTGAAACTTTGAGAAGTGACATTGGAGTATGTCCTTGTGAATTTAATTGATTATATTTGCATTTTATGCATATTTGTGAGGAACATGAGTAGTGTTTATGGGATCAAGAGTAATTCTTATTGAGCTTAAACGTATTTTTATCTTGAAAAAGTCGCTGGTTATGACCATAAGAGATGTGAAGTAAGTGCAAAAGAATAATTAAATATAAAACTCTTTCGAATGCAATAAGTGCTAGTACACAAAAAGTAAAATGGTTATAAGTATGGTTGCAACTACAGTTGTAAGCTAAGACTTTTTATCAGACCTGGTCTAAGTGCGTAAGTGGTGTTCACTCAATGTCCTAGTCAATATTTTGGGATAGACCTTTTATGGATCAGGTATCATTGTGATATTCTTAGTATACCGAACTATTTTTAACGGGAGTCCATAACACACGCTGTTGATTATACTCTTTGAGTAATTTTATTATGGATTGACAATTTGTCATCCAACTCTTTTAAAACTTATTGATCTTACCTTTTTGGGTTATTAAAAAGTATTTGTGTAGAGTAAAGGTAAGTTTTTCTCAATGTTAAGTGTCTCGGTGCATAAAATTACTATGTGAATCCTCACAATAAGCATATTTGTAAAAATAAATTATTACTTTATGTTTTTTGGCAATATATATATATATATATATATATATATATATATATATATATTCTCTTCTATTTTTAATTGACACATGTTTAAATCTGCTATATTTCTTCAGCTTTATGAAAACCAAAAATTTCGATCAGCATTGCTTAAAATTAAAATGTTTCATTGGTTTATTTGGTATAATTATATGTCTATTAATATGATTGATAAAATTTCCAAAGATACACATTTTGCTAAAAAATCTGTTTTAAAAATGGTCATATTCTTTAAAAAGATATTGAAAAAATTGGGTATATCTATTTCTTAAAAGTGGTTATATTTTGATTTGATAAAAAGTTTTTTGTTAAAATCTTATTACCAATTTTTTGAACCACGTATATACCAGTCGCCCAAGTGATGCACCAAATGTACTAAAACGGCAGAAACTCCTCTTTGTCATCGGTGTAACAAATAGGGGGAGAAGATTATGCGAGTTTATATTTACTATCTTAATTCTTATATTTCATATATGAATTTTGTAATACTAATGTGCAGGGGGAGTAAACTATTAAACTCCAAGTATTTGTCAAGTCCAATGACAAATGGGGAGATTGTTAGAACTTAAGGTAACTTGTTAAATTTACTTAATTTGTTGTTGGATTATGCCAAAATATTTGTGTATTAAAAAAAGGTAATTATCTTTTCAAATTGTGTGGGATTTGTTTTAAAAAAAATATTAACTTATGAAAAGATTTGTTCTATTTCTTAAATCTTACTAAATAAAATCTTTTCTGATTCAATCTTATACGAATGATTGGTTTTTTGATTTGATGAGTATAAGTTTGAATCATGTTGGGAGATATATTGTTCCATATATAAATCTATCAAAAAGATTGTCATGTGTGAATCTTTTTGAATAAATATATTATCTCCTATTTGAAAATATATATTCTTTGTGCTAACAAATTTGATTAGATTTGTTTATGCTTAATTTGTAAGAATTATAGAAATAATATCTTGAATATTGAAAAGAGTTTTTATCTCCTAAAAAGGAGCTAACTAATCTCCTTATCACAAGCAATTTCAGCCGAATATATCAAGAGATTGGAGTCAAAATAAGCATTAGATCCTAACAAGATTTATCTCTAATTATCTTGTAAATATGGTGATCAAATCTTCATCAATACAGAATGGAAATAGGCAGAATTTTTGAAGATTGAAGATAAGGAATGCGAAGATTTGAAAGAATTTTTATTCTTATAAATAGTCTTATAATTGCTTGTAAAATATTACGTGTTCTAAACTTATAAAGAACTTGTTCGACATGTGAGAAACAAAAACTTTGTAAGATTAATGGCGGGATGCTATTAATCATTTGAGTGATAACTATTTAGTAATAGCAATATAGTGATAGGCAGAAAATTAAGATGGAGTCTGTGAGTTTTCATAAGTCTCGAGTCCTATATTGTAAAATTGAAATAATATCATAAATATCGGTGAGTGCCTCAGAGACATAGCCCAAAGTTCTGGGTGAACTCTGTTTAAAAACGTGCATGTGAATTTAATTTTAAGTACGTTTTTATTCTGAGTTATATTCATCTTTAAAGTTTGGTTAGAACCGTGGTTGCAACTGCAGTTATAACCACAGTTCTAACTGAACAGCATAACAGCAACCGGAACAGCAAAGTCGGAATTTCAATAAGGACATGCTTTTGTGGCGCCGCAGTTTCCTCATTCTTGATTTCTTCTTTCTTAGTGATTTTGGTTGACTAATTTATTAAATTTCTTTGACTAGAGATAACATTTGAGTTAACATCTGATTTAACATCTGAGTTAACATCTTCTTTTTGCTTACAGATGCTGTTGAATTATGAAAAGTTATATGTTAGGACCAGATTTCTGGTCTATAAATTATTTGTTGTCTATTGGTTTTAACTAAATAATCCTAGTTGATTTTTGAGAATTGAGACAGGTTTAAGTTTACAAGTGAGGTTGCAACCTCAGTTGCAACCACAGTTCCAACCTGCTGTTCTGCAGGATTCTGTCCAGTTCTGTATTTCTGCATTACTATTCTTTAATAATGTTTATTTATTTTAAAGTATGCAGGATATATTCTCATATGTTCTTAAAGATTTAGTTTGTGTATATTGAGAATATTAAAGTGATAAGAAAAGATGCTGCCTAAAGGATATAAGGAGATTAGTTTATAAAGATATGTTTCCTTTAATTAGGCAATCTAGATCTCTATTTTCATGCAAATCCTTATCACTTAATTCAATCTATGTTTCCTATCAAAATCAGTATGATCTATTTTAGATTGAATAATATATGGAGTTAATGTTTAAAAATATATTCAGAAATATTTTATCTCTAAAAGATACTATCTTATATGTTTCTTGTTTTAGTAAAAAACTAACTCCTATTTTCAAGCTAGTTATTAACTTGTGAAGATTGAGGTCAATCCTACGCTGAAGTATCTCGTGCAATATGGAAAGATTGAAGTTAATCAAAAGAGTCAAAAGCAATCATCAAGATCTTGAAGAAAGAAGATTGTTTTTACTTCTATAAATAGTTGATAACTTTGCTTGTAAAAAATGCGTTCTAAATTATAAAAAATTCATTCTTGAGAGAATACACCGTGAGATTTTAAATGAAAAACAATGGTGGGATTTCATTGATATTTTGAGTGATAGTTATAAGGTAGGAGCAATATAGAGATAGCCAGAAAAACCTACAGGGAGTCTGAGAGTTTTTCATTAAGACTTAAATTCTATATTGTAAGCTTTTATAATATTATAATCTTGGTGAGTGTCCCGGAGACGTAGCCCAGTTGGGTAAACTCCGTTGTTAAATGTGCGTGTGATTTAATTTAAGTACATTTAACTTTACTGTTCTGTCCATCATTAAGTTACAACTGTGGTTGCAACTATACTTGGAACCTAACTGCATAACAGCAACTAGAACAACGGATAGGAATTCCATTATATATGTTAAAACAACTCAGATGTTAACTATAAAAATAAGACTCAGTTTGTGGGAAGTAGCAGCTAGAATTTTAATGATGATGAATGATTGGTATTTTGATTAAGAGATACGTGTATGTACATTTTTTCTCGCGGTGTCTTTCTTATTCGCAATTTAAAGATTCACGCTAATTCCTTATTATTATTTTCTATAGTGTGGAGATCCAATACGTGCAACTCTTTTCCGAACATCTAGTTGTCTTTGAGCGTGAAAGTGGTCTTCCCAAAGTGGACATATACAATCTTCCTCCTGTAGGAGAACCAATACAAAAGCTCCAAAAAAGCACAGGATGTCAAGTTCTCGGATCCTGCGTATACAGTGTCTCCGTCAGATTCAGAATTTATCTCGAATATATTGCGGTTTTCTTATAGCTCATTGATAACACCAGAAACTGTTTTTGATTATGACATGAACACCGGAACATCAGTAAAGAAGAAGATAGAAGCAGTAAGTTCTAAGCATATACGCTTTAAGTTTAGATTCTGCTTTCTGTTTACCATCTTGTAGAGTTATAGTTCATAGTGCATTTTCATGGATCCATTTCCTTAAAAACGTTTTTAGCATGTGCAGGAAAGCAAAGGTGCAAAGGGTTAGATTCCCATAGCGCGTTAGTTAATTTTACTGCTTTTCTAGATACTCCCTATTTTTTTATTTTTTGAGTGAAACATAAAATATTTTTAAATGGTCTTTCCTTCTCGTTTTCCACAAGCGGATAATTAAGGAACTCCTACTTCTCTATAACCGGTATATTTTCCTGTTCACGAAACATTTCGCTGAAGTATTTATAAATTATATGTTGAGCGTGATAAAATGAAGTATAATGTTTCTTTTGTACTTTTTATCTAGGTTTTGGGAAATTTTGATGCCTCAAAACTATATCACGGAAAGACAATGGGCCACTGCTTCTGATGGTATTCTTGTTCCTATGTCAATTGTCCACAGGAAAGATCTCATGAAACTTGACAGATCGAATCCTTTGGTACTTTACGGATATATGGGTTATATGGGGGTATTATCTTATTTCCTGTTTTCATGATTTTGATCAACTCAGCGTGGATTTATATACAGCAATTATTATTGTTAAAGAATACTTTCTTAAATTTTTTGAATAGCTACAGTATTATTACATTTAATACTATATTTTTTATATCTTGAATGCATTGAAGTGTTTGTCAACATTTGCCTTCACGGATTTTCCTAAAGAATTCTTTTAACCATAGAGCTTCAACGTATATTCATTTCTCAAAATTCAACTTTATATACTGGGAAATATGAAAAAAATTAGAAAAAAATGTTAGATTGGATAACAAATTAGAAAAAAATGTTAGATTGGGTAACAAATTAGAAAAAAGTGTTAGGATGGATACCAAATTAGAGCGAAATGTATAGGTTGAGTATCAATTTAGAAACTGTGTTAATCTGGGTATCAAATCACTAAAAGTTAACAGGTTGGGTACCATTTTAATAATTTTCCCATAATCACTAGACGGAGACATTTGGGGATGCAGCCCCGAACCTCTTTTTCAGTAAAATTTGATGAAAAATAAACTATTTTGATTAAAATTTTCAAAAAATAGCTTTCTTACCCTCCGTTAGATGAAAAAAAAAGTCGTATACAGTATAAAAATAAATTATATAGAACAATATTGTGTTTGTTAGGACCATATTCCTGGTCTAAATTCTAGTTGTTGTCTAATGGTTTTCACTAAATAATCCTATCTGTTTATTATGAACTAAGACAGGTGTTGTTAGGTTTCAAGCAATGTTGCAACCTCAGTTACAACCTATGTTGATAGGTTTCTAGTAATGTTGTAAGCTCAGTTACAACCACAGTTACAACCCGCTTAGACAGCGTTGGTGGTTTCAAGTACCAGTTGCAACCTCAGTTGCAACCACAGTTCCAACCTGCCGTTCAGCAGAATTCTGTCTAGTTCTGTAAAACTGCATAACTGTTCTTTATTGATTAATATTTGTTCTACAGTATGCAGGATATATTCTCATATGATCTTAAAGGTTTAATATGCGTAAATTGAGAATATTAAAGTGGTAAGGAAAGATTTCCTAAAAGATATAAAGAGATTAGTTTATAAGGTTATGTTTCCTTTTAATATGTATCTCTACTCTTATGCTTGTCCTTATCACTTGTTTCAATCTTTTGTTTCTTATCTATATTCAGTATAATTTAAAGATTGAATGTAATATGAAGTTAGGTGTTTCATATATATATGGAAAGATATTATCTCTAAATGATATTATCTTTATATGTTTCCTAGTTATAGGAAAAGACTAACTCCTACTTTCAAGCTTGTTATTAAACAGGTATTAACTTATGAAGATTGATGTCAATCCTACAAAAGGCAGACGTGCAATATGGAGAGATTGAAGCCAATCAAAAGAAGTCAAAAGCAATCATAAAAGATCTTGAAGCAAGAAGATTGTTTTTACTTATAAATAGTTAATAACTTAGCTTGTAAAATGGTGTGTGTTCTAAATTATAAAGAACCCATTCTTGAGAGAATACACGTGAGCTTTTAAAAGAAAACAATGGTGGGATGCCATTGATTTATTAAGTGATAGTTATAAGGTAGGAGCAATATAGAGATAGGCAGAAAAACCTAGAGGGATTCTGAGAGTTTTTCATTAAGACTTGAGTCCTATATTGTAAGCTTTTTATAATATCATAATCTGGGTAAGTGCCCCGGAGACGTAGCCTAGTTAGGTGAACTCCGTTGTTAAATGTGCTTGTGTTCACTTTGAGTACATTTAACATTTTACAGTTCTGTCCATTTAATACACTTGGTTCCAACTGGTGGTTGCAACCTCACTTGGAACCTAACTGCAAAACTGCAACTAGAACAGCGGATAGGAATTTCAATTGGTATCAGATCTTTACACTAGACCTTACTTAGTGTGGATCCTGTGTTCTAGTAAAAATGGACTTAATGAGGGAAGGAAACGCTTTCAACAAACCTCCATTGCTTGAAGGAGGAGTAAACTATGGAGTATGGAAGATAAGAATGAGGTCTTTCATCAAACAGCAGAATGAACATGCATGGAAAACTGTGATGTATGGATGGGAGGCTCCAACTAGCATTGATAGTGAAGGAGAACTGGTTTTTATACCTGAAGACAGATGGTCTGCTGATGAAGACAGAAAATCAAGTGCCAACTCAACAGCCATAAACTTGATTTTTGCTGGTGTAACTCTCAGTGTGTTCAGGTATATCTCTCACTGTGAAACTGCCAAAGAGGCATGGGATATTTTGCAAGTTACTTTTGAAGGAACTACCAAAGTAAAAGCTTTTAAACTTCAACAGTTAACTACTCAATTTGAAAACCTAAGAATGGAGGAAGATGAAAACATTGAACAATTTAATGGTAGAATCTGCCACATTGCTCATCAAGCTGGAACCTTAGGTGAAAAATACAGTGATGCTAAACTTGTTAAGAAAACTCTTAGGTCACTTCCAGAAAGGTTTGAAATAAAAGTTACAGCTATTGAAGAATCAACAGACTTAGATAATCTTAAACTTGAAGAATTTATAGGAAATCTAAGCACTCATGAGCTGAAATTTTTTAAACATAAAAGACCAGAAAAGGGAATAGCATTTCAGGCTAAGAAATATGAACCTAATGTCTGTGATAAAATAAGTGATGAAGAACAGCTAGCTTTCTTTGCTAAAAAGGTTTTCAAAAAGTTTTACAAGAGAAAAGAGGATGATACTGGTTCTTCTAAAAACTTTCAGAAAAGGGATAACCAATTTAAGACAGAATCCAGGTTCAATAATAACTCTACAGGAAAGTGGAATTCTAAAGAGAAGGATAACAAAGATTATAAGCCTAAAGAGATTCAGTGTAGAGAATGTAGAGGCTTTGGTCATATTCAGGCTGAGTGTGCAAATACTTTAAAAAGGAACAAAAATGCCTATATAACCACTCATAGTGATAGTGATTCTGAGAGCAACAGTGATGAAGAGGATGATTCTAATTTTGTTAATTTTATGGGAATAATCACTGAAAAAGAACCTACTTATGAAAGTGACTGTGAACATGTTTCAACCATAGTTACAACCACTCTTGAAACCTACAGCAGTGATGAGGAAGAACCTTCTGATGAAGACATTTCCCAGCAATATCTTGTTCTTTATGAAAAGTATAAATGTCTGAGTAAACAATCCTTGATCATAAGCAAACTTAATGTTAATCTAAAGGATGAGGTTAAAAGTCTTACTGAGAAGCTAAACTTACAACTGGCTGAACTTACTGAAACTAAAAAGAAAATAAAACTGATGAATGTTTCTGCTTCAGAAAAATTAGATGACATGCTGTCATATTCTAGAGGCTCTAAAGATATCAGTGGTCTAGGTTACTATGGTGGTAAGAGTACAGGAAAAACCATCTTTATTGAAGCTGTTGATAAAGCTAAAACGCAGGTTTTTAATAAGTTTAACTACAAGGTTAGAAGTTCAGTTGCAACCAAGGTTGCAACCAGGAATAAAACTCAAGTTTTTGAGAAAAAGGCTAGAAGTACAGTTGCAACTAGAGATGCAACCACAGTTGCAACCAAAAATAAACTGAATAGCTATGAGGTTAAATCTACTTTTAGAGCTAAACTGTGTAACTTCTGTAAAAGATCTGGTCATGTAGAAATCCAGTGCTATTTAAAGAAGAACAGAAGGTACATTTCTCAGAAGACCTGGTTGGCTTCTATCAATAAAAAATTGAACTGGGTCTGGATTGTTAAAGAAAAATCTACCTCTCTTGCTAATAATAAAGCTGTCATTACTTCCTTGAATGCTGTTACTTCTAATGATTGGTATTTTGACAGTGGTTGCTCTAAGCACATGACAGGTACTTGAAGTCTCCTAAAAAATGTCACCATGCTTACAGGAAACACTGTTGTGTTTGGAGGTGGAGATACAGGTAAAATTGTTGGTAAAGGTACCTTAAACAAACCTGGAATGCCTGATATTGAGGATGTTTTTCTTGTAGATGGTCTAAAAGCTAATCTTATAAGTATCAGTCAACTCTGTGATAACAAAATGATTGTTAAATTTGACAAAGAAAGGTGTCTAATTACTAATCTTAACAATGATTTAATCATGACTGGAGTTAGATCAAACAACAGCTGCTATGTGTTTGAAAAAGGTGAAAAAGAATTGCCTCAAAGTAGGTGTAATCAAGCCATGACTAATAATGTGGATATTTGGCATAAAAGGCTTGGGCATGTGAATTACAAAACCTTAGATAAGCTTGTTAACAAGGAACTGATAAGAGAAATTCCTAAACTTAGTGCTAAAACTCAAAGTGTCTGTAGTGATTGTGCTATAGGTAAACAAACCAAAAGTATTCACAAAAGTACAAGTCAAATCTACACTAAGAGAGTCTTAGAACTTCTTCATATTGACTTGATGGGGCCTATGCAAACTGCTAGTATAGGTGGTAAGAAGTACATTTTGGTAGTTGTAGATGATTTCTCTAGATACTCGTGGGTAGTGTTCTTAAAGGATAAGTCTGAAACTTTTGAACTATTCAAAACTCTATGCTTAAAACTGCAACTTGAAAAAGGTTCCACCAGTGGTAATATTGCTAGGATTAGAAGTGATCATGGAACTGAATTTGAAAACATCACGTTTAGAGAATTCTGCAACTCCTTAGGTATAAGTCATGAGTTCTCTGCTCCTCAGACTCCACAGCAAAATGGCATAGTTGAAAGAAAAAATAGAACCATTCAGGAAATGGCTAGAGTCATGCTTAACTCTAAGAAACTTGCCAACAGATTTTGGGCTGAAGCTGTTAATACTGCCTGTCATATAGTTAATAGAGTATACATTACTAAAGGCACTTCCATGACAGCTTATGAACTATGGAAAGGTAGAAAACCCAATGTTAAGTATTTTTAAGTCTTTGGGTGTGTCTGTTACATTCTCAGAGATAGAGAGCATCTTGGTAAATTTGACTCTAAAAGTGATAAAGGGATCTTTCTTGGTTATGCTCAGAATAGTAGAGCATTTAGAGTCTTCAATCAAAGAACAAACTGTGTTATGGAATCTTATAATGTGTTATTTGATGACCTAAAAACTGTTGATGAGATTATAGGTGATGATGAACAGCCTGAGATTGCAGAAAAAGAGAAAGAAGAAACTCAACAAACAGGAAGTCCCATAGTGGTTGGAAGTCCAGTTGCAACTGAGGTTACAACTGAGGTTGGAACCGCAGTTGAAACCCAGAATTCAACAGAATCTGAAGAAGAAGAAGAAGGAGGATCTGATATCCCAACTACAAGCAAGCCACGCTATGTAAGGACTCAGAAAAACCACTCTCTTGACAATGTCATAGGAGAAGTCACTTCAGGTATGAAAACCATAGGTAAGAGAAATAATGTTGTACATTTTGCTTGTTACCTCTCTCAGTTAGAACCTAAGAACATAAAAGAGGCTTTGGAAGATAGTGAATGGATCTTAGCTATGCAAGATGAACTGTCCCAATTTGAAAGGAATGATGTATGGACTTTAGTACCCAGACCTTCTAATAAAAATATTATAGGGACTAAATGGATCTTTAGAAATAAAAGTAATGAAGATGGAGTTATTATCAGAAATAAAGCTAGGTTGGTGGCTCAAGGTTATACACAAATTGAGGGAATTGATTTTGATGAAACCTTTGCCCCTGTAGCTAGAATTGAATCCATTAGAATGCTACTATCTCTTGCATGTCTGTATGATTTTAAACTGTTTCAACTTGACATTAAGAGTGCTTTTCTGAATGGTGTGATTAATGAAGAAGTTTATGTTTGTCAACCTAAGGGGTTTGAAGATCCTAAATTTCCTGAACATGTCTATTTGCTGAAAAATGCCTTGTATGGTCTAAAGCAAGCTCCTAGAGCTTGGTATGATAGATTAACCAAGTTTTTGCTTGAAAAAGGTTTTAACAGAGGGGGAGTTGATAAAACTCTGTTTACTAAGAAAACTACAAAGGATATAATTATTGCTCAAATCTATGTTGATGACATTGTGTTTGGCTCAACTTCTAATAAAAGGATAGATGAATTCATTTCTGATATGAAGAATGAATTTGAAATGAGTGGTGGAGGTGAATTAACTTACTTTCTAGGATTGCAAGTTAAACAGAATGAGAAAGGCATTTTCCTATGCCAAAGTAAGTATGCAGATAATCTTGTTAAGAAGTTTGGTCTGAGTGAGAGTAAAGAGAAGAGGACCCCTATGAGTACCACTCTTAAACTGTCTAGAAATGATAAAGGAAAAAGTGTTTGTCCAAGTCTTTATAGATCCATGATTGGAAGTTTGCTATATTTGACTGCTAGTAGACCAGACCTTTGCTTAAGTGTAGGAGTTTGTGCCAGATATCAGGCAAATCCTTTAGAACCTCATCTTCTAGCTGTCAAAAGAATTCTTAGGTATGTAAAAGGAACACTTCACCTAGGCCTATGGTATTCTAAAGATACAAACCATTTTCTAAGTGGCTACTGTGATGCAGATTGGGCAGGAAACATAGATGATAGAAAGAGTACTTCTGGTGGTTGTTTTTATTTTGGAAACAACCTTGTCTCTTGGTTCAGTAAAAAGCAAAATTGCATATATTTGTCAACTGCTGAGGCAGAATATGTTGCAGCTGGAAGTGGATGCACTCAACTAATTTGGATGAAACAGATGTTAACTGATTATAATGTTAAACAAGAGATATTAACTCTATTTTGTGATAACAAAAGTGCTATAGATTTAGCTAAAAATCCAGTTCAACATTCCAGAACCAAACATATTGATCTAAGGCATCATTTTATTAGAGAACTAGTTGAAGAAAAGAGCTTAATTTTAGAACATGTTTCAACTGAAAGACAATTAGCAGATATTTTCACAAAGCCCCTTGATACAAACAAGTTTGAATCATTAAGAAGTGACATAGGGGTATGTCATTATCAATCTAATTGAATATTCTTGCTAAATATGTCTGTATTGAGTACCTTCAATAATTTTTATTTCTAAGGTTAAGTCTTACTTGAGCTATGATGTTTTTGTTTTGAAAAAGCCGCTTTTTGGTGTCTCAAAAACAGATGTGAGGTAACTTGTCTTAAAACCTCTCTGGTAATAGAGTTGCAAGCACAAAGTGCACTTTTTACACAGTGGTTGCAAGTTCAGTTGCAACCCCAGTTGAAACCACATGCTAATAATACTGGTTGCAAGCTCAGTTGCAACATCATTTGAAACCTCATACTCATAATACTGAAAAATTCAGTGATTGTCCGAACACTCTAGAATGAAAAAGCCAAGACAAAGTCTTGTTATTTTTGACATCACTTATACTCTTTCCTTGCTGAGGTCATCAAACTAGTTTTTGTGTAGAGATAAAAACGGAGTTGCTCAATTTAAGCTCCTAAAATTTAATCTTTATTAGAGTTATTCTTTGATAAACATATTTTCTTGAGTAAATTGCTAGATTTTTTTGTTCTCCTAAAAGTTAGATATTTGTTTAATTGGTCTTTATCTTGAATCAAGTCAAATTTCCTTAATAAGCTTCAACTTTTGAATTTTCAAATTTTGGATAAATCTGTTTTGCAAAAGGAATGTTTATCTGTTTAATTGGCTGGATTTATCTACGTAATTGCTCACGTGCGTGAGGGTGGCGAAATGGGGAGGCAGTGGTAAGAAAACGGGAAGTTTCTAAAGAAGAAAAATACTTTCACCGATTTTATTTCTTGTGCAGAGTATGTGATAGATATGACATGCCACAAAAGAAAAGCTTGTTATTAAAGTTTGGGGGGGGGGATTTGGGGTTTGCCACAAAAGAAAAGCTTGTTATTAATGTGTGCGCGCGTGTGGTGTGTGTGTGTGTGGGGGGGGGGGGCTTTGCTTGTGCTGTTCTTAACAGGCATAATCATTCTACAATTTTATAATCCAAATTACCAATTTATTTTTTTAAGTAACTAAAATAAGTGTTTCACTCTAAATCAGTACATTCCGTTAATTTTTTTTATGAAAAGTTATGTTTTACAAAAATACCCCCGTTTAACATATTTTATTACATGGGATATACATACACATATATACAAACATATAAATACAAATATTATCCAAATATATATATACATATAGACGTATACATACATATACATATAGAGATACGTTACAAATCCCATCACCTCCACCACCGTACCGGCGCCAACCCCACCTCCACTGGAAGTAGGGCCCACAACCACCACCTCCGAGATCACCGAAACTATACCGGAGGTGGGCCAAATCAGCAAAGGATATTCGGCGATGGAGAGCTCCACCACTGTGCTTAAACCAAACTGCACCATCGTCACGGCCCACAAAACCCAACCTCTTAGCATTGCTAACCTAATCAACAACTCTCCCATCGTTGGTTTAAACATCCACCACACATCGTCATACATTTCGATCGGCCAAAATAATACCACCATTGAATCATCAGCATCTGTGAACCAAAACCATGTAATGGAATCGAGACGATTCCTTAGTAATCAAAGTTCCCAATTTCCCTTGTTTATATATTTATAATTGTGTGTATATGTATATATTTATATATGTAAATATAATGACGATGATATTCATATATGTATATGTATATATGTTTTTTTTCTTTTTTTTTCTTAGCCATTGGATCAAATACAATGAGTTTAGATCGAAAAAAAGAGTAAAATGACCATTTTGGCCCTAAATATGAATGAAAAATGTTTGAAAACGTCAGATTTTTCCATTAATTTGGACGGAATGTACTGATTTAGAGGAAAATACTTAGTTTGAGTAATTAAAAAGAGAAACTCGTAGTTTGAGTTATAAAATCGCAGAATGACTATATTTTAAGTTACAAAACTGCAAAAAACCCGTTCTTAACAACATGCAACCCGATCTATTCAAGGCTGGTATTACTAATTCCTTTCGTTGATGTTGTTACAACACTGCTTGATCCAACTATTCCTTTGACAACACAGGAGTACGAAGTGAGTTTATCTAATTTTATTTTCCTAAGGATCCTCCATAGACTTTGAAGTTTGAACTTATCATAAAAAGAAACCTAACTAGTGATAAATCGCATACTAGATAGCCCCTAACACTTCTTACACTGCTCATCTGTAATTTTGCTTCTTATAAGCTTCTAAAATAAAGTGTGGTGTTTACGTTTAAAGTGGGTGGTTATAGCTTGAAATGAAAACTAAATTGTGGAGTATTACTCATTTCAGACTTATTGAGTATACTTAAAAGTCGTGGCATCTATTTCCACTAATTAAATAGATGACTCAATAGTGATGACTCAACTTTTACAATCTCCACCATACCAACTCCCCGGTCGAAAAATACTATTACGAGGTCACGTATCCTCCCTCAAAATATTATACCTAAAAGTTGCTGGTGAGTTATTTGCAACAAATAACTTAACCAAGACCTTCCCATTTCACTACCAAAACGTAGCCGAGTCATTACAATTGTACCTAGGGCCGGGAAAAAAACCTGAAAAACCGAACCGAATCGAAAAAAACCGAAAAAGACCGAAACTGAAAAACCGAAAAAATTTCGGGTCGGTTTCGGTTTTCAGTAAAACCGAACCGAAAAAGACCGAAAAAACCCGAAAAAGACCGAAAAAGAACGAAAAATAAAAAATAAAACCGAAAAATAACCAAAAAACTGAAACTGGACCGAAAAAACCGGTCCGGTTCAGTTTAAAAAATAAAAAGACCGAAACCGGAAAAAAGTGAATCGAAAAATATGCTCGGTTTCGGTTTCGGTTTTGCCAAAAACCGAACCGGAGCGAACCGACCCCAGCCATAATTGTACCTTTTGTATTAATTAACTCATGGAAAAGGAGTGTGGTTTAAGTAGGTTATCCTACATTATTTATCGCCTTTGGGAGTTTGGACATTTGGTTGATTTCGTCAATTCGTTTTTAGGATCTGTGGATCTGTGGCGGAATGTCCGAGTGCAGTTAGATCAATCATTGATGGAGTTAGAATTCATGTTTTGCGAAATATCTGTTTCACTCTTTTAAAGAAATTAATTTGATATATTGTTGTTGTAGGAGTGGGGTGATCCCCGTAAGGAAGAATTCTACTACAGTAGAAACTCTATAAAATAATACACTTGGGACCACCAAAATTTATTAATTAAAAGAGTTATTAATTAATCGATAAATTAATAATTATTAATTTATATATTAATTAATATTTTATTAATTTATAGTAAAATACTTAGTTTACAAACACCTTTCAAGCTTCCACTTAATTATTGTATACAATGCATGTATATCAAATGAAGGGCCCAATTTGAAAAAAACCTTCAATCTTCCACCTTATTATGCTTCTTGTGTTCAATGCTTCTTGAGTTATGAGAAAACAACACCAGAAGTTCTTACCATGCTAAGGAAAATTAGAGACGAGATTCAAGGGAAAATTGATTTCAACAAAAAACAAAAGACAATTGAGTCATTTTTCAAGAAACCTTCGTAAATCATTCATGTAATATGCTATATATAAGGAATTATTAATTTATATTTTATATGGGGTCTAAAGAAATTATCAAAAATGTATTATCTTATAATTTTAGCGAATTATTAATTTAGCACCCTATCCCCGAGTCGAGACCGGCCAAAAATATTATCTTAGAGAGTTTATTAAATAATCGAGTATTAATGTGAGAAATAAATGGATTTTTTTTTTTGGGTACTCTTTGTTTTTATTTTATTTTAGAATGCTCATCTTATTTGTACCAATTAGTACCCAGCAGAGTTCAACTGATCATAATCGATTACCATCTACTTTTTTGAATTTTAAGTCATGCACAGATGATAACTTAGATGATTTATTTATTTGTAGGTTTCGGCACAAAAATATCCTTCAATTCTTGTGACAACTGCTCTAAATGGTAAAGTTTTTTTTTCCCTAGGGTTAAAATGGTTATTTGGCGCTTTAAACAGTGATATTTAACGCAATACTTGTTATTTTTCAGTAATCAGTATGTCCTCAATTTTGTAAGCCCCCATGACATATTTCACAACCATGATCCGGCTGCAAAAGACTAGTACACAAATTACAGTAGCCATCAAAAAGTGAAGAAAAAATTATCTGCTTTAGGTCTCTTCAAGTTGACATGATTTGTTAATTCTTTTTCAGGATGGGAGTTGCACTTATTATTGTGTTTCATTGAATGTTTTGAAGTGGATTAAAAATGACTTTCTATTTTATAATCCTAAATGCCTCATAATTAATTTCGTATTTATTTGAGGTTGTATGTCTTCACAGATCTACGTGTGGGGTACTTTGAACCTGCTAAATTTGTAGCAAACCTGAGAGATCTGAAGACTGATGATAATATGCTTTTATTTCGATGTGAATTTAAGAATAATGCTAATGAGTAAGATAAACTCAACCAGACTCTCAACATACTAGTTTTTAATGTAAATTTAGAATTTCATTTTCACCCCGAAATTTAAGAGTTTGCTATTCGGCCATATATTTAATAGTTTTAATTAATATTTAAGTTTAGGGTAGTGTCAAATATGGTTTTATAATATTATATTTGAGTTTTTATTTTGTTGAATTGTCAAATAAAATATATTTAAATTATTAAAATTTTAAATGTTTTTAATTAATATTTCAGTTTATGCTAGTATCAAATAGAGTTCTATATATAATATTATATTTGAGTTTTTATTTTGTTGAATTGTCAAATAAAATATATTAAAATCATTAAAGTTTTAAATATTTTTAATTAATATTGAAGTTTTATTTTTGTTTTGATTGGGTATCAAAAGAATTTTAAAAATTACATAAATCACTGTCTAGTAATTAGTCTGATTGAGTCAGTCTGGTTCTATAACATTAGTGTGAATTTAGTAATGGGCATTTCGCCAAATCCGGGAGGTAATTTCTCGTTCAACTTCTATTTTACGTTAGTTGAATATGTCCTGATAAGTTACCAAATGCTCCTTAATTTATTTATTTAAAGAAATACTAAATAGAGATCAGTTCCTACATACCAATGATAAAAAAATGTATGGGAGATTTGATTAAAAAAAAATGTATGGGAGATAAGAAAAGTTTCTTAAGCTATACTCTATTCGTTTCCTATTAATTGTGTTATACGAAATTACGTAAAATTTTGACCGACTTATAATATGTATCAAAATTATCAAAATAAAACAAATATCCACTACTCTATTTTGGGACGTTCCAAAATAAATGTTCACTTACCTTAATTACAAAAATAAAATTAAGAAATGTACTATTTTACCCTTTTGAAAGTGGGGCCAAACATGGGTACAAGTAGTGTATGTACTTTATCATGGGGAAAAGTTTATGTAATAAAGGTATTTCACAAGGGCAATTATTGAATCTATAAATTTATCTTAAACTTTGTACAAATAGTAAGGGTATTATAAGGACTGACAGAGTATAATTTAATATTTGAATTATATGATTAGTTTTTGAAAATTTTCATTTCGACAATTTTGATAGAAGTTATTGTTCAGTTAAAATTGCACGTAGTTTCGTAATGGAGAATTAATTATGAACTAAGAGGGTATAAAGGATGCGCAAACTTCAAAAAAGGTGTGTAAAGAGACTGCATTTTAATTAGTGACTTCTGAAGCTTTTCCTTTTTCACGGTGGAGGATATATGCTGCGAAATTCACCCAGAGGCCATGTTGAGCTCGCAGTAAATGTTGTCGAAGAGACACACAAGAATGTGGTGTCAAAATGATTGAAAAATGTCTATTTTGGAAGACTTGAGATAAAACAGGATGATATTAGAAATTTCAAGTCATTTTCATATCATATATTACGAAGGGTCGATAAAAGCGAAGTAATCGATGCGATATTGCAGTTGTAAAACGCCAAATCATATCCTGATCAACGTAATAACCATGCATACATAAATTGGAGACCGATACCACTTTAAAATACTTATTAGGTTTTAGTACCACTTGTATTATTTATTAGCATAATGTACCCTTTTCAAACATTTTAATTTGGTTTTGTTACCACATAATAGTCTCCAATAAATTGGAGACCGGTAGCCCTTTAAAATATTTATTAGCTTTTAGTACCACTTGTATTATTTATTAGCATAAGGTGCCATTTTCAAATATTTTAATTTGGTTTTTGGTACCACATAATACTAAATATAAAAGAGCAACAAATTCTAATTTTCCCCATTAACCCATTAACTTTTCTCTCTCTAAAAAAACCCACATCTTTTTCCCCCACCCAGATCTATCTTTCCCGTATTTATCTCTCTCGTCTATATATAATCTCATTATCACAGATTTCGTCAAAAAAGAACTATGATGGAGGAGTCGTCTTCTTCGACAAGCAAAAGAACGATGACCTCCGGCGAACAACATGCCGCCTAATTTCCCTCTCTTCCTCCGGCAAACAGATATATACATATATATATATACATATATATATATACACATGTAGACATGTATATATACATATACATATACACAGATCTGATATATATATATATATATATAAGAACATTATCTCCGTCCCACCGATCTATGATTGCCTTCGTCAGAGAGGCCCGCCCGCCACCCTCTTAAGGGCTGTTTGGTTGCAAACTTATATTAAGTCTGTTTGGTTGCAAACTTATTTTAAGGCTGTTTGGTTGCTTGTGCTTTTAATGACTTGTTTGGTTGTGCTTTTTTAAGTCCTTTTTGTCTGTATTTTCTTAAGGCCTGTTTTGTTGCACTTTTTTAAGGCATGTTCGATTGAAATGTTTTTCAAGGCCTGTTTGGTTGCAAGGTTTTAAGCTTTTAAGTTGTGCGTAAAAGAGTTTAAATGTAAAATAGCTTAAAAGTAGTTTTAAAGCTTAAAAAGTTATTATTATTTTTATGTAGAAAAGAGTTTATTATGTAAAAAACAGATTATAGCTTAAAAAAATGATTATAATCTGTGCGAGAAAGAGGTTATTATGTAAAATTATATTAGATTATTTAAAAATTTGTATTAGATTGTAAAAAAAACGTATTAGATTGTCAAAAATTTTGAATCAAATTGACAAATTTTTTTGCTTAATATTCTCTATTATATTTCCAAATAAATTATATTAGATTTTCAAAAATTTGTATTAGATTGTCAAAAAATAATGTATTAGATTGTCAAAAAATTTGTATTAAATTGTCATATTTTTTGTATTAGATTGTCAAAAATTTATATTTTGTATTAGATTTTAAAAATATTTCTATTAGATTGTCAAAACAAATTGTATTAGTTTGTCAAAAAATTTGTATTAAATTACAAAAAAAATTGTATCAGCTTTTCTATTAGATTGTCAAAAAAATTACATTAGATTGTCAAAAAAACTGTATTAGATTGTCAAAAATTTCTATTAGATTGTCAAAAAGAAATCATTAGATTGTCAACAAAAATTGTATTAAATTGCCAAAAAAAGTTATTGGGTTGTCAAAATTTTGTATTATATTGTCACAAAATTGCATTATATTTTCTATTAAGTTGTCAAAATTTTGTATTAGATTGTCGAGAATTTGCATTATATTTTTGAAAAAAGTATTAGATTATCAAAAAATTGGTATTAAATTGCCAAAAAAAGTGTATTAGATCAAAAAAATTGTATTAGATTGTTAATTTTTTTATACAAGATTGTGTATTAGATTGTCAAATAAATTATACTAGATTTTCATAAAATTTGTATTAGATCGTCACAAAAATTGCATTAGATTGTCAAAAAAAATTGTATTCGATTGTCAAATAATTTGTATTAAATTATTAAAAAAATTATATTAGATTGTCTATTAAAAATTGTCAAAACAATTGTATTAAATTGTCCATTATTTTGTATTATATTGTCAAAATTGTCGTTTAGATTGTCAAAAAAAACGTATTAGATTGTCAAATTTTTTGTATTAAATTACCAAAAAAATATATTAGATTGTCAAAAATTTGTATTAGATTGTCAAAAAAAATTATATTAAATTTCCAAAAAATGTTATTAGATTGTCAAAAAATTGTATTAGATTGTCAAAAAAATTGTATTGTATTTTCTATTTATTATCAAAAATTTGTATTAGATTGTCGAGAATTTGCATTATATTTTCAAAAAAATTATATTAGATTGTCAAAAAATTTATATACGATTGTCTATTAGATTTTCAAAAAAAATATATTATATTGCAAAAAATATATATTAGATCATTGCCAAAAAATATGTATTATATTCTCACAAAAATTGCATTAGATTGTCAGCAAAAAATTGTATTATATTGTAAAAAAAAAAGTGATTTTTTTTAATTTTTATAAAAAAAATTTTGGATTTTTTTGTGGATTTTTTCCAAAATTTTATTTTTTTTCGAAATTTTTAATTTCTTTCCAAATTTTATAATTTTTTATAATTTTTTTAATTTTTTACGGAATTTTTATATTTTTTTTAGTATTTTTATTTTTCCAGAATTTTTATAAATTTTGTAAGAGATTGTTAAAAAATTATTTTATTTTTTTTGGATTTTTGTAAAAAAATTATTTTTTGTTTTTTTTAATAATTTTTTTCCAATTTTTCTGGATTTTTTTTTAATTTTTTTTTACATTTTTTGAATTTTTTTTTTGTCTAGTTTTTTTTGTCTTGATTTTATTTTAATTTTTTCAATTTTTTTTACATTTTCTTTTATTGGGCCAAATGGGTTGGGTTTATGTATATATTTACAATTAGTACTAATTTGCAATAACTATTTTGAAAGTGGTACCAACTCTTAAATTAGTAGTTTGAAAAGGTAGCTATCAAAAATTGCCTCCATGTATTTAGATGTGTTTGATTGATATATATCCTATTAATATAAGCCAAGCCAAAGAAAAGTTGAGTCTGCCCAATTTTGCCCATTTTTTCCAAAAATACTCTCACTCTATTTTAATAATTACCAATATGCATAATCTAATTAATTAACTATTTGTCCTCACTATATTTTCCTAATTACGGATGTACCATAAATTAATTAACAATTCGTTTTAACCTCCATAACTATAATAAATGATATCAAATCTGAATATTATGTTAAAAATAAAATATATTACGATATTTATGTCATTACGGGTCTCACACGCAATGCGTGAGTAATTTTACTAGTATATATATATACAGGCTCGAAAAACTCAAAAAAGATGCATTCATTTATACATTTATGTTGAAAGCTATAAACATGGTGAGCTGAAGTTGAAGAACAGAGCTAAGTGAAGATTGATTATCATAGTTTTGGAAAATTAAATAACACTCCAATGTTCAATAATTAATGCATTCTAGCATCTTGTTTTCTTGTTTTCTTGTTTTCTTGATGAATTTAGGTTGTTTCTTTACATGTCAACTTATTTGTACTATTTTAGAAAACTTACAAATAGGTACGTATATATGTTGAATGTCACGTCATAGATATTCCATTATTTTAGTTTATAACAGAAGTGGTCTATGATAGTTTAAAAAAGATTCAGTTTGTATTTATAATTTAATTATTAATTAACAAATATTGTCCTAAAATATTAATTTAAAATAAAAAAGAATAACAAGAATTTAAAAAAGCTGGTGGTACTCTGACACTATTGATTATTAGAAAATCATAATCATTGTGTTAAAAATAATTTAGTACCCATTGTTTCACCTTGCACCAAATTATAACTAACACAGTCTTTAAATTCAAATACTAATAAAATTACAAGATTTTCCGATACGATGTAAAATACACACACGCAATCGTACACGTATATGTATGTGTATATATATAATGTTTTATGTATGTATGTATTGCTTTGAGGTCCGAGATAAAAGTAAGAAATGGTCTTTTCTAAATACCCGAGACAAAATTTCACAATAAATAAACTTTTATTGAGTACTACACCGAGGAGAACAATCTCTTCAGCATTTGAAATTTTCAAAATTAATGTATTATGGAGTACTCTCTATTAAAAACTATGACGTCTCGAAACGAAATTTGTCTGTTAGTTTACCCGTTTTTTTTCCAGACCAAATCAATTTATAAAATCAAACTACCACATGATTGATGAAGTCATCTATACCATTATTTTAGGCGATTATCCATGAAATATTTGCTCTAATAGAAGATTAAAAACTGATCTAAACTTATGGAGACCTTATTGAACCTAAACTTACAATACGAGTGTAAGAAATATTGCAAATAGAAATATAGTGACATAATTGATTTTTTACTGAAATCTGTAGGGACTATTTTGCAAATTAATCAAATTACTATCTGGTCTGTTCCTTCCCAACACCTACGGCTGTAAATGAGATGAGCTGTTCGTGAAATCATTCGTGTTTAGCTCCGTTAATGTTCGGTTCATGTTCGTTCATTTATAAACGAACATGATAATGAAGAAGAATATAGTGTTCGTCTATTAAATGAGCTGAACATGAATAAGACTCTGTTCGGTTCGTCTAAACTCGTGTTCGTGTAACTATATATAAAATTTGATAAAATAAAAAACTAAAACTATTAATAATGTACAAAACTAGTATCACTACAAATTAATAAACTTAGTTATGGTATAATAATATTTAACGATATGTTTGTATTATTTCAAACTTGTTAATACAATTTATATAATTGTACTATAAATACAGTGCACCGATTTTACTGTTAATTGCCCGACTCGTGAAAGTAATCAATTACACGTATGTAAATTTTTTTTTATACTTTATTAAAATATAAGCTTAAAAGCTAAGACAAATTTGTGTTATAATGTAAAATAAATTAATTAGGTAATTATTTATTTATGTGTAGACAAGTTTATCATAGTAAACAATATAATAATAAATGATAAAATTAAAATATATTTTAACTAGAAAAAAAAATTACTATATTTTTTTAATTCTTGAATGTTTTGAATGATATTGAATGTTCACGAACAACTCATGTTTAGCTCGTCAAACGTTCTGTTCATGTTTGTCAAATTTTTGTTCGTATTTAAATGAACGTGAACTGAACATGAACACGTATTTTAGTTTATGAACATAAACATGAATAGAGTTCTGTTCGGTTCGTTTTGCTTCATTTACAGCCCTACCAACACCCATCGCCTCTTTCTTCCTATAAATTGTTCCATACTCTTATAGTAAAAAAACACAACAATTTATTCTTAGGGTTAAATGGTCATTTTCGGATATAATGAACACAATATACTTCAAAAGAAATACTGTAACTAATAATTCACGCCTTAAATGACCATTTTAACCCTAAGTATGGATGGAAAAGGTTTAGATTACATCATTTTTTTTTCTGTTAATTCGAACGCAAGTGTACGAAACCGACAAGAAATGGTAGTATAGGGACTAAAATAGAGAAGTTGGTAGTATAGTGTACAAAATCGCAAAAAAAATGGATAGTATAGTTAGTGTACAAAATTGTAAAAAAAAAAAAACCCCCACTACTTTTCCATCTTTTTCACTTAAAATCCACAACCAAAAAAGCCCTAGTTTAAGTTAGTCCTTGTTTTAGGGCTAGCTTGTCTGGCATGATTGTAAGTTGTAGGTAATTTAAATTTTTATATTCATCCTACATTTCTTTTATTCATATATATGTCGATGCGGATGGGATGATCCGTAACCCTAGCTCTAAGGTCGCATATGAGCATACTTTTTCGCATGCTACAATATTTTTAAGAGTAGTTAGATTAAGAAAAACTTGAAAAGGGAATACACCGAGTACAATGCAGTTACCACAATTCTTTTATGTTGGTGACAACTGCATATTACTCGCATTTCTGCCAAACACAAAGAAAACACCGTTCTGTGAATGATACTCAGAACCCCATTACTAGAGAGAGGTTGGTAAAAGCATGTTCCAACGTTACTGAGGTATATTACCATTATATAATATTTTCGGTTATAAAAACGATGGCTTGACAAGTAGATGAACAACTCGAAACACAATATCACGATGGTTTGACAAGAAAAGGAACAACTCCAGATACAAATAAGAAAATTCTAGTGCTACAATACATTGATGCACTTGATACTATTATTTAATGTTTCAGACATTAGTTATCTCCTTTTTGACACCATTCTTCCATTTAGCTTACCATGTTTAGTATAAATGTATATTTGAAGGCATCTGCTTTAAGAAATTCAAACCTGCATTGAAGAAAATTATATGTCAACCAGATACACCTTTAGTCCCGTTCCAAAAAGAAGTATTTACAATTGGATATGATCGATTAAGTTAGAATAGGAACTCAAATAACATTACGTACCTCCAATATTCTGCAGATTTTCCGTCACTAACATCACACTGTAACAACAACAAGTTTTTATCAGTCTTCACATCTCTCAGTTTTGCAACAAATTTAGCAGATTGTGATCCACCACTACCCGGATCTGAGAATACATTCAACACTTTAAAGTCATACTAATTTGTAGCATTCGAAATGTTGTTGCTGAGTTTCGAACCTGGGTCTGCTGGAAAACACAGCACTGTCTCAACCATCTGGACTGCAGACACTTTTATGAAAATTACACAATATATATTAATTATTTAGATCCGCTGTTTTTTTTAACTCGCTATTTACGCTTTTGGTCCAGAATTTCGTGCTTTTTGCGCTTTTGGTCCCCTGTAGCGCGATTTTAGCGCAATTCCACCCAAAATTGTGATTTTTCGTTGCGTTTTTTACCAAAAAAGCGCTATTTCGCGCTACGTAGCGCGAATTTTAAAATAGAGTGCTTAATACACATGATAATATGATCCATGACAAAGTTAGTACTAATAAATTTAAAGTCGAGTACCTTTCTCTATGAGGCAGGATAACTGTCACTGCAGATACATTGTTCACTGGACATGCTGATAATTCAGATATCTCGCCACTCCACCTCGTGATAATAAATTGAGCACCACGATGGCTTGCTGAAGTGAAAATCCCATCTATACAAGGTGTTAAAGGTAGAAGGCCTTGGTCGGGGTTGGAAATGTCAAAATAGAAGGTAAAGCTTGCTGTTTCACTTCGAGATCCAACAAAAAGAAATTTCTTATCTTCTGATTCATTAATGTCCACAGAGAAATTGCTATCTTTTTCATGGTAAAGGCATAAATCGTTCGACTGTTCTTCCCCGAGTTTGTGGAGCCATACCTATCAAAGAAAAAAGCAGAACTAAAGAACACTTATACCGAACAGGAAAATGCAGAAAATATAAGTGATGTACATTCATCATGAACTAAAATAACAAATGAAAATGAGACGATTGTGTTGCTATATAAGCAAACCAACTCAAGCATTTGGAATTAGGGTTAACATGCAATACCTTATCTTGACGTTTGGTGTCATCCATTGTGATGTAAAGTAAAGTTTCATTACCAGCCCATAAAAGATTATATGACAAGCCTATTAACGACTTTCCCACTGGATGTTTACTCTCAGCATCGATGAAGTTAGCAGTATAGTTCTGATCACCTTCAGTATTTTCTGTATATGCTAGTAAGCTATGATTTGGACTTACCTGCAAATAAATTGAGAAACAAAGGATAAACAAACTAGAATCAAAGGAACAAGACATAAATGTATGTAGCAGATCTAAAAATGACAAAGGGAAGATAACACAACGACGAAGATGCTGCTCTTACTTCAAAGGCACCAATGTAATAATACTTGTGGCCTTTAGCTTTTAAATTCGTATCAAGTAAAACATTCGCAGGAGGAGAATTTGGTCCAGTCGGCATGACATCATGAACAAAAGGTTGTTCCGCACCATTAGGAGCTAAGCGGCGACAGTACTTAAAATGATCACTTCCCAACGAAGTCCCCTCATAGTAATAGTATGGCCCTCTACGTCTAGGTGCAGTCATGTCCTCGTCTTTTAATTGCCCTCTCAATTCAGCATAGATTTGATCTTGCAAGTATTTGGTATCTACAATACAGTTGAAATGTTTTCAAGCTTGAAATGCGGATAAGATGATAATGGAAATCACATTAACTAAATACGCATAAGAGAAAAATTGAACCCTACCAAACATTATAAGGTTAGTGTAATTATTTTCGTCGTTTATATAAGAAAGGACTTGAGGATTGGTGCCATTGTCATCTTGAAGCCAGAAATACTCATCGATCCTGACGTCACCGAACATCTCCATTTTGTGCTCCACCTTCATCGCCTTTGGTGGTTGATTCTTCCCAACTGCCACGTCATTCAGTAGACGTCGAGTTATATGATTGTGCTGGAGTTGGTATGGAAGTGGAACCACAGTACCGACCAATAAACTCATGATAACAATAAAACCTTTCATCTCTACACTTGAACTTGTTACTTCATGCAGATTATGTTCGTTTATATAGTGGTTTTGAAGATCCCAAAACTCCCAGCTGCACAAGCTCCATTGAAGATGACAAAAAAATTCAATCGATTTGATTGGTACATAGTGTTTTTTGGATTTAGTCGTCAATTTCAATGGAGGGAATCTCATATATCATGGTGAACAACTAAAAATAAACAAAGAGACTGCTAGAAACAGAATGAAGGATATTGAACGTTACGTATTTATTGATCCTCTTAGCTAAGAGAGCGGGTAAGAAAAACAAAAGAAAGGAAGAAAATACAAGAGGACTATGAGAAGAAAAACAAATATAGAATGAAGGGACAAAAACAACACAATACTACGAACAAAATCACCAAAAGATAGTGATCCACTGGACTCGAACAAACAATAAAAACAAAAGGAGATAAAATAAGTAAATAACACAAAAGGAAGAAGACAAAACACCATTGTTCTAATTAACATATAAGAAAATAACGATGCCCACTATCATCAGGGCATATAAATAAATAAATAAAAATCCTATGCGGGTATTCGATAACTCAAAAATCTATAGAGATAAAGAGAGAGACGAATAGGGTGAATAACCCTAACCTCCTCACTTATGTCCGATCACACTTCTGCCTCGCCGGAAAGAGACAAAAACATATCTATAAAACGAAATCACCAATGCATGTCTTCGGATCCACCCCCAACGAAGTCCTTCGCATCCATAGTAAGTTCTCAACCAAATAAATCTAATATAGCGTTGAAAGAAGTAGGTACCTATAAAGATGAACCTGTAATCCATTTTTCTATGTATGACGTTAAGCAGTTATCGGAACCATTCAAGTACACGTTAGTAAGTAAATTTACGCATGGTAAACCAGATGTGGAAGTTATAAGAAAATTGTTCAGTAAGCTCGATTTACAATCAAACTATAATATTGGTGTGTTAGATCACAAACATATACTGATCTGATGTTTCCACGAGTAAGATTTTACGAGAATTTGGATTAAACAAATATGGTATATAGAGCACTATCCTATGCGTGTCTTTAAATGGACATATGACTTTGATCCCGACTTTGAGACCTCTGTCACACCTGTATGGATTAATCTACCTAAACTGCCTATACATTTATACAATATTTCTATTATCTTTTCCATAGCAAGAGATTTAGGAAATCCTTTAAGGGTAGATGAAACTACTTCTAAACTAACAAGAGCAAGCCTAGCAAGGATCTGTGTAAATGTTGACCTTAATGAATAGCTAGTTGAAAGGGTTCCGATTGGTTATGGTAATGACAGTGACGTGGGTTTCTGACAATATTGCGAGTACGAAAACTTACCAGATTACTGCAGTTATTGTTATAAGCAAGGCCATAAAATAAATTTCTGCAAATTCAAGAATGCTAAAAAAAAAACACTCAAGAATAAGCTAAGAAAAATAAAACCGAGCAGAAAAGCAAAAAACCAGAGGCCAAATTATACAACACCAACTTCATGAAAAAAGAAAGTATTAAAAACTGGGTAGCTAGAACTTTTCATAAAGTTAAAGAACCCCCAAAAGAAGCTAATGGTGGTCCAAACAAAGTCTTCCATACCAAACCTGTAAATTCAACAAAAGAAGTAGTGGTTATTAGTGAAGAAGAAATTATAGATGAAAAAATAATCTGGGATATTCCTCAAAATGCTGATAATGAAGATATAATAGAGAAAAAATAAGAAGGAGAATTCTGCAAAATTAATGAAATGGGTCATAGCCAATATGATCAAGAGCAAACTCTAACCATTTTTAATAATGAAAAGAGAACTCAATTGCAAAGTAAAATTACTGCTATTACTGAAATTGAGGAGAATAAAGAAGAAAGAGAAGAAGTCATTATTGCACCTACTACTGAAACTGAAGAAAAAGAAGAAATTTGAAAAGAAATCTTATCCAAAAGTCAGAAAAAGAAGCTTAAAAAGAAATAAAATGAACAGCTTAAAGAGCAGCAAAACAAATAACATATGAGTTTAAGATCATCCTCTAATGTTGGCGAAAGAAAAATGTATAATAAATGATTAACTCTCTAATATGGAATGTTAGAGGGCTCGACAATGTGGCCACTTCTAGAAGAATTAAAAAAAATTATGTATGGTGAATAATATTATGCTTCTTATTTGCATAGAACCTATGGTGGGTTGCAAAAAATTCGAAAAGTACACAATTCAGTTTGGGTTTGATAATGCTTTGGGTCGTGTCGATAATAAAATTTGAATATTTTATAATTAAGGTATAGAGATGAAGATAGTGAGGAAAATGGACCAATGTAGACATATTGAAATAAAGTGGAATATTAGTATTATTTATCTAATTTTGGTGTATGTTAAGTGTACTATGGGGGAAAGAGTGGTTTGTGGGATTTTCTGAGGCAAATTTTCACTTTAAGTCCTTTGTTCATTACACTGTATTTTAATACAGTAACCAAAGAGGAAGACAAAGTAGGGGGTCTCTCGATTAATATTACAACTGCTAATGATTATTTAGTGGATCTAAGTTTACATGGTGGAATAAAAGAAACGGTGATGGTACAATTTTTGAGAGAATTGATAAACTCTGCCTCAATAATGCTGGTGCCAATTTATTTACTATTGTTACTTTGTATCATTTAAGTAAAAGAAACTCTGATCATAGTCTCTTCTCCTCACACTAAATTCAGAGTTTGATAATAACTCTAAAAGGTTCATTTTTCAAAAAATTTGGAGTAAACATCATGAATTTCTTAAAGTTGTCAGTACGAACTGGAAATTTTTTACCGAATGAAATGATCTATACTCTTTGGTAAATAATCTAAAGAACATTAAAAAAGCTCTTATTACTTGCAATAAAAGTAACTTTGGTAATATTTTTTAACAAATGATTGATCCTGAAGACGGGACTTTAAGGATGGAGAAACTCTTTGAAGATGACCCAAGTCCTGTAAATAGAGTTGTGTTAATGGAGCCAAATCTAATTTAAATTACATGTTGAAAATATAAGAAGATTTTTGGGCTCAAAAAGCTAATTTTAGATGGGCTAAAGAAGGGGATGCCAATACAAAAAAAAAATCACGGAGTTGCTCGAAAGGGAAGAAACAAAAGTATTATTACAGTCATTTCCAACTCTCAAGGGGTTACTTTGACAAAAAATATGGAGATCCAAGATGAAGCTGTTACTTTTTTCAGAAGCCTACTTGCTACTAACAATACTCACAAAAGTTATACTTATAAAAGCTTAGAGTGTGTGACTAGGGTTATTAACGATGCAGACAACGATTATCCCACAAAAGTCCCTAATTTGAAGAAGTTAAAAGTGCAATTTGAGAGTTAAATAAGAATAGTGTCCCGAGAATTGATGGTTTTAATGAACATTTCTTCACTTTTTGCTGTGATATTATAAGTAAAGATATCTTTCAAACTATTTAACAGTTATTCTCTGCTGCTACCTTGCCGAAAGCTATGACTACTATTATGAAAGCCCTTATTCCCAAAAAAAATGATCCTGTTTCATTTGCTGATTTTAGACCTATAAGTCTTTGTACCTTTTTCAACAAAGTCATTTCCAAAATTATGTGTACTCGTCTCTCGGATATTCTGCCTCTCATCATTTCAGAAAATCAAAGTTCATTTGTCAAAAAAAGAGATATAGTAGACAACATTCTTCTTTCACAAGAATTCATCTCTAGCTTGGATAATAAAAGCAGTGGTAGTAGTTTAACTTTAAGGTTAGATATAAAAAAAACTTATGATAAAATTTCTTGACATTTTCTAATTTCCACTCTTAGAAAAATGGGTTTTTCAGAAATTTGGATAGATAGGGTTTGGAGACTTATCTGTGATAATGGATAATGGTGTAGCGGTTATGGTGAATGGAGCTATAACAGGATTTTTCTCTCCTACAAATGGTTTGAGGCAATGTGATCCTCTCTCTTCTAACCTCTTTATTATCTGCTCTGAAGTTATGTACAGAAATTTAAATAAGTTAGCTCAAAACAAAACGTGGAAAGGGTTTAAGACACCAGTGGGAAGTCCTATTATTACATATTTAGCATTTGCGGATGATATTATAATTTTCTCAGCTGCAAATACTAATTCCGTCAAATATGTGAAAGGCGTGTTAGATATGTATAATAATGACTCTGGTCAAGAAATCAGTTTTGATAAGAATTTTGTTTATATATCTAAAGGAGTGAGTCAAAATGAGAAAGATATTGTGAGTAAGTTATTAAATATTCGGTGTAAAAAAAACCCTTTTTACTTATTTGGGTTGCAAAATTTACTCAGAAAGAAAAAAATACATCATTTACCATGAATTGATCTTGAAAGTTCCAAAGAATCTATGTGGATGGAAAGTACAATATTTAAATATGGAGGGAAAGTTTATTCTTATTTAGCATGTGCTTAGTTCCATCCCTATATATACACTAGCACCTATGAATCCTCCTCTACAGGTTATAAAGGAAAAAAAAAATGACTAATTTTCTGTAGGGAGAAAAAGATGGTAAAAATAAGCATCATTGGGTAAATTGATTTTTTTTTTTACAGAACAATGGAAGAAGACGGCTTGGATATTAGAAGTGATAAAGCCATAACTTTGATCGGTCGCGTTAGACTTTTCAACAATAAAATAATGATAAATTAGGCGTAAATAATGAACACTTCTTGATCTTTATTATTGATCGGGTCTTTACAATTGTTCGTATTGTTACACTTGATCGGATTATTACTGATTTACTACAATTGCGCTCGATTTGACTATTTAAACTCTTATCTTGATCGTTTTCCTTCTTCTTCGATGCTCGGCTCTTTCTCTGTTCGGTTTTTTTCTTAATTGGATAAGCTTTGACTTGTTCTTCTCTTTTCTTAACTTCTCTCTATATCTTTTGAATAGATTTTTTTCGGGGGCCTTCTAG
The DNA here is from genome assembly GCA_963920805.1 of Primula vulgaris. Classification (NCBI taxonomy): domain Eukaryota; kingdom Viridiplantae; phylum Streptophyta; class Magnoliopsida; order Ericales; family Primulaceae; genus Primula; species Primula vulgaris. Next base: position 9,903,720 of record OY987214.1, on the reverse strand, counting down.
GAGGGGTAGTTGGCTATTTATAGGCAACTAAGCCTTCTAGGATGTTGACAAATGTCTTCATCTCAGGGGGTTTTTCAGGTATGGGTCCCTAGTTAAGTGGGCTTGTACTTTTGATAATCACAATCTTATTCTATGATGAAAAGGCATGTGATGACCCATTTAAGCGTTGGATACCCATTTATAAAGCGGATTGATTATTACCCGAATAGAATATTCGGGTCCAATTTTTATGTCCTATCAAGTGCTCCCTGACTTCCTCGGCATGGTTTTCCATGTCGAGGGCGTCATGCTCGGTCTGTCGAGGATACTACTTCGGTCTTGTCATTCCCAATGCTTCATCGAGAAACGCAATAGACTCATGACGGTTCCCAGGGGGGCCCATTTGTAGTTACCCATCCTAATATCTTTCTTCGAGGAAAACTCCTATAAAGGGGTGTGCCCCCTCCGTAATCATGCACTTTACTACTACTTTGCTTGTGATGTAATGGCTTCCTCTGGTTCTACTGGTGAGAGCTCTTTTAACTATATTTCTTATTTAGAAACTGAGGTCACGAAATCTCGCACCGCGAATAAGAAACTCGTGGCCAAGGTTTCAAACTACAAGAAAAGGTTGTCTGACATGGATTCTGCTCATCATGTGACGATGGTCGATCGGGATTGGGCCTTCGAGCTTATAAAGAGGCTCGAGGTTTGTCTGGCTAAACAGAAGGCAGCAAAGAGGGCATATAAGCTTGCCTTCAAAGAGTTGCATGCTCGGTCTAAACCGAGTTCGGATGAAGATGAAGAAGGCTCTTCCTCGAAATAATTAGTCTTTTGTGATTTCTGTTGTAATTTCTTTTGAATGGGGAGTCTTCTCCTCAGTTGTAATCGAAGTTTTTGAGATTAATAAAATATTTCCCTATCCTTGTTCTTGTCCGTTTATCTTCTTGATACCTTATAGGATGACTTAATTGGACTTGTACTGCTGTAGTTAGCCATAAATGCTCTTGGGGAGTTCAAGAGGTTGTCTTTCTTTGAGATGACCTTTGATCTATCCCTTGTTTCTTTCTATAAAAGAGGACCGTCCGTGTATTCTTGGTGCAACTCATTCTTTATTATCGTACAAATCGCTTCTCCTCGTGAAGATAGTGGTGACAACCTTCATGAATACGTTGCCCATCTCGAGGAGGAGGTTAGGAAGGCTCGTATCCTCGAAAAGAGGGTTGCCTTTTTAACCATGGAGGCTCGCCGAGCTGACGAGATGGACGAGCGCTTAGAGGCCATGGAGAGTGAATATCAGAAGTCTCTGATCGACAATATTTGGGCTCATGCTCGGATCAAAGAGCTTGATGCTTCTAGAAATAGACACATTGCTTCCAAGAGGGCTTATAAACTGGCCCTTAAGGAAGTGTATGCTCGGTCAAAAGGGAAACAGAATGACGAAGCGGGCCCTTCCATGAAATGATTTTATTATTTTTATTGTATTTCCTTTATGTTGACTGCCTCTTCTGTAATAAAGTATCAATCAATCAATAAATATTACTTTCCCAATGCAATTTATTTGACTGCACACGCTTGTGGCTTCATTAATGCTTTTTCTTGGGCTTTGTGTTTGACTTTATCCACTGGACCTTCTTAATCTTTGTGTCTAGGGATCACTGGGATTTCTTGAGCCCTGTGCACAAATCTTATCCTTTATATCTTAGTTGCTGTGACATTTTCCTAGAGAGACACGTGTAAGAGCTTTTCGAATTTCGCCCTCTTTAAATACTAGCGTGAATCCAAGCGTTTCTTCTCAAGGGACTCAACTTTTAATAACGAATGGTTGCTCTTTCCCACTTAAACTTTTCTTAACAGACGCATCTTTTTAATTACCCCTATTTCCAAGAGTCTTTTTGACGAACGGTTGCGATTCCCCACACTAAACCATCCTTAATTTTTCTATAAATACCCTCTCAAGATATGGATTTATTCTTAATCTTTTCTTCATCTCCCCTTACCATATATAGAACTTTATCCCCTAATCTTTTCATAATGGCCGGTTCTTTCACCAAATCTGCATTGGTCTTGCAAGTGGAGGCTTTTGAAGCTTCCTATGGCCATGCATTAAAACTGTTGAAGGATGCTGAGGAGGAGTTAAAGGTGATGCGTTATCACCATACCGAGATGGTTCGGGAATTAACGTGGCTAAGATCCGAACTGGATTATTGCCGACGTGCTCGTCAGGCTCTAGTCGAAGAGAATGAGGTGTTAAGGGGGAACTCGGCACTTCGAGACAGGAATGTCTCTGCCGGGCCCTCTCATCGATACCGATCGACCTCCCCCTAACCTCTCCATTTTCCTTTTTTGTTATTTTGATTTTCTTCAATTTTCTTCATTTCTTCATCTTTTCTCATCTTTTTTTTTTTTTATATCCTTCTTATGCTTATTTTTTTCTTTTTTATCATTTTCCTTTTACTTTCTTCATCCTCTTCTTTCTCACCATCTCTAGCTCTCTCTACTTTTTTCCTTTTTCTCTTTCTTCCTCTTCTTTCTCACCACTACGACGTAACAATCAATCCTGTGATCCTAAGGATTTTGTGTTACTTCTAGGATTTTTGTCGTTTTTCATTTTCCTCTTCTTGCTTTTCACTTCTTCTTTATGTTCCTCTTCATCTTTTTTTTTTTATGCTTCTGTTCTTCGCCACCTGCTGTTCGTCTGATCCGCTGATGTTGTCGATTCTTCTTTGGCCATGTTGTCTACTCATTTGGCTCCACAACTCAACACACAATGTAATAGATTTTCTTTTGATGTAATCCTCGGATGTAGTAGACCTCAATGTAATAGATTGTCTTTTGATGTAATGAACAATGATGTATTCCATCTTCATTAATGAAAAGTATTTTTGCCCCTTTATTTTTGCACTTCTTTTTATATTGCACCTGTGGTTTGTCGGTTTTCTGGAATCTGGATCTTTGAATATCTTGTCTTTATTTATTTTTGTACTATATCATCAGATGTCAGTAGATGTCCCCATCACTGTCGAACATAGGTGCATGCTCCCTAGTAGGTCAGGAAATGTGCAAGTTCCCAAATAATGTCATAAAATATCATACTATCTTCGTTCTATAAGTACTCCTCCTTTAGTAGTTATCATCTCTCATTTTTCTTTTATTGCTTGTTTCTCCCTTATCCCCTTATTTTCTTCTGTACTATAACAATTTCCTCGAATGTCTGGACCTGTGGTGAGATATCATGCTCAGATGAAGGGCTTGGACACTGAGGTATCCCGGGTCCGTCGTCGAATGGCGAGGCTTGAGAAGGAGTACGGCATTTTGGCCTTGAGTCTGTTCGGCTCTCACCCCGAAGAGACAGTGAAATGGACCGAGATTTCGGCCTTGAGTCGTCAGCTCGATCACTTGCTGCTTCAGAGAAATCGTCTGGCTAACTCCTGGTATGATGCTGAGGAAATTTGGGATCATGCTCAAGATGAGTTCGATAGCTCCCCTCAAGGCCTGGCTAACATGATGGTTAGGAATGCTCGGCTGGAGGAGCGCGTCATGGTTCTTACTAGGGAGAAATCCGAACTCTCCGTGGAGAATGAAAATTTGATTGCCATGAATGATTCTTACCAAGCTCGGTTGAACTGCTCTGCTCGTTTTGCTTTCTCTCGGTCTGGCAGTTCGGTTTTTCCCCCCATTGGTCCTTAGTTAGATTGGGCTGGTTTTCTTATGTATTTCCTGTTCTGGAACTTGTATCTTTTTCTCTTTTTTTTTTGTATTTGAATAAGATGTATCTGTTCGTATCTCGTGCTTTTGTTCTGTGTCGCGCTTTGTGTCCTTTGACTCTCTATAAATGCTCCCTATTGCTTGTTCTTCATTATCCAATCTTCTTTTCTCTCTCTTGTTGATAATTTTTGTTTTTCTCTAACTTGCTTTTGTTTGAGATGGCTCCCGTTACTAGATCTGCCTCCAAAAAGAAAGCCCTTCTGGAAGAGGAGCCTACCTTCTTGCTACCCCGTCCCCCTGGTTTTGGGGAGGAGGATTTGACTCCTCTTCAGCTAAAAGAGATTGAGATGTCATGGCTGAAACATGATCTAAAGTGTGCTCATACTGAAGCGAGGAGGCTTAAACAATATTGGGATGCGGAGGGCATTGCTCGTTTCAGAGCCGAGCAAAAATGCAAGTCTCAGTCTTACTCCTTGTAGCAGGCTGAGATGGCGATTGCTCGTTTGATTAGGGAGAAAGAGCGTCTGGAGGATCTCTTGGCGAAGAAGGATCCCGATATGGGGGGTAGTTCTAAGAAGTAGGATGGTGTATTTTCTTGTAAAAATTCTCTTTGGTTGTATTTTTGTGTTTTCCCCCTTGTGGATGAATAAAACTTGTGCTTTACACTTGATTCTGTCTATTCTGTTTTATTTCTTATTCACTTTGCCTTTATGTCTAACATATGATGTTTCAGTATACACCGAGCAATGTGCCCGGTTATCCCCCCGGAGAGCGTTGTTAGAGTTGATGCTTAATGCCGTCAAGCTAAAAATGGTCTCCGTCCACCTTGTTCGGTGTGTCCTTTCGGTAAGGAATGGTTGGGCGTCGAGGATCTTAATCGGGGATATTATTGGTAGCGTATGCTGGAAGCTTTTCGTGGTAGGGTCCACTGGCCGTTTATTTAGGTGTAATGATGTGAATTGCCTTGGGTAGTGGGATATGCGCTGACGTGGCAAAATCTGGAGCGTTTATAAGTTAAAAATAGCAGCGGTTGTTGACTTATCTATGGTTGGAAAGAAGGTAAACCTCTGTCACACGAAAAGGTGGTTATTATTTTATTCTTTTTGTGACTCCACTCCTTTTTTACTGTGCCAAGCAATCCCTGTTTTTTTATCACATAATTGGCTGAAGAAAATATCTGTCTCTCTCTAAAGTATACTGTTCCCGCCAAAAAGGAAAAACGTGCTGCCGCTCCATCTAGGGTTTCGTTGTATTGTCGATATATTTGCTGCTGTTCGAACGTATCCGCTCAGAATGACAACTGTAAGTGCTTTGTTATTATTATGTTCTTTTTGTTTTAGGACTGGTATTTGATTTGTTGTTGTGGTCGTAGATATGGCGTTGGTAACATGTCGTGGTTGTCTATATATGTCTGACGATATTGAGTTATGTACTGGATTTATACTGATTGGGAAAGGAGTAAAACGTAGGGTTTCTGGTTAATTGTAGTAGGGGGGGGGGTTTCTTTATGTTGATGTTATTATGGCTTGTGTGTTAGTATATTGATGGATTTTTGTTGATGTTTGGATAGGAAATTTTGACCCAATGCCTGGCCCAAGTGGGCCCATTTGTGGAAAAGGATTTTAAGAAGCTTGCCGGAATACCCGCCAACATACATGTTCGGCTTCCGATATTGGACAACTAGGTGTTGGGGTTTGTTCCCGCTGGCGAGGTAGCTGTACTTTCCTCGGCATTCTTTACTGGGGGTTTAAGACTTCCTTTCAGCAAGTGGGTGGCTTCGTTTTTTGAGGCCGTTCAGATTGCTCCGGCCCAACTGGCCCTGAATGGTTACCGTACCCTAAACGGTATTCAAAGGCTATCGGAGTTGGCCGGAATTCCGATCGAACTAAAGGATGTGTTCGGGATCTATACTTTGAGTTTTGAGCGCCGTAGCTCGTATCTGAAGACCATGCGTGCCTTCTGTCGGCTTGTTTTTGGTCTGCCGGATACCAACAAGGGGGAGAACCTTGGTGTTGTGATTGTTTCCGGTAATTGGGGTTGTGTTGGACACCAAATTCCCGGACCTGCTACCAAGGCTCCCATGATTCCAGACCTCGGTGCTCCCAATGTCGAGGCTCTCTTAGCTCTTTGGAAATGGTGGGGGCCTGGATCAATGAAGGATCCTGCTAGTCGTACTGCTCCCGTGCTGCTCGGATACCCTGCGGGGCCAGTGACAAAGGGGAATCCTGTGCCCGAGATCCCTAAAGAGTCCGAGGAGGAATTCTTCAAAGTGGTCCGAGCTCGAAGTGCTGCTCGGGTAGGGAAAAAGACCGTTCGCTCGAAGCGTCGTGGACATGACCCCGTCGTTGGAACAACGAAGAGAGTTAGGGGGACCGAGACATCGGTCACCGAGGGGGCTGCTTCCCAAGGGGATATCCCCGAGGATGCCCCTGCGCCTAGTGAGGTATGTGTATATGTATATTGATTCTCTTGTCTTTTGATTGTTGTGTTGTTCTCTAGTTCTTTGCTTCATTGGTTATCTTGTTTCAGCTACTGACTTCTCCATTGGTTACCTTCGCTCTTGCCCGGTCTATGGGTATTATTGTGTTTCAGGGGTCGATCGATAACATATTCGGACATCTCAACCTCATGGTGAACATGGGCAAGAGTACAATGACTCTGCCTGCGATCTCGCCTATCCGTACTGAGGAGATGATGGACCCGCTTGTTGTCTCGCCCACCCGTATTGAGGGTGTGAGCGAGCACAGGGCCCCTGAGACTGGCCCTTCGGATAAGGAGGTGGAAGTGGAAGTTGACAAAGAGACTGTCGTGGATGTTGGGAGGGGTGGTGAAGATGGGGTTGCCGAGGAACTTGAGGAAGTGTTGGAGGATGGGGTTGCAATGGCCCCTTATATTGACCGATGTGGGGGTGAGCTGTTGAAGCAACCCCGAGCCTTGAAGATGGGGTATATTGCTCTTAAACCCCTCGCTTTCAAGGATGCAGAAACAATATCTGCTCGGCCTACAATGTCGGTTATAGAGCAGGCCAACGCTGATGCGCTGCGGGTATGTTGGGCGCGTATTTTGTATTACGTCATGCTGCTCATATTTTGGCCGGAATCTGATGTTTTGAAATACAGGTTGTCTTGAGTACCGTGGTGCTGAGGTATCAGATGGCAGCGCTTGGGGCTGATAAAGAGAAGCTGGTGGCCGAGAAAGAGAAGCTCGTCGCCGATAATAAAATCCTGGGCGATAATTACGACGAGCTGTCGGCGGAGTTCATGCGCCTGACCGAGGACGTCGGTAAGTTGGAGGATGAAAAAGAGAGTATGGTCGATAAGTACGACCAACTAGAGGCTGAGAATCTGCTCCTGGCCGAGGATGTTGAAGCCGAAAAGGCTGAGGTGACCGCTCTAAAAGCGGCGCACGCGGAGGAGCGGACAAAGTTCGCAATGATGGCTAATTTCGCCGTCTATTGCGCTCATGTGCGCACGCTTAATTTCGCGAAGGTTCCTTTGGCGGATCGAGCGTGGTAGGAATTGGTGTACCCCTGTCCTCATGGTGCGCCTCCTAAGCCTCAGGATTGGGCCAACCTCCGAGACGAGGAGCTCCCACGGCTGCCGGGACACACTACTTCGACGGCGCTGCGTCCCCATTCCGGGTCGGCTCCAACGACTCCTCGGTCTGCTCCTACCGTCACTCCCCCACCCGCATCCCCTCAGGTGGAGCCTTGACCATTTTCTTGTAGTATTTTCTCTATATCTTATTGTAAAGTCTTTTGGTACCCGAATTGTGGGTCTCTTTTGTATCTAGAAACATATTCTTTTGGGGAAGTGGTAATATAGGTGATGTGTTTGTTTTTTGTTTGGCTTTTCCGAGTTAATTTCCCCTTTTCTAGGGTCATCATATTTTGAAGAATGTGAAAACAAAATATTGTCAGGTACCCTATAACCCTCTGGCCATGGTGGTGTGGACCTCGCCTAGTCGTAGCGGAGGTAACGTTATAGATGGCCTTGAGAGATCTAAGGCTTTCCTAACTGCTGAACTGAATTCTGCCCGTCATAAAATCGATGATCTGAATGTTCATATTTCAAACATGTCGATTCGGTTACGTGACTTGGGATAGAAATTCAGCAAAAAGACCGCATATTATAAGGCGAACAAAGGTAAGGCGAAAGAACTTCTTGGTGTACTTCGGCGCTCTCGTGATGAAGCCCGAGGCCGTGTGATGAGCTTGAACTTAGTCCTAGGTGCCGTTTTCGAGGATGCGGACCTACTGCTATCCTTTGTCAAAGCGTATTGGGCCCGAGCTCGCGCTCTAGAGGTGCTTGAGCATGTAAAAGGGATGAGTGGTGTTGCCCGGGCAGAACGCATGGTTGATGCGACGGCCGGGGTAACTGAGACCACGGCTGCCTTGAACCGAGTCGATGCGGTCGTTCATGAGCGCTTGGGGACTCAAATTGTTTCATTGCGAGATACTCATTTCGCTGATGTAGTAGAGACCTCAGCGTCCGTTGAGGGGCTATCGGATTAATAATTGAGTTGTTTGTTTTGTCGTATTATTTTTTTTTTTTTTTTTTTTTTTTTGTGAGTATTCATCTCTTCCTTTCTTTCCATTTTTTTTTTTAGGCACATGCTACTACGTCGCAACAGGCTGGCTCTCCAAGCCTAGTTGGTCCGGGGCCAGGACCTACTTGTGCCACCGGAGACGAGGTCCCATCTGGTGTGGCTAGTGATGAGCATGCCAAGGTTCCTTATATCTTTTTATTGGGTAAAAATGTCGAGTTGCTCAATCTGTATGGCCGACTTAGGGCCAAGTTGAAAACTCAGGCGTCTTCTTTTCGTGAGTACGCTCGGTGTTCCGAGCATGTTGTTAAGATTCAGGAGCGTCGTTTAGATCGATATTGGCGGGTAAAGGAAAAATACTTCGGTAAACTAAAGTCGTTGGTAACCCAAGCGAACATGCTGGTGAAGTATTTCCGTTTGTCCTGATCCAGATACGATGCCTCTGCAGCTATGATCGAAGCTCGCAAGCTTCCTTTCGACGATGCTCGTCGGAAAGCGGTCTCGGATGCTCACGAGGTCGCTAAAGGAGCTGAATTTTCTGCACGGCTTAAGACGCTGACATGCGTTGGCGCTCATACGACCAACTTTGATGCCCTCATTTCTGAGGAGCGTTTTGATGGCGAGGAAACTGATGGGGATACGTCGACGGATGACGAAGAAGTGTTACTCGGTCAGTTACCGTCGTGTTCCTCATGTAGTAGTTCTTAAATAAATTTCTTTATTTGGTGGTTGTACCCTGTTGCCTCCGTAACGCGGGCGAGGACTATTTGTTTTATTTCTTTACTCCTGTGTTCGGATCTTCTCATTGTTGTACGGATGTTTCATTGATTGGATTGATTTTCCTTTGCTGATTTCTTCGTTTGGCATGGTGTTGCCTCCATAATGTGGGCCTTTTTATCTGCTTCGTTTCATTATACGTGTATTGGACATTCCCGTTGCTGCTATTTCATTGTTTTGATTGATTTCTTTTCATTGTTTTCGCCATTTGGTAATTTATCGTCCCCATAATGTGGGCCTGAATTATTCTTCTCATTGCTGTATTACTTTTCATTCTTGCTCATTGGGTCAACGAGTACCTGCATATACATAAGTATTCCTAGGCATTCTTTTAGACATGCCATGTTGGGAATTTCATAGTATTCCTAGACACTTTGGCCATGTTGGGAATTTCACAGTATTCCTAGGCACTTCGGCCATGTTGGGAATTTCATAGTATTCCTAGGCGTTCCTTTGATAACACGCCATGTTGGGAATTTCATAGTATTCCTAGGCACTTCGGCCATATTGGGAATTTCATAGTATTCCTAGGCGTTCCTTTGATAACACGCCATGTTGGGAATTTCATAGTATTCCTAGGCGTTCCTTTGATAACACGCCATGTTGGGAATTTCATAGTATTCCTAGGCACTTCGGCCATGTTGGGAATTTCATAGTATTCCTAGACGTTCCTTTGATAACACGCCATGTTGGGAATTTCATAGTATTCCTAGGCGTTCCTTTGATAACACGCCATGTTGGGAATTTCATAGTATGCCTAGGCACTTTGGCCATGTTGGGAATTTCATAGTATTCCTAGGCGTTCCTTTGATAACACGCCATGTTGGGAATTTCATAGTATTCCTAGGCACTTCGGCCATGTTGGGAATTTCATAGTATTTCTAGGCGTTCCTTTGATAACACGCTATGTTGGGAATTTCATAGTATTCCTAGGCACTTCGGCCATGTTGGGAATTTCATAGTATTCCTAGGCGTTCCTTTGATAACACGCCATGTTGGGAATTTCATAGTATTCCTAGGCGTTCCTTTGATAACACGCCATGTTGGGAATTTCATAGTATTCCTAGGCACTTTGGCCATGTTGGGAATTTCATAGTATTCCTAGGCGTTTCTTTGATAACACGCCATGTTGGGAATTTCATAGTATTCCTAGGCACTTCGGCCATGTTGGGAATTTCATAGTATTCCTAGGCGTTCCTTTGATAACACGCCATGTTGGGAATTTCATAGTATTCCTAGGCACTTCGGCCATGTTGGGAATTTCATAGTATTCCTAGGCGTTCCTTTGATAACACGCCATGTTGGGAATTTCATAGTATTCCTAGGCGTATTTTTTCACGCCATGTTGGGAATTTCAACTGCATTGGCTAGACAGCATGATATGATACTTTATTTATTCAAAAGTCAATGACATTAGGTTAGAGAGATAAGGCGGCACCTGTATTTGTACTGACGGTCTGGCTTATATGTAGTACTTCTTTAGGTTAGCCACGTTCCAAGAATTTTTCTCCCCTCTGCTATTTTCGAACAGAACGCTTTTGAGTTTGTAGGTAACTGGGCTTGTTCTTTTGACGATCTCGTATGGTCCCTCCCAGGTGGGGCTCAATTTACCATGTATTTCATTTCGGGTATATACCGTTACTCGTCGCAGCACCAATTCTCCGACCATGAACTCCTTGGTCCCTTTCACCCTCTTGTCATATGCTTGTTTGACGCCTTGTTGATACTTCGCGAGTGTAAGAGCTGCTATCTCTCGTTTCTCGTCTATCATGTCAAGTTCTTCTCTCATTCTTTGTTCATTGTTTCCCTGCTCGACTAAAGTCGTTCGTAGCGTGGGTAGCCCAATTTCTGTTGGTATGATGGCCTCAACACCGTACGCTAAGCTAAATGGGGTTTCCTTGGTGCCCGTCTTCGGCGTAGTTCGGCACGACCACAAGACGTTGAGTAGCCGCTCGGGCCATCTCCCCTTTGCTTGCTCAAGGGTTGTCTTGATGCCGTCTAGTTTTGTTCGGTTCGATACCTCTGCCTGGTTGTTGCCCTGTGGATATGTCGGCGTCGAATAGAACTTTCGGATACCCAATTCCTCGTACCACAGTTGTAATTGTGCATCTTTGAACTGGGTTCCGTTGTCGGCGACAATAGCGTACGGTATTCCGAACCTGGTTATGATGTATTCCAAGATGAATTGTTTGACGTTGCTGGCTTTGATTTCTCGGAGGGGTTTAGCTTCAACCCATTTGGTGAAATAATCCGTCGCGACGATCAGATATTCCACGCTCCCCTGGGCCTTTGGGAGTTTTCCGACCAGATCTATTGCCCATTGTGCAAACGGCCATGGAACCGATACGGGGGCCATTAGAGACGAGGGGAGTCGTGGTATTTTGGCAAATCATTGGCACTTATCACAACGTTGGACATATACATCCGCGTCTCGCTTGATATAGGGCCACCAATACCCTTGGGTAACTGCCTTGTTTGCAAGGGATCGCCCTTTGATGTGTGCTCCGTAGGATCCTTCGTGGATTTCCTCCAGGACCGGCAATTGTAGCTCGGGAGGCACGCACAGTAGGTGGGGTCCCCGGTAACTGGATTTGTACAGTTTGTCGTCCTCGGAGAGCCAGAACCGAGGAGCTTTTCTCGTAATTTTCAGCGCCTTTATCTTGTCGGCCGGAAGCGTTCCACTTCGCAGATAAAGAGTCATGTCATCCATCCAACCTAGTTCGTACTGTGCTGACGTCACTCGATCTATCCTTTTAATTATGCTCGGAATCATCAGTAGTTCCACTATGATCGACCGGGTGTCGGTCAATGCTAATGTCGAGGCTAGGGTGGCCAAGGCATCGGCATGTGCATTTTCGGTGCGATTGATTCTGACTAACTCGCACTGTTCAAAGGTGGCCATCAAGCTTTGGACTTTCTGTTGATAGAGGATCATCCGGTCATCTTTGGCTTGGTACTCGCCGAGGGCTTGATTGACAATGAGCATGGAGTCTGAACTTGCATTTAAGTGAGAGCATCCGAGGGACCGGGCGACGAGCATGCCATTTATCATGGATTCGTATTCTGCCTCATTGTTGGTAGCTCGGAAGCCCAGTTTTATGCTTTTTTCGATGATTGCTCCCTCTCTAGACTTTAGGACGATCCCTGCTCCGGATCCGTCCTTGGTCGCTGATCCGTCGACATGTATCTGCCAGTGTGATTGCGGAGAGATTGCCAATGGCTCGTCGTAGCCTTCGGTGAACTCCGCGACGAAATCGGCCAAGACTTGTCCTTTTATGGCATGTCGGGGTACGAACTCGATATGAAATTGGGATAGTTCGACCCCCCAGGCGGCAACTCGACCGCTTATGTCTGTCCGTCGAAGTGACTCTTTGATATGAAACTTCATGTATACCCGGACCTGATGAGCTATCAAATAGTGTGGCAACTTCCTGGTTGCGACGACCAATGCCAGACACAGCTTTTCCAAGGGTAGCTAACGTGTTTCGGCTTCGACCAGAGTTTTGCTGACGAAGAGATCGGAAATTGTTCGCGACCCTCTTCTCTGAGGATGACTGCACTCATAGTTGTAGTGGAAACTGCTAGGTAGCATGCCAGAATATCTCCTTTGTTCGGCCTTACCAGCAGTGGCAGCGTCCTCAAGTACTCTTTGAGATTGTTGAATGAAGCCTCACATTCCGGGTCCCACACGAATTTTCTATCTTTCTTGAGTGATTCGAAAAACGGTCGTCCCTTATCTGCGGATCGACTGATGAACCTGCTCAAAGCGGCCATCATTCCCGTGAGCTCTTGTACCTGTTTCTTATTCTTGGGCGCTTCCAGGTTCTGTAGAGCTGTGATCTGGTCGGGATTTGCCTCTATTCCTCGTCGGCTGACCATGTGCCCCAGAAATTTTCCTTTGCTGATTCCGAAGGCACACTTGCTCGCATTGAGTTTCAGTTTGTGCTCACCCAACGTACGGAAGACATCTCTGATGTCTTGGAGGTGGGATGTTGCCCTTTCGCTTTTGACGACCATGTCGTCTATGTATACTTCCATCGTCTTCCCTATATGATCTCTGCATACCCTGGTTATCATCCTTTGGTATGTTGCTCCCGCATTGCGCAGGCCGAACGGCATTACCGTGTAGCAATAATTTCCCAAAGGCGATATAAACGACGTCTTTTCTTGATCGTCGTGGGCTAGGGGAATTTGGTGGTATCCTGAATATGTGTCGAGGAAGGTCATTCTTTCTGCTCCCGCAGTCGCGTCCACCAGTTGATCTATCCTCGGAAGGGGAAAGTGGTCCCTCGGACAGGCTTTGTTGAGATTGGTGAAGTCTATACAGACTCTCTCCTTTCTGTTGTTTTTTGGGACGACGACTGGATTGGATAACCATTTCGGATAGAAAACCTCCCTTATGGCTCCAGCCTCTAATAGCTTTTGTACTTCAGCGATTATAGCTACTCTGTGTTGTACAGACACTTTTCTGCTCCTTTGAGCTATCGGCTTGTACTCGGCATTAACACTTAGGTGGTGGCATGCCGTTTCGGGGTCTAGGCCTGGCATGTCTTTGGGACTCCAGGCGAACTTATCAACGTTGCTGAAGAGGAATGCTTCCAACTCTTCGGATTCCCATTTTGGAAGATTATTCCCGAGGAGGAAGTAGTGCTCCTTGTCCATATCAGGGATATACACCTTCCTAAGTGTTTCTCCTACTTGTTCTTCAACAACCCTCTCGGTTTTAGATATTTGGTTAATCAGCTTCTTTGTGCTGGTGGGTTGTTGGACAACGATCAGCTGTTTTTGCAGGGCTGCGGTAATGTCTTCACAGCGTCTTGAATCTTCTTGACATCCTCTGGATGTCTCGATCTCTCCCCTGTCATTTGGGTATTTGACTTTTTGGTGGTAGGTCGAGGGTATGGCCCGCATGGCATGCAGCCAAGGTCGGCCCAAGATTGCGTTGTGGCCGGAGTTGTCGTTGACTACTAAGAACTCTACGGGAACTGAAACGGATCCAGTTGTGACATTGACGATCTTACCCAAAGGTTTAGTCGTCTCTGAGATGAACCCGATCAATGTGACATCGGTAGGTTGGAGATCTTGTGTCTTGAGTTCCATTTTGTCGAAAAGCTCTCTGTACATGATGTCACAAGAGGCTCCTTGGTCGATAAGCACCCTGCTGACCGTGTCGAGGCCAATTTGAACACGGAGATTAATGGCGTCCCCATGGGGATAAATCACCCCTTCCTCGTCAAGACCCGAGAAGGAAATGGGTGGATGTCGTCGGGGCGTGCATTGCCTTTTAGAGGTCGACGCTTGTGACGCCTTGGCTACCTGGCCGAAGTGCGCCCGTTGCCGCTGTCGTGATCGATCTCCACCTGTTCCCTTGGGCCGTGACATGTTAACGACGTTGATCATTTTGTCCTGCCAGTTGTCGGCTCCCTCGATGGCCAGTTGTTTGCCTTTGTTCCCCCCGCCTTTGATGAATTTGGCTAGGTATCCCGCATCACCCCACAGGTTCATTTTCCATCGCAGGTTACGGCAATGCTCGGTGAGGTGGCCGTGATCCTCGTGATATGTGCAGAAAAGCTTGGAGTCTCTCATATTGGGGGGAGAATTGATCGGTTGTGGTCGGGAGTACCAACTTTCCCTGCATATATCTTTTAGGATATCGTCAGCGGACATGTTGAAAGTGTATCGTAGTTCGACCGGTCCGAAGTTATTTTGGCGTTCCCTCTCTTGGAACCGATCTTGTTGGAGCGGTTTGGGAGGCATTGGATAAGTGAGCTGGAGCGGTTTATGTTCGTTGATCGGTGTTGGGTATGCGATCTGAAGCGGTTTGGGTTCAGGTTCTCGTTGTCGCTCTACCCTCCTGTGGACCTCGGGACCTTTGTCCTTCCTGGTCGGTTTGAAGGCTTCTTCCTGGTTGTTCCTGGCTCTTTTGAGACCCACCTGTGCTTCTCGAACCGTTTCTCTTCTTGGTAGGGTTCGGTTGAGGAAACAAATTTCATCATTTTTATCGGTGAGGTGGGTACAGTAGGCCAGCAGAGAATCCGTGGTCGGAAAATCTTTGCCTATGAACTTCCTTCTCGCCCAATAGCCATTAGGGATGGAGTTGATAAAGTTCTGGATGGCTATATTATTGGCGTATTGTGGAATCTGGTTTGCTACGTCGATGAAGCGTATGCAATAGTCGTTGAGCCTCTCATTCGGCATCATCGTCATTTTCAGAAGGGTTTCGATGCTAACCTTCTTTTTCCTATGGGCAGCATATCGTGTGGAGTACGCTCTTAGCAGCTCTGCCCAATCTCTTATGGAGCCCCGTGGTAAGTTGTGATACCACGACGAAGCCTCTTGGCCCAAGCTGTTTTTGAAAAATTTGCACATGAGTGCCTGGTCATCACTCCACAATTCCATCTTCGTCTTGTAGTGCCTTAGATGGTCGATAGGACAACTCCTTCCATCATAAAGCCTAAACTCAGGGATGACGAACCCCGCCGGATTGCGATATCTCGTGATCTGTTCGGCGCATGGGGTTTCTTGGCATACGTTCCATGCTTGTTGGAACGCGTCATCCGAGGCTTGGTAGGGGGGGTATCCCCGCTGATGTGGTGGTGGTCCATAACTTTCCCCGATCATGTGTTCGAGATATCTACCGTCCTTCGTGTGGGTATCGAGGACACGTTCCCTATGAGTGTTTGGGTGGACGACTATCGGAGGGATCATCTCTGGGACACTGCCCCCTTGATGGGGCACTCTTGTATTGGTTTGTCACCCTGCTGCTTCCAGGGCGGCCCTGTAAGCTGAATCTTCCGCTTCACGGCGTAGATCTTTGTCTGTATTGGCGAGCTGGGTAATTGGCAATGCGATGCCGGCAGCTGTCATGGCCGTCATGCATGCCGCCAGTTGAGCTTGCAGCTGGGCATAGTTCCTTTCATCGGCTGATGGAACAACGTGTTGTACTTCCACCGTGGATGGTGTAATTATCCTCGGCGGATGAGTCGGTGGTCGGGACAACTGTTCAAGTACATGACCCCCGGGCATACCATATCGGTGATCTTCGTTCGTTTGTAAACGAGCGCCGGAGTTGACCGAGGCTGTTGGCAAAGGGACTCTTGAGCTCGGCCCTGCTTGGGATCCGGGTTGGTGTCTTCATGCACGCCTTAATACGGGCATGACTTGTTCGTCATCCGAGGACGAGGAGGGTTCGTCAACAATCCCTTCAAGTTGCTGGGGTGGTTCTTGGTTGATGTAGGAGGTTGTTGGTTGATTTCCGGGCTGGATAGCATCATATCTATCACGGATTTCGAGTAGATCGTCGAGGTCTTGTTGGCTGATTTGCGCGTTTTGGTTATTGGTTTCTACTATCTCGGTATGGGTTTCTTCTACATTGGTCACCATTATCGCTCGTCTGGTAGAGTATTGGTATTCGAATTCTAAACTAGTTGGGGACTAGATGATTCCCGGAGACGGCGCCATTTGATAAAGCCATAACTTTGATCGGTCGCGTTAGACTTTTCAACAATAAAATAATGATAAATTAGGCGTAAATAATGAACACTTCTTGATCTTTATTATTGATCAGGTCTTTACAATTGTTCGTATTGTTACACTTGATCGGATTATTACTGATTTACTACAATTGCGCTCGATTTGACTATTTAAACTCTTATCTTGATTGTTTTCCTTCTTCTTCGATGCTCGGCTCTTTCTCTGTTCGGTTTTTTTCTGAATTGGATAAGCTTTGACTTGTTCTTCTCTTTTCTTAACTTCTCTCTATATCTTTTGAATAGATTTTTTTTGGGGGCCTTCTAGGAGGGGTAGTTGGCTATTTATAGGCAACTAAGCCTTCTAGGATGTTGACAAATGTCTTCATCTCAGGGGGTTTTTCAGGTATGGGTCCCTAGTTAAGTGGGTTTGGGCTTTTGATAATCACAATCTTATTCTGTGATGAAAAGGCATGTGATGACCCATTTAAGCGTTGGATACCCATTTATAAAGCGGATTGATTATTACCCGAATAGAATATTCGGGTCCAATTTTTATGTCCTATCAAGAAGTTTTAAAGATATTGTTGCTACTTTCGCTATGAAGCTAAGGTGGAAATTTAGAATCTCTACGTGGTCTAATTTTATGAAAGCAAAATATTGAAAAAATATTCACCCTTTCGAGGCAAAAGTTAAAAAAAGGAATAACACTTGGAGTAGAATGCAACAAGTAAGAGAAAAAACAGACGAATGTATGCAATGGCTAGTTGGTGAGGGGAATATTTATGTAAATTTAGACAATTGGTTGGGTACATGCAATATTAATGATGAAAATATTCACAATGGTCTCGGTGTTAAAGAATTGCTGCATAATGGTACTTGGTATAGTCAAATTATTAATGAGCTAATTCCTTCTCATTTTAGACAATTGTTTAAAGAAGACTTCAAAATTAATAAATATGAAAAAGGTGAAATTATATGGAACAAAGAGAATTTGGGAAATTTTTCTTTTAAAACTGCCTGGAAATATACAAAAGTAAAGTATGAGACTAGCTGGTTTCACAAGTATAAACGGGATAAATCCTTACATCTGAAGATTACTTGTTTTGTGTGGAAACTTTTCAACAAACCTTTGCCTTTATACTCTGCAGTAAGAAAATTTGGAATTCAGTTAGATTCGAAGTGTGAATGTTGTGGTGTAAAGGAAGAAAAAAGAGAGCATTTGTTTAGTTATGAGAAGATAGCACAAGAAGTGTGGACCTATTTGGATATTTTGATGGGAATTATTAATACTAATATAAGTATTAAAGGGAGATTTTTAACTTGTGGACAACATCAAGAAAAGAAAAAAATAGCATTAATTCTTTTTATGCTAAAGGTCTTACCCTCTATTATTGTTTGAGAGATTTGAAAAGTTAGGTGTAACTGCAAATTCAATAATAAGAAGATGAACACAACTGCTATTTGCTCTCAGGTTACTGATATATTATATTTAAGTTCCAAAAATAATAAAATTTTCCCTATTTCTTGGAACATAAATAATATATCAATTACAGAAAAGGTTCCAAAATTCAAGAAAGTTTCTATAGTGAAATGGCTAAAATTCTCCAACTGAGTATCTGAAAATTAACACTAATGGATGCTATAAATTTTCTTCAAATACTAGTGGTTTAGGTGGGTTAATTAGATATTCTAAAGCAAATTTTATCTACAGGTTCCATGCTATGGTGACAAGTCAATCACGAATCAGAAGTTAAAGCAATCCTATTTATGTTACAATTATCTAATATGGAGAATTTTATTCTGCAAAGTGATTCACTCCAATTGGTTAACATTATTACAAAAAATGCAGCAGCTCTTTGGCAAATTAGATCTATTAATCAAGAACAAAGTAGAGGGCAAAAATTACCCGATGAATCACATAGTACGAGAAGCCAATAGCGCAGTAGATACCGCTGCGAAAAATGATTCGAAGAATTTTATAAAAAAGAAGATTTAACTCATAAATTGAACAAACTCATAGATCTGAAAGTTAATGGGCTTCCAAACCTACGTTTTTGATGTTAGAAGATGGTGAATAAGCAGGGTACTTTCGTCGTTGGTCGGATAGAATATTTTATTCTTCTCTCTCTTCAGGTTGACGTTTGCTATTCTCAGACAATTAATTGGAGGTTTTCATACACGTGGATTATCGGGTCTGTGTTGGCTTTATTTACATTGGTGTAATCAAAGTTTTAGACTTATTTCATACAAGTCAATCAAGTTGGAAATCTTTGCATATTACTTCTTTATTTCTCATTTTTTTGTACTTTTAGTGTCACTAATGGTGATGCTATTTTTTGTGGAGTTTTTTACCTGTATTTTTATTTTCATTATCATCAATAAATAAAAATGTGGGTTTTCTCCACTATTTATGTATTAGGCATATAAATAAATAAAATCATGAGTTAGGAGTAAAAACGAGGGTTCTACAACTACTAACAATCATGAGTTAGGAGTAAAAACGAGGGTTCTACAACTACGAACAGGCAAACAAGAAGAAGAAAAAACGGGTAGAAAAAGAAAATAATTGCGCAAACATCACCACAATTACGAACACATATACCTAAATATTATGATCCTCGTAATGTAGCAAACATAAGAACATATAGGTTAGGGGATTTAATGCTTACTACACACGTTCAGATTTTATTACAATTAATCATTATTTATGTTTGCTTTTAAAGAATAGGTCATATAATGCATCATCATTCAGATTTGTTGAGTATCAATAATAGAGTTAAAGCCCAAAAAGAGACAACATCGTTAATCATTATTAATGAGCATTTCTACCTAATCTTAAAAGAAAAATTAACCTTGGGTTTAATTTAATAAAGTACCAAAATTTTGTACTATAAGGTACAATTTTCCTTAGGAAAATCACTTCAAAACTGCAATTCTTTTTCCAAACAACCTATTTTTAATGTCGAGCAGTGGCTAATTAATTATATGTATAAAAAAAAGACGTTGGCTTCGTGTTTCTTTGTTACCATTCAGGGTACGCGTGATGTCAAATATAACTTGCATTTTCTTGACACTTTTGTATGAGTAGATAGAGAAGGTTGTGCTGCTTAGCTAGGCAAAGCGAACGATAGTTTCTGTTTCATAGTTTAAGCTGTTACATGCATATAGGTCTACTATTTCAGCTGAACTACCATTTAAAAATTTAGGAAACCAGGTACTCAGTGAAGAAGACCTTTAACAGGGATACCGTAAAGAGGTCCAGTCGAGAGGTAAAGCATGGTAAAGCTTTAGACAAACAAATGAACAACTCAAAATACACTATCCATTTACAGAGAAGGTTTAACAAGTATCAGAACAAGAGGTTGGCTAGTATAGAAAATATTGTTAGCATTTTTATATGTATATATAGCCTCCGGATAGTTTAGTCATTTCTAATTTATGTCTCCTTCTCTTGTAGCCCTATCTTCTTTTCTATAACAACTTCAGCAACCCCAGAACTATTTTCAGCTTGCCATCTTTAAACTTGAAAGGCATTTGACAAATTTGCGATCAATTCCTTGACGGCATTAGCAAAAAAATTACTATGTATTTATAGGTGAAAAGGTAAGAGATTTAAATAGGAGTTATGATTGTTTTTTTTACGAAGGTAAAAATCAGAAGATTATATACAAAATCTCACTGGACATCTTGTAGATCTTTGAGCTTGATGCAAGCTAATCTCAACTTTTTTCGCTACTGCTGCAACTTCGATTTGTTTACTGGAGACTGTAGTCTATGACTCTATTCACAGACTTGACGTACGTATATAGTGAACATTCTGCCAAATCAGTGATATCAAAATAAAGCTATAACAACTGAGGGCTTAATATGAACACTCCATATATATGGTACATCTACGCCCTGAACTAATAGTCGATCTTGTGCTTATGTAATACGGATTTGCATATCGTTACCATTGTCCCAAAGTTTGTGCAATCTAGGTGATTCAATTTACTCGTAATTATCAGAGTCATAACATCAAGTTTTAACCATGTTTTTCCATCACAAAAATTAAGAAATCATAAAACACGTTATTAGAAAGATTTCAAAGTTTACAACATAACATGTACTGTATAAAATGATAACAGAATGCGAATCAAACGGATGTAGCGAATCCTCAAGGAAGAAGAAACATTAAAGATGACGTCACTTGTTGGGTCTGGCAACGAATTTGTAAATTGAATCAAGACAATACGATAATCTGTGTTTATTGTATCAGTATATTTGTAGAAACCCGTAGTTTTGTGGTTTTTGTATGTCCTTATTTTCACCAACTTGTGAAGTAGATTAAGCTGTACCTTTGGAAATCATATCAAAGGCCTTGTGCACGCATGACTTGAATTTATCCAGATCAATATATGATTTTTCCGCTCCGATTGCAATGGTCAACTTTCCCATATAACTGATCATAGTGATTGTAAGACTCTGCAATATATAAACAAACATCATCCTACCACATCTAGATTATGAACATGTGGAAGAACGCATGGAAAAAAAATGAAAATTTTATGTGTGAGTTAAATAAATCATGCTATAAACATAGAACTTATGATCTAGAACTTTGGAGGAGCTACAAGATTATTTGGATTGAAACAAAGGCGAATCATTTTATGTGCAAGGGTGATCAAGTTCCCCCTTGGTCAGGGAACAAGAATTAAAAAATATATGTTTTCAAGTATATCTACATGTAACAAGTAGATATTTAATATTTAATGTAAATATAATAAAATTTATTCTACTAGTCTAATGAATAGCCTTGGTTTTGAGTGCTAGAGGTACTAAATTCAAATCTTTTTACCTCATTCTTTTCTTTTAAAGCATTACATCGCTAACATGGTGTTAGTTATGTTATGCGAATATATTCTGAGTGGTGAAAAAAGGGTCATTGTTAAAGGAATATATAAGTCGTTTGGTGAACAGATATGTTGGTTGTGTTAGGGTCGATACAGGCGAACACAAAGAAAGACAGAAAACTAAACCGAGCACACACACTTTGATAACGGAGTTCACCCAAATTGGCTACGTCTCCGGGCCGCTATACGTGGCACTTAATATTATTAAGAGGATTACAATCGTAATCTAGCCTAGTTACAAGCTATGGTTCTCTCGCAAATAGAACTCTCTCTTTATAATATAGAGGTGTTGTGTAAAGGTGTAATTAAAAATACAAGATATTGGGGCTTATAAATAGAACCCTTAGTGGGTCATATTACAATTCCAAGCGATGTGGGATAATTAGAAAACCTGACCAAACCTCATTTGGCTCCACAACTCAACAATCTCCCACTTGGAGTCAAATGTCGAGTGCTTCAAAAGAACTCCAATTAACCTCGACCACCGAATTCACTGTGCTCCACCGAGCAGAATGCTCCCATCGGTATCCTTGTATAGTAATTGATACTCTGCCGTCATCGGCGAGTTTCATTCTTCCAGTATAGCGGCGACCCTGAGCCTCAAGCTCGGAGCCCTACTGAGGTTGCACACAGCCTCAGTTTGTCGATTGTAACAGTCTTCGTTAGCATATCGGCGGGGTTCTTAGCGCCCTCAATCTTTTCTAGCGCGAAGATTCCATCTTTCAGAACAGCCCGGATAAAATGGTAACGAATCTGTATGTGCTTGGTGCGTGAATGGAATACAGGGTTCTTAGCTAGCTGAACTGCACTTTGACTATCACAGTGCAGAACTCCCTTGTCGGTTTTTTGACCGAGCTCCTTTAAGAAACCTTGCAACCAAATCATCTCTTTGCTTGCTTCCGTCATCGCGACGTACTCAGCCTCTGTGGTCGACAATGCAACAATCTTTTGCAGCTTCGATGTCCAACTCACAGCAGTACCATCGTAGGTACAAACACATCCCGTTGTGCTCTTTCGGCTGTCCAGATCACCGGCCATGTCAGCATCCACATAGCCGTGCGGGCCTTCCGAGGTCTTCCAGAAACATAATGCCAAACTCACGGTACCCGAGAGATATCTCAATATCCACTTCACAGCTTCCCAATGGTGCTTTCCCGGGTTACTCATGTAACGACTGACAACTCCCACTGCATGGGCAATGTCCGGTCTTGTACACACCATAGCGTACATCAGGCTACCAATTGCTGAAGCATAGGGTATGTTCGACATATGATCCTTTCCTTCCTCGTCTGAGGGTGATTGTTCATTCGACAAGCTAAAGTGTGCGGCTAGCGGTGAGCCTACAGCTTTGGCATCACTCATGCTAAATCGTGCCAACACTTTCTTCACATACTCGGCTTGCGATAGAAACAGGGACCCATCCCTTCCACGAGATATCCTCATACCGAGGATCTGATTTGCGGCACCCAAATCTTTCATCTCGAACTGTTTCGCCAACTGTTGCTTGACCTTGTTAATCTCAACAAGGCTCGACCCGGCGAGCAACATGTCATCTACGTACAACAGTAGTATGACGTACGAAGAGTTCGCAAATCTCTTCACGAAACAGCAGTGATCACTATCACTTCTTTCGAACCCGGTATCCGCCATGAAACTGTCAAACTTCTTATACCACTGCCGTGATGCTTGTTTTAGCCCGTACAAGCTCTTCCTCAGTTTGCAGACCAGTTTCTCTTTTCCCTTTTCGGCAAACCCTTCAGGTTGGAGCATGTAAATTTCTTCATCAAGATCTCCATGGAGAAAGGCAGTTTTCACATCTAACTGCTCAAGATGAAGACTCGCATTTACAACAATGCTCAACAATAGCCGAATAGTCGTCAACTTTACGACTGGTGAAAAGATCTCGGTGTAGTCAATTCCTGCCTTTTGCTGGAACCCTTTGACTACTAGGCGTGCCTTATACCGTTTCGTGCCGTCTTGTTCCTCCTTCAGTCGGAACACCCATTTATTGCTCAGTGCCCTCTTCCCATTGGGCAGTTCGGCTAACTGCCAAGTCACATTCTTCTCGAGCGACTTCATCTCATCCTTCATCGCGAGATCCCACTTGCTCGAGTCTTTCAGCTCCAGAGCTTCTTCTCTACTTTCGGGCTCTCCTGCATCACTGAGCAATATGTAATGCAGGGAAGGAGAGTATCGGGCAGGAGGTCTCCTCATGCGATGACCTCGGCCTAATTCAGGTCGGGGAGTTTGGGGCAGCTCCTCGGCCTCTTCAGCCTCTGCTGGTGGGTTGTCGAGCACCACTGGCTCATCTTCAGTGTCATTTTCCAAGTCCAATCTTGGAAACGCATTCATGTCGACCAAACCACTTTCCTCGGACGGGAGCGCTTGTTCTTCCACATTTTGTCGATCTTTGTACAAAATGTTTTCGTTGAAGATGACATCTTTACTGCGAATGATCCTCTTTGCTTGACCATCCCAAAAGCGATATCCAAACTCAGCTCCACCGTACCCCAGAAAGTAACAGACTTTGGATTTCGAGTCAAGCTTGGTACGTTCATTTATGTCGACATGGATATATGACAGACAACCGAACACTCGCAAGTGTTCATACGAGATAGGCTTTCCTATCCATACCTCCTCGGAAATCCTCCTTTCTAGGGGCACTGAGGGTCCGCGGTTAATGAGATAAACCGCCGTGCTTACTGCATGTGCCCACAAGGCTTTGGGCAACCCACTTTGCAGTCTCATACTCCTAGCACACTCATTGATTGTTCGGTTCATGCGCTCAGCCATGCCATTTTGCTGTGGCGTTCTTCGGATGGTCTTCTCCATTCAAATGCCTCTTTGAGCACAGAACTCTACGAACTTCGCATCAATGTACTCTCCGTCGTTATCAGACCTCAAGCATTTGAGTTTATTCCCAGTCTCTAGTTCGACCATGGTCTTCTATTCTTGAAATTTCTTAAACACCTCAGACTTGTGTTTCAAGAAATAGACCCATGTTTTCCTCGTCGAATCATCGATGAAGGTCACATAGTACTGAGCTCCTCCCAGTGAGGTTACTGGAGATGGTCCCCATACGTCTGAGTGGACCAGTGCTAGCTTCTCCTCCTTGGGAGCTTTTCCACCCTTCCGGAAACTTACTTTCTTCTGCTTCCCGAAGATGCAACCTTCGCACATGTCAAGGTTGACAGACTTTAAGCCTGGAAGTTTGCTGTCCTTTGCTAACAACTTCATCCCCTTCTCACTCATGTGACCCAACCGTCGATGCCACAGTTCCGAGCAGTCTTGCGACACAGCTGCCGCCACTGTTCACTCCTCATCGGTCGTCATGTACAGTGTACCGACCTTGCTCCCTCGGGCTATCACCATAGCTCCTCGTGAAACTTTCCAAGCTCCACAGCTGAACGAAATGGAGTGCCTTTCGGCATCGAGTTGACCTACTGAGATCAGATTCTTGGTCAACCTTGGGGCATGCCTCACTTTCGTCAGCTTCCATACCGATCCATTTGGAATGCGAATCTTCACATCGCCCATTCCAACAACCTCCAACGCTTCTCCGTCGGCTAGATACACTTTACCGAAATTACCCGCAGTGTAATTTTCGAATAAATCCTTCTGAGCGGTCGTGTGAAATGATGCTCCAGAGTCTAGAATCCATGATTCTATATTTCTCTGTTTGGTAAGAAACAAACAGTCACCCGAATCCTCGTCGCTCGCAACATTAGCCCCGTGATCACGGCCGGTACCCTTCTTCGGCTGTCTGCACTCATGACTGAAGTGCCCCATACCCTGGCAGTTATAGCACCGAAGATTCTTCTTACTTCGATCGCTATCTTTGCCTCCTCGGCTTTGCCCTCTTCTACCTCGGGATTGCAAACTTCCTCTGACGTCCCATACCCTAGCCTTACCCCGGTCTCTTGAACCCATGTTCAAGGCTGCTCCATCATTTGAGCATTCACCCATATCTAATCTCTTGAGTTCCTCAGCGAGTATTTGATCTCGGATGCCGTTGTAAGTCAGTTTCTCCTTTCCAATTGAGTTGCTTACAGCATCTCGCATGAATTCCCAACTGTTCGGTAAAGAGGCTAGCAGTATAAGGGCTCTCACTTCGTCTTCAAAAGTTATCTCCACCGCATCCAACTGATTTACGGTGTCGATGAACTTGTTCACGTGACTCGCGACAGGTGTCCCCTCAGCCATGCGTAGGTTGAACAACTTACGCATGAGATGTACCTTGTTGTTCGCGGATGGTTTCTCATACATGTCGGTGAGGATCTTCATCATCCCCATCGTCGTCGTCTCTCTTGCGACGTTATGTGCTACACTCCTAGATAGTGTTAGGCGGATCACTCCCAACACTTGTCGGTCTAAGAGTTTCCACGCCTCCTCGGTGGTCGTGGTCGGCCTTTCCTCAAGGAGAAGAGGCTGATGCATCTTCTTCCCGTAGAGGTAGTCCTCTATTTGCATTCTCCAGAATGCGAAGTCCTTCCCGTCGAACTTCTCGATCCCGTGTGCGGTTCTGTCTTCTTTCGCCATCGATCTTCATCAGCTCTGATACCACTTGTTAGGGTCGATACAGGCGAACACAAAGAAAGACAGAAAACTAAACCGAGCACACACACTTTGATAATGGAGTTCACCCAAATTGGCTACGTCTCCGGGCCGCTATATGTGGCACTTAATATTATTAAGAGGATTACAATCGTAATCTAGCCTAGTTACAAGCTATGGTTCTCTCGCAAATAGAACTCTCTCTTTATAATATAGAGGTGTTGTGTAAAGGTGTAATTAAAAATACAAGATATTGGGGCTCATAAATAGAACCCTTAGTGGGTCATATTACAATTCCAAGCGATGTGGGATAATTAGAAAACCTGGCCAAACCTCATTTGGCTCCACAACTCAACAGGTTGGTCTCTCATCTCATGTCGTGTAAGACCGGAGTTACATAAAAGAGGGAGTATTCAATAGTCTACCTGTGGAACACCAACAACCATGAAATACATGCCAGAACACGGGTGGTTATCCAGTGATAACTGCTCGACTGGTCCGATCACATTTGACACCGTCATACTTGCGTTCATTAGTGTCGTCCGGAGATGCCTTGCCGTTCCCTGTAAATATTCATTAGAAAGTTTGTATAAAATGAAAGTATAAGAACCAAATATGGTATAACTTTTTTATTTAAAATGCCATGTATGCATGTATATATATCTGAAACTAAAAGTATACACAATAGTGTTGTTATCTCTATTATTAACTAAAATAGTTAGCTAAAAATACAATTTTTTGTCTCCATTAGTTATGTTAAATCATGTGTTATCTTTATAGATGTTAAAAAAATTGTTAAAGATAACAATGTTTTTAATATTGTTAATTGATGACATGACAAACACAACCCACAACCAACGTTATTATCTCTTATAAATTCTCCCCATAAAAATAGTGACCAGTAAAATAAAAGAGAAATGTTTACTTAAAAATTGATAACATTGTTAACGTGAAACTAATGTGTTTATTAAATTTAAGATGTCTATATGTCATTTAACAACTTTTTAAACGATGATGTGTCATTACTTAACATTAAAAAATTAACAAAACTATTATGGATGCTCTAAAAGAATGAAAACGAAATGCATTCCAAACTGTTAATACCTATTTCATGGGACCAAATAAAACTTTTTTGATTGTCATTGTAATGGCAGAAAGACCTTAATTTATTAAGTTATACTCAATCGGTCCCATTTTATAGAATAATTGGTGAATTCGACTTTTTATGAAATGTTAATGGTTACATATGTATTTGTAGAAAATGCCCATAGATTCAGTCAAACTAATACTTTTTGTATGTGTAGGGATTACAATTATTAGGGTAAATTTATCATGCCGCATACATCCAATTTTGTTAAGTTTCATTTAATGTGGGATATCCTAAAATATACTCTTTCCGTTCCCAAATTATTGTCCTGTTTTGTAAATCACTCATATTAAAAGATAAAATAATAACACAACTTTTTGATATTTCTTCCAATATTTACCCTTATAAAACAAACATTTAATTATAAAATATGCTTGGATCATGGGTATATGTGTAATTGTAAAAAATTAGACTTACTAATTATGAAAAATGGAACAATAATTTAGAAAATTCATAAAAAAGAATAATGTACCAATAAAAGGGAACAGAGAGAGTAATAGATATCAATAATTTGGGACAAAGAGATTAATTGATAATATAGTTTAATGGATTGTTTAAGTGTGTTATCACCCCTAAACCATTCTCGGTTGCATTGTTCAGTTACAACTGAGAAATGCAAGATATGAAAATTCCGTCATCATTGTTAGGGTCGATACAGGCGAACACAAAGAAAGACAGAAAACTAAACCGAGCACACACACTTTGATAACGGAGTTCACCCAAATTGGCTACGTCTCCGGGCCGCTACACGTGGCACTTAATATTATTAAGAGGATTACAAAAGTAATCTAGCTAAACACAAGCTATGGTTCTCTCGCAAATAGAACTCTCTCTTTATAATGTAGAGGTGTTTTGTGTAGGTGTAATTAAAATACAAGATATTGGGACATATAAATAGAACCCTTAGTGGGTCATATTACAATTCCAAGTGATGTGTGATAATTAGAAAACATGGCCAAAGCTCATTTGGCTCCACAACTCAACAATCTCCCACTTGGAGTCAAATGTCGAGTGCTTCAAAAGAACTCCAATTATCCCCAACCACCGAACTCATTGTGCTCCACCGAGCAGAATGCTCCCATCGGTATCCTTGTATAGTAATTGATACTCTGCCGTCATCGGCGAGTACCCATTCTTTCAGTGTAGCGGCGACCCTGAGCCTCAAGCTCGGAGTCCTACTGAGGTTGCACACAGCCTCAGTTTGTCGATTGTAACAGTCTTCGTTAGCATATCGGCGGGGTTCTTAGCGCCCTCAATTTTTTCTAGCGCGAAGATTCCATCTTCCAGAACGTCCCGGATAAAATGGTAACGAATCTGTATGTGCTTGGTGCGTGAATGGAATACAGGGTTCTTAGCTAGCTGAACTGCACTTTGACTATCACAGTGCAGAGCTCCCTTGTCGGTCCTCTGACCGAGCTCCTCTAAGAAATCTTGCAACCAAATCATCTCTTTGCTTGCTTCCGTCATCGCGACGTACTCAGCCTCTGTGGTCGACAGTGCAACAATCTTTTGCAGCTTCGATGTCCAACTCACAGCAGTACCACCGTAGGTACAAACACATCCCGTTGTGCTCTTTCGGCTGTCCAGATCACCAGCCATGTCAGCATCCACATAGCCGTGCAGGCCTTCCGAGGTCTTCCGGAAACATAATGCCAAACTCACGGTACCCGAGAGATATCTCAATATCCACTTCACAGCTTCCCAATGGTGCTTGCCCAGGTTACTCATGTAACGACTGACAACTCCCACTGCATGGGCAATGTCCGGTCTTGTACACACCATAGCGTACATCAGGCTACCAATTGCTAAAGCATAGGGTATGTTCGACATACGATCATTTCCTTCCTCGTCTGTGGGTGATTGTTTCTTCGACAAGGTGAAGTGTGCGGCTAGCGGTGAGCCTACAGCTTTGGCATCACTCATGCTAAATCGTGCCAACACTTTCTTCACATACTCGGCTTGCGTAAGAAACAGGGACCCATCCCTTCCACGAGATATCCTCATACCGAGGATCTGATTTGCGGCACCCAAATCTTTCATCTCGAACTGTTTCGCCAACTGTTGCTTGACCTTGTTAATCTCAACAAGGCTCGACCCGGCGAGCAACATGTCATCTACGTACAACAGTAGTATGACGTACGAAGAGTTCGCAAATCTCTTCACGAAACAGCAGTGATCACTATCACTTCTTTCGAACCCGGTATCCGCCATGAAACTGTCAAACTTCTTATACCACTGCCGTGGTGCTTGTTTTAGCCCGTACAAGCTCTTCCTCAGTTTGCAGACCAGTTTCTCTTTTCCCTTTTCGGCAAACCCTTCAGGTTGGAGCATGTAAATTTCTTCATCAAGATCTCCATGGAGAAAGGCAGTTTTCACATCTAACTGCTCAAGATGAAGACTCGCATTTACAACAATGCTCAACAATAGCCGAATAGTCGTCAACTTTACGACTGGTGAAAAGATCTCGGTGTAGTCAATTCCTGCCTTTTGCTGGAACCTTTTGACTACTAGGCATGCCTTATACCGTTTCGTGCCGTCTTGTTCCTCCTTCAGTCGGAACACCCATTTATTGCTCAGTGCCCTCTTCCCATTGGGCAGCTCGGCTAACTGCCAAGTCACATTCTTCTTGAGCGACTTCATCTCATCCTTCATCGCGAGCTCCCACTTGCTCGAGTCTTTCAGCTCCAGAGCTTCTTCTCTACTTTCGGGCTCTCCTGCATCACTGAGCAATATGTAATGCAGGGAAGGAGAGTATCGGGCAGGAAGTCTCCTCATGCGATGACCTCGGCCTAATTCAGGTCGGGGAGTTTGGGGCAGCTCCTCGGCCTCTTCAGCCTCTGCTGGTGGGTTGTCGAGCACCACTGGCTCATCTTCAGTGTCATTTTCCAAGTCCAATCTTGGAAACACATTCATGTCGACCATACCACTTTCCTCGGACGGGAGCGCTTGTTCTTCCACATTTTGTCGATCTTTGTACAAAATGTTTTCGTTGAAGATGACATCTTTACTGCGAATGATCCTCTTTGCTTGACCATCCCAAAAGCGATATCCAAACTCAACTCCACCGTACCCCACAAAGTAACACACTTTGGATTTCGAGTCAAGCTTGGTACGTTCATTTATGTCGACATGGATATATGACAGACAACCGAACACTCGCAAGTGTTCATATGAGATAGGCTTTCCTATCCATACTTCCTCGGGAATCCTCCTTTCTAGGGGCACTGAGGGTCCGCGATTAATGAGATAAACCGCCGTGCTTACTTCATGTGCCCACAAGACTTTGGGCAACCCACTTTGCAGTCTCATACTCCTAGCACGCTCATTGATTGTTCGGTTCATTCGCTCGGCCACGCCATTCTGCTGTGGCGTTCTTCGGATGGTCTTCTCCATTCGAATGCCTCTTTGAGCACAGAACTCTACGAACTTCGCATCAATGTACTCTCCGCCGTTATCGGACCTCAAACACTTGAGTTTATTCCCGGTCTCCAGTTCGACCATGGCCTTCCATTCTTGAAATTTCTTAAACACCTCAGACTTGTGTTTCAAGAAATAGACCCATGTTTTCCTCGTCGAATCATCGATGAAGGTCACATAGTACTGAGCTCCTCCCAGTGAGGTTACTGGAGATGGTCCCCATACGTCTGAGTGGACCAGTGCTAGCTTCTCCTCCTTGGGAGCTTTTCCACCTTTTCGGAAGCTCACTTTCTTCTGCTTCCCGAAGATGCAACCTTCGCACATGTCGAGGTTGACAGACTTCAAGCCTGGAAGTTTGTTGTCCTTTGCTAACACCTTCATCCCCTTCTCACTCATGTGACCCAACCGTCGATGCCACAGTTCCGAGCAGTCATGCGACACAGCTGCCGCCACTGTACACTCCTCATCGGTCGTCATGTACAGTGTACCGACCTTGCTCCCTCGGGCTATCACCATAGCTCCTCGTGAAACTTTCCAAGCTCCACAGCTAAACGAAATGGAGTGCCTTTCGGCATCGAGTTGACCTACTGAGATCAGATTCTTGGTCAACCTCGGGACATGCCTCACTTTCGTCAGCTTCCATACCGATCCATTTGGAATGCGAATCTTCACATCGCCAGTTCCAACAACATCCAACGCTTCTCCGTCGGCTAGATACACTTTACCGAAATTACCAGCATGGTAATTTTCGAATAAATCCTTCTGAGCGGTCGTGTGAAATGATGCCCCAGAGTCTAGAATCCATGAATCTATGTCTCTCTGTTCGGCAAGCATTAAACAGTCACCCGAATCCTCGTCGCTCGCAACATTAGCCACTTGATCACGGCCGGTACCCTTCTTCGGCTGTCTGCACTCATGACTGAAGTGCCCCATACCCTGGAAGTTATAGCACCGAAGATTCTTCTTACTTCGATCGCTATCTTTGCCTCCTCAGCTTTGCCCTCTTCTACCTCGGGATTGTGAACGTCCTCTGACGTCACATACCCTGGCCTTACCCCGGTCTCTTGAACCCACGTTCAAGGCTGCTCCATCATTTGAGCATTCACCCATATCCAATCTCCTGAGTTCCTCAGCGAGTATTTGATCTCGGATACCGTTGTAAGTCAGTTTCTCCTTTCCAATTGAGTTGCTAACAGCAGCTCGCATGAATTCCCAACTGTTCGGTAAAGAGGCTAGCAGTATAAGGGCTCTCACTTCGTCTTCAAAAGTTATCTCCACCGCATCCAACTGATTTACGGTGTCGATGAACTTGTTCACGTGACTCGCGACAGGTGTCCCCTCAGCCATGCGTAGGTTGAACAACTTACGCATGAGATGTACCTTGTTGTTCGCGGATGGTTTCTCATACATGTCGGTGAGGATCTTCATCATCCCCATCGTCGTCGTCTCTCTTGCGACGTTATGTGCTACACTCCTAGATAGTGTTAGGCGGATCACTCCCAACACTTGTCGGTCTAAGAGTTTCCACGCCTCCTCGGTGGTCGTGGTCGGCCTTTCCTCAAGGAGAAGAGGCTGATGCATCTTCTTCCCGTAGAGGTAGTCCTCTATTTGCATTCTCCAGAATGCGAAGTCCTTCCCGTCGAACTTCTCGATCCCGTGTGCGGTTCTGTCTTCTTTCGCCATCGATCTTCCTCAGCTCTGATACCACTTGTTAGGGTCGATACAGGCGAACACAAAAAAAGACAGAAAACTAAACCGAGCACACACACTTTGATAACGGAGTTCACCCAAATTGGCTACGTCTCCGGGCCGCTACACGTGGCACTTAATATTATTAAGAGGATTACAAAAGTAATCTAGCTAAACACAAGCTATGGTTCTCTCGCAAATAGAACTCTCTCTTTATAATGTAGAGGTGTTTTGTGTAGGTGTAATTAAAATACAAGATATTGGGACATATAAATAGAACCCAACATGGGTCATATTACAATTCCAAGTGATGTGGGATAATTAGAAAACATGGTCAAATCTCATTTGGCTCCACAACTCAACAATCATGCCTATTTTACAGGAGCTCAATATAAAGATTAGAATCAAATTAAAGGAAGAGAAATGGAAGGGAGAATAAGTCAAGTCTCAAAATAAAAAAATAATTTTAAGATAATTGAATATTAGAAAATATTTTGTTTTAAACTTAAAAAAAATACTCCTTAAATACATGGCGTAATGTGAGTTTATTATGTATTCCGATTCTTAGAATATCATTTTATATATACTCTTGGGAATACTCTCAAACCATGGACGGAACCAGAATTATTTTTTTCGGGGGCCGTGGTGTAAAAAATATGTCGAATAGAAAAAAAATATGATTTAATATAATTTTTTTTTCTATGCTCAACGTAGCATAAAATAAATATAAAGTCAAGACAAAGGACATTGTACACTAAAATAATTTTTAATGTAATCTTGTTTGCTAAAATAAAACAGCATTTAGGAAATTTGGTAATTTCAAATTAAAAAACAGAAAATTTTAGAAAAAATAAGCTAACATGATTTGAACTCTTAAGCTTACAATATCTTATGGGCCAATTTTATCATTACACCGGCAACTTTTTGATTTAACTAAGAGGACCATCAATTTATATATGTCATAAAATTTTAAATTACATGTATAAAAAAATAAAAATAAAAATTGAAAATCGCTGCCGAAATGACTAGCGCCACCCCAGCCCTCTTGCGTCCGCCCCTGTCTGAAACACTTTGAGGGAATAATATAATGGTGGGAAGCCATTTGATTCATATGAGTAACTGTTAATTAGTAAATAAAGATAGTAAAAACAGTGAAAGAGTTGGTATTTGTTTTGTAAGTATACAATTTCTAATTTGTAAATATTTTCAATACCATTTAAACTGCATGGGTGAGTGCCCTGGAGACTACACAATATGATTTAGCTCGAACTATGTTAACAAATGTTCTTGATTTATTTGTTTTCTAGTTTTTTTTTTTTTAGTTCTGTTTACTCAATATAATTAATCTGCGTTTCAGTAAGTGACAACATAACTTCTACATAGAATATTTAGGCGAAGTATTATTTCACAAATGATGAGGAACTCTTTTTACTGACCTCAGGGCCTATGTATCTCCTCATGGTCTCCAAAAGCTTGCCAGTGAGAAAAACAGAAGCAGAGTGGCGTTTCTTCTGGATAATTTCCTGAGCATCGTAGACAAGGTTGATTGGATTTGAAATGTCGCTAGTCTCTAGAGCGGGGACTGGAACGTGCAAAAAACCAAATTGGTTTCCCCATTTAGAATCAACATTTGGTTTGATCATCTCTTCTATCGATTTGTAACCATTAACATTCCTCGTGTTGAGTAACACCAACGCGGTAGAATTTGATTTACTGAACTCCTGACCCGCTTCTAGCATGTATAATCGGGTCCCCAGGAAGATAATTCCAGTGATAACATCATTAATAGTCTGTGAATTATAAATAGAACATGATTTGTTAAAGATGATTATGTTGGAGAAATTGAAGATATCTTTGCAAAATAACTAACATTTCAACTGGTCGATTGATAATATTTTATAACATCGTGAAATAATATACCCTTGAGGAGTACCTTAGGTTTCAGAACTCTTAAGAATGTATAGACACAAGTACAAAATATCTAGAAATCAGGACTTAATTAATATTTAGACTGTTGACAATAATAATGCTGGGTTTGGTGAAAACCATATATTCATGATAATAGTTTTAGATATGATAAATGAATGGAATTAACTCAGAGAGAAGAAGACTCAGCGCGCAGTACTATTGACAATCACCTTAATAAAAATCTTACCACTTGAAGATGTGACTTAATTTGCTTGAGGTGATCAAGAGAAAAATCCATAGTAGTTATAGCAATAGGCCGGTTTTCCACCCCCTCCTCGCCTGACCTAATCGGTGTTCGATCATCTACGAAAACACTGCTCTTCAGTAGACTCCACCCGAAATCAGAAACTGTATTGTAAATGGCCGATATAACCCTAGGAACAACATTAAGTATGTTCCTTTCTTCATACTCTGAATTCGTATTAATTTTAAGGGTTGGGAACGTTATTGGAAGAGACGGGTTATCGGCTCGTTGTAAGCAAGAAAGAAGAGCCCCCATCAGAGAGAATCCGTCGCCTAGTGCATGATGAAGCTTGAAAACCAAATGCCCAGCCGCTTTAGTCGTGGGGTATTTGATTATATGTATATTCCATAAAGGCCTACTTTGAGGAAGTTCATCCATTGAAATCTTAGTCATATAATTGTTGAATTGCTCATCGTAAAATTCTTGTGAATCTTGAGATGCTACAAAAGTTGGGATATTGATATGGTCCTTGAGATCAACTTGTACCTTTTTCCAATTATTAATGCCGTTTTTATCTTTAAGCTGCTCATAAGAAAAGATGAAAAATGATCAACAAATTTGGGATCAAATCATCAAGACAATAAATTTTAGCAAGACTGATATTCATCAAGTTGATCATCAACATTTTAGAGCATCTACACGACTGATATTCATCAAGTTGATCATCAACATTTTAGAGCATCTACAAGAGTGCGCCATCACACTGTCGCACCATTTTAG
Source organism: Primula vulgaris (assembly GCA_963920805.1). Classification (NCBI taxonomy): domain Eukaryota; kingdom Viridiplantae; phylum Streptophyta; class Magnoliopsida; order Ericales; family Primulaceae; genus Primula; species Primula vulgaris. Next base: position 9,868,608 of record OY987214.1, on the reverse strand, counting down.
TATAAATTCGACACTGAAAGCGTTTCAACACCACTTTACCGCAAACAAAGTGTTGGGCTATACTTACTGTAACATTATTCATCAATACTAAACCATATTCACATATATCATAATGTTTCTGTTACACTATTGTTTATTTAGACTAAGCTACTATTTACATATAACAATATTCTTAGTAAATTATAATATTTCGAAGTGAAAATAATTGTTTAGTTAAAAACTGACTAATATAATTGAACATTACAATTATTAGTTAAGTACTAGTCGTTTCGTACAAATATCATGAGGTAAAATTTATAAATTAAATATGACTATCGATATATGAAAATCTGTTTTAGAGAAACAGAAATTATATTTACATTTCTTATTATTAAACAATAGTACGTATAAGAACATTCTAAAAAATATTTTTTTCAGTGTGATGTTTGAATGTACTTAGGATTAAAATGGAATAATGGATATATATAATTTTTTGTGAAATTTGAAGCATTTTAATGTTATGTGGTCCTAGACGTACTTAGAAAGATGAAGGAAATAATTTTTCAGCAACTTTTTCAGCCATTTATTACAAGATATAGGCCTACATATATATGGGTACACAAATTATGATGTGCACAAGTCGTTACATCCGATTTACTTTTTTATTTTCCTCTCCTAGTTTAGAAAAAATAAAAGAGGGTCCTACCCCAAATGGGCAAATTCGTGTTTGGAAATAAATACTCCTTAATTTATAACTTTTACAGATAGTACGTAGCAATAGTATTAATTGCTTTATAGGCTAAAATAAAGGTACACCAACTCTAAATTAGGGGTGGACTTTTTGTACCGATCGATTTTCGAACCGAACCAAACAAGTTGGTACTGAAAGTTCGGTATACCGACTTTTCGGTACGGTACAACCAAACCAAACTTTAAAAGTCGGTTCGGTTTCGGTATTCATTTCGTATGTTTGGTATAATACCGAACCGAACCAAATATTAAAATATTAAAATATATATAAATTTACGCATAGTTATAACTTACAAATAAATTGTATTATACTTTATTTTAATTTTTCTTACGACTTACTTTTCTATTTACGAAGCCAAATACAGTCGTTAAAGTAGCAAATATAAGAATAGTTGTACACATTTTAATTTTTACAAACTTTTTTGCTATTTTATTGTTATCAAGAATTATTTTTTAATAATAATAATGTTTTGGTATAAAACGGAAAACCGAACCGTACCGAACCGAAAAAGTCGGTTACCGAACTTTCGGTAACCGAATTTTTCGGTTCGGTTATGGTATAATTTTTTTCAAACTAAACAAGTTCGGTTCGGTATTGGTATATGGTCAAAAAAATCGGTACCGTATCGAAACCACCCCTATCTAAATCAATTAGTCACCCAATGCTACATATCTATAGTACAAATTGTTGAAAATAATTTTGTTCTGCTTGTAGTATATATTATTAGTATACCACACGTTCTCTGCATTAAATATTAATTACCAAATTAAGAAAAATGTAACGGGTGTCTCGGGACACATGTTAACCTTAAAAATAAAAGAGAAAGATAACCAGTTATTGGAATGGTTGTGATTTTTACCAGAAACGGAATCATCGATATAAATTGAGTTTAATTTTTTCAAAGATTATGATTCTCAACTTAAAGATAAACACTATAAGAAATGATCTAAACTACATTTTGCTTAGTTACATGTTCGTAGGAAAATTCCTTTATAATTTTATGTTGTTTTTTCCAATTTCTTTTTATAAGTTTTTTCTATAATCACCACACATAAGAAACAGGTTTCGAAAGAAAATACTCCGTATATCTTTTTTCTCAAAAAAGAAAAGAAAAAAGAGTTCGAGCATTGTCAACAGCCTTTCTAATTTTTCTCTTTACATATGACTATATATATAAATCTAAACTCTGTATAGCCTATGTTTTAAAATAGTGCACAACAGTGCTATATAAATTTGATATATATATATATATAAAAACTTTTTTGGACCTTTTCTTTTCTTAACATTTTTTCTACTAACCAAGCATTCAAATAAAAAGTTTTTTTTAAGTACAATAATTCAAAATCCATCACCATTAATCTGAATGCAAGAAAATCGAAATCTTTATTAAAATAAATTTGATCTCATTGAAAAAACCACACAGATTAGTACTGTGTAAGAAATTGATCATTAATAAATAAATTTTAAACAAAATTAATGAGAAACGAATCTCCAGCAAAGGTAAAAGAAAACAACTCACACAAAAAAAAAGATTTATTTTATTTTCATCATTGGGAGTAATTTCGAATTAATCAAACGAATACTCAGTACGTGGTATGACTATTCAGAGGAATGAGATGTAGGTGTCGATAAAATTTTTGATTATTTTTGGAGGAGAGAAGGGATCAGATGAAAGAGAGCAAGTTTAGAGTTTTTTGCTGAAATGGTACAGTGCCCAAAATCAATTCCCAGAATGGGCTACCTTTCTGTAATATTCCCAAAATGGTCTACTTTCGAAAAACGACCGATCGAAATGATAAAAACGACCGGTCGTTTTTATCATGAACTCTCTGGAACAATTTGGACCAAAAACGATCGGTCGTTTTGTACATTACGATCGGTCGTTTTTCAGACCAAAACCGATCGGTCGTTTTATCCTAGCGATCGGTCGTTTTTTGTGTTGTGCTCACTGGAAGAATTTCTACTTAAAACGATCGGTCGTTTTATAGTAGCGATCGGTCGTTTTTAAGGTTTGCTCACTGGAACATTTTCGTTCCACACCGACCGATCGAAATATAAAAACGACCGATCGTTTTTCTGTTTCACTGTGTTAAAACCTCTTCCAAAACCCTAATTTCATTCATTCCACAAAATATATCCATCCTCTCTTCCAAAATCGCCTCCCTCTTTCCAAATCCATCAAAATTCCTCAATAAAACCTAATTTTCTATAAAAATATCACCCAATTTCACCTATTATCCGTATAATCGATTATCGATTAATTTCGTTTCTTAGAAACCCTATTTTCTTCAAAACCCATTTTCTTCAACAATGGTTCGTACGAAGAAAGCGTCACCCAACCTCGTTGATGAACATGAGGACGAGGTCGTGCCTCCACCACCTCGCCGTCCGGCTATTCCTCGTGCCCCACGCACCGGCTCCTCCACCGCTTCTCGCTCGGGCCCCGGTTCCTCTTCCGGCCCTCTTTCTCCTCTCTATCCACCCGAGATGGGTAAAAGAGGTATATTGACCAACTTCACTCTAGATATGCCTTTATTCCGTGAACGATTTGCCGCTCTAATGATAGATTTAAGTTTTTACAAACTCGATACTATCCTCACTCTTAAAGAGCCTTTTTACAAAGAAAATGTCTACGAATTTTATTATAACCTAGTTCTCGATAGGGATAATGATGGCGCACTCCGCTTGCGTTCATCGTTTAACCGACAACCTTTCGTTTACGGTATAGACCGTCTACGAACTCTCTTACGCCTAGATAGCGACGGTTTCCATGAGTCTAGTGAGGAACTTTGTGAGACTCTCGAGATCGATCACTTCAATGATCTAAAAGATGAAATTTTTCATCCCATTCATCAAAATCGCTCCAACAAAGCCCATGGCCTTCTATTCCGTAACAAACTAGCCTACCACATCCTTTCTCACATAGTCCTCCCTCATACCTCCAATTTCACGGATGTTACCAATGAGTACATCTTTCTTCTTGGGTGCATCCATCGCCGAGTCAAACTCGACTTTGCTACCCTCATCTTCCTTAAGATGGACTCGCTCAAAACGAAATCCAAAAATGGGCTACGTTACGGTGCCTTGATTTCGGCCATCCTAAAGGACCAAAATCTCATTCCCGGTGGAACATTGTTCAAAAACAAGGACAAACATGTTTGGGACACTTCCTATCTTTCTCAAATGTCCATAAAATTCCATAATACCGACAAGTCCATAACTTGGTCCGGTAAGCGGGTATCCGGCCCCAACTATGTTCCTCTCACCCCCGAAGAGGAAGAATACGTCGGCCCTAAGCCAACACCACAAGCCGCTCGTGAGGATTTCTCCTCCGAGTCTCTTCCCCCCACCGATATTCCTACATCCTCTCGTCCCTCTCGACGACAAGGAAAAGCTCAAGTAGGATCTTCTCACCGTCCTCTGCGCAACGAACAATTCTACGACGATCTCTACATCGACCAATATCAAAATGCGCGACTTCACCGATGCATGTTTCGTGCCATGAACACATGTCAAGAAGATTTGGACGAAATCGATAGGTTGAGCGCTGAGGAAAGGGCGAAATTCCACGGCTATTTTCCCGACCTTGCCGGGCCCCATGACAACAACGAAGACGAAGAGGATGATGCGACCTCCCACCGCGACTAGGCGGATATCATTTTATTCATTTTCATGTTTTTTTTTATGATGTCAAGGGGGAGAAATACCTCTCTTTTTGTTTCATTGTATTTCTTTCCCGTTCTACGAACTTCGTTTGTTTTTTATGTAATAAGTAGCATGATTATATTATGAATTGTGTTTATGTGGTTTTAAACATGCTTGTTATAATCTATGACGTTGTGAGAATGTGCTTCATAATATGCGTTTTTATCTTATGATATTGCATTTAGTGCGCTTAAATTGCTAGTTGATTGGTTTATTTATATGTCTTTCATTTGTGGCGATTGACCTTTTTTTAGGCAAAACTATGGCCGATTTTTCGCGTGCATATAGATCTTTCGTTATCGTTTATCGGTTTTGCTTTGTTATACTTCGTTTTAAATCTGTTATGACATTTACTTGGTTCTTTTCAAAGAAATTTTTTATCCAAGTAAAACGTTATCTACACATTTCGGTTATACTTCTTTAAGCAAAACGTTATCTACACATTTTGATGATAACAATATTTGTAAAACATGATAAAAGCTCGTTTTGCATACTAATCATTTATCGAGTGTGTTAAAGGTTCTAAATAATAGAATGCGTAATTACCAAGCCAATGGTTCAAGCGGAACCTCAATCGGATTTGAAACGCATTAGTTACGAGATTTCGAAGTTTGTCGAGAAAACCGAAACATTCCCAGAAACACAAAAAACGACTGCTCACAGCTAAAAACGAACGATCATCTACAAAAACGAAATTCTTCCACTAAGCACTTAGCAAAAACGATCGATCATAAAGCTAAAACGACCGATCGTTTTAGATGAGATTTCTTCCAGTGAGCCAAGATATAAAACGACCGATCATAAAGCTAAAACGACCGATCGTTTTAGATGAGATTTCTTCCAGTGAGCGAAGATATAAAACGACCGATCATAAAGCTAAAACGACCGATCGTTTTAGATGAGATTTCTTCCAGTGAGCCAAGTTATAAAACGACCGATCATAAAGCTAAAACGACCGATCGTTTTAGATGAGATTTCTTCCAGTGAGCCAAGATATAAAACGACCGATCGTTTTACAGAACGATCGGTCGTATGTGTAAAAACGAAGAAATTTTTGCACTTTAATTTTCGACACTGAAGAAAAATATATAAAAATACTAAAATATATATAAAATCAATCAAATATATATATTTATGTTAATTGCACTTATTTATTTATGTTGTTCATTCTACTTTTTATGTTAATTGCACTTATTTATTTATTCATACTTAACAAACCAGTTTATCTTCTCAAAAAACAGTATGAAAAAACACTAAGAATAAATATAGATATTCCATCTTAAAAAAACAATTACAAGCGGAAAATTAAAATAGTACAAGATACATATTGTCTCGTTGATAAGCGTACAATTACAAGCGGACAATTACAGCTAAAACCATAAGCGTCGAGCACGTATTGGATACGGACACTTACGACAATCATGTCCTCGCCCTTGACAACTAGAACATCTCATACGTGCTCGTCTCTCCGACTGATCCATACCATTATGAATACGAGTAGATCTTGGACGACCCCTTTCTCTTACAAGAGTAACATCCGGAAGAAATAATCTATCACATTCATCCCAATAGTCTTGATGCCGAAGAGGACAAAATTGCGCCGAGTACGTACCTTCCTATGATTCAAGACTGTAATATTTTACTATGTAAGCTTCCCAATCAAGACGGTTTGCAGCGCATACGGAAAACACATGTGAACAAGTGATTCCATCACTCTGCCACTTACCGCAATCGCATTGCCAAAGTGAAAAGTCGACAACTTGAGTATTGCCTCCCCTGGAATTTCTTGAACTTGTACACACGGAATAAACCCCTCTTTCATAATCGAAAGTAACATTGGTATGACCAATGTCCGACCTACGTTTCTCTAAAATTTTAAGGATATTGGGACCATATCTTGTGCCGCTGTTTCTCATCCCGATTACTATCTTTTTCCGCTCGCAAAAATAGTGTACCAACTTATAGAAAATAAGGTGCACAGCAGCAGTGATTGGTAAATTACGAGCAGCTTTTAAAACATTATTGAAAATTTCAGCCATGTTTGTGGTCATGTTACCATGTCGCCTCCCTTTATCATGAAAATATGACCATTTTTCCGCAGGCTCTCTTATCAACCATTGATATGCTTGAGGATTCATGACTTTTATTGCTTCCATGATTCTTTTCAATTTTCTTTCTTGTAATTCCCAAATGGCGTTCTCCGCTAACTTGTGTAAGTCAGGATCTCCTTTGAAAGCTTTCTTAAAATTATCCAAAAAATGATTTGAACAATATCGATGAACAAAACCTTGACCACGCCAAACTCCTCTCACTGCACTTAGAATACCAGCATGTCTATCCGAAATTAGACAAATATTCACGCGCTCTTTAATCACATGTCGCATAATGTTAGAAAGAAAATAGCTCCACGAAATTGTACTCTCCTCAGCAACAAATGCACAACCAATGGGAAAAACATGATTATCTGCATCCGATGCCATAGCCAACAAAATCTCACCTTTATACTTCCCATATAAGTGAGTAGCATCAATAGCGATAACTGGCCTACAATACTGAAATGCATCAATAACGGCCTTAAATGTGAAGAAAAATCTGTTCAATACCTCACCCACTGAATTTGTTACCACATCGTAAACTGGCGTTGTCTCATAAGAAGCTACGGTACCGGGATTATGCTTTTGAAGCGCTTTCATAAATTTAGGTAAAACCTTATATGAGTCTTCCCAATTACCAAATATCTCTGCGATTGCTTTTTGTTTACCTAAATAAGCTTTTTTGTATGAAACTGACGTTTCAAAGCGGGCATTCACAATCTCTTTAACTAATGAAATCTTCATCATAGGATTAGTTGTGATGGCATTTCGAATGGTTTGGGCAACAAGATTGGAATCTAACTGTGGATGATCAGTTGTAAGCTCGGCATGAATGCATGTATGAGGACCGTTGTACACCGACACTTCAAAAAATCCATGTTTCTTTCTTAGTGAAGCTCGTAGTTTCCATTTGCATTGTTGAGTTTCGGCCAGTTTACAACGAATTTCCCAAAATTTTGCCTTCGAACTTTTAGTGCAAAAATGGATGTTACGTTTGATTGACCAAAGTTTTATTCCCTTTTTCAACATTTCTTTATCCCTAAATAAAAGACCAATAAAAGGATCATTAACTTGAGGATCCCAAAATCCAGGATACATCATATAATTGCTTCTCTGGTTACTATAATTTTCTTGAGTGTCGAACGGTTCATTAAACAAACTTGACATTGGTTGATGCATAGGAATTTCATCGGGAATAGTATTATTCGCCAATTGTGACCCACTTGATTGGTCGTTTTCATCCTCATCCATATACAAGCCCATTTCAGATGATAATTCTTCGTACTCAACTTCTTGTACATTTTCTTCGTCATCGTCAGACTCGTTTTCGCTAATATTGAAGTCCGGATCTTCATCCTCTGGTTCATCCCCAAGTTCTATCGACCAACCAATATTATCTGCCAATCGACACACTGCATCCAAATGTGTCAAATCTGGTTCGTTGTTCTCAGAATATACCTCTAGCATTGGCTCTTGTCGAATGGGTGTTCTACTTGATGTACCGATTTCATGCATTGGCTCTTGTCGAATGGGTGTTCCACTTGATGTACCGATTTCATTAGTGGAAAGAATATTATAATACAACCCGTAATCTTGATCAGAAGAGTAAACTTGCTCAATTTCAACATATAACTCTATAAACGTTCTTCCATTTTCTTCTATTAACTCAAGCATGGTTTCTAACGAATCATTATCATCAACAGCCAATCGCATATATTTAAACTCAGTAAGTGTAGTCAGATATGGATAACGACATGTTAAACTCAAACGATTTGAAGTCGATGATACATCAAGTAACTTAAACAATTTTTCCAAAAATTGGTCGTATGTCGTGTTTCTAGATAACTTAAAAAAAAATTTATAAGAAATATCATAAGATAACCCCTCGCTAATAGTTTCCATTATCGTACCTCCCCAATAACACATAATTGTAGGATTTTTCATTTCGATAACCACACGGTAAAACTATCAATTTTACTCAAATAATACTCCAACAACACAAAATATTGAGTTTTTACCTGTTTTGGAAGAGATCTGAGATTTGCCCTAAAATGATCTAAGAGCTCTGTTTTTTTATTTTCACAGTGCTCTGGGAAATGAGATGAGTGGTCTGCGAAATGAGATGAGTTTTTTTAAATAGGAAGTAATTCAGACCAAAAACGACCGCTCGAAATGTACACAACGACCGATTGTTTTTGGTCTGAAAAACGACCGATCGTAATGTACAGAACGACCGATCGGTGTGGAACGAAAATGTTCCAGTGAGCAAACCTTAAAAACGACCGATCGCTACTATAAAACGACCGATCGTTTTAAGTAGAAATTCTTCCAGTGAGCACAACACAAAAAACGACCGATCGCTAGGATAAAACGACCGATCGGTTTTGGTCTGAAAAACGACCGATCGTAATGTACAAAACGACCGATCGTTTTTGGTCCAAATTGTTCCAGAGAGTTCATGATAAAAACGACCGGTCGTTTTTATCATTTCGATCGGTCGTTTTTCGAAAGTAGACCATTTTGGGAATATTACAGAAAGGTAGCCCATTCTGGGAATTGATTTTGGGCACTGTACCATTTCAGCAAAAAACTCGCAAGTTTATAGAAGAAAAAGAGAATATATGTCTAGAGAGAGAAACAAAAATGAACAAGTGAAAGAGAAAATAAGATGGACTCAAATTAGCATTTGGCTGATTAAAAAAATTATAGATATCTCTATATTGACTCTTCACATGTGAATAATAAATTTATATATATCTATATTTTTTTTATTTTTTTGAAGATAAAAATACCATCAAAATAGACCGATGAGTAATCAAATTTCTCTAATTATTTACATATAGAGATAAATAGGCAAATTAAATAAACTATTGAGAATGCTCTTCAAATATTGAGAGAAGCATTTAATTATTTTAACAGTGTCACTTGCAAAGTGTGCAATATAGAACTTAAAGTGTCTCTTAATTGATCACTACTCATAAATGACTTTTCAAAAGTCCATTTCATCGTGAAAATGCTAATTTCGATGCCAAATAAAAATAATAAGAATTCTACAAAGAAACTATTATTTATAGAAATCTTATTAATTTTGTTAATTAATCTATATAGGTTTGAATTTATTATTTTTATTGAAAAATTAATTAACTACTCCCTCCGTTCTCATTTAATTGTTCATTACGAAATTACGTATAATTTTAACCGGCTTATAACTTGTATCAAAATTGTCGAAATGAATTTTTTTTAAATCTAATCATAAAATTTAACATTTGAACTATATGATCAACTTTTGAAAATTTTCATTCCGATAATTTTGATACAAGTTATTGGCCGGTTAAAATTGCACGTAATTTTGTAATGGATAATTAAATAGTAACGGAAGGTGTATATGTGAAAGATTTTTAGTATACCATATCATAGTATTGAACATTGCTATTCTCATTTTCCATCACTAAATCTCATCCAAAACGTCACATAGTAGTCAAATACGTATGAATGTTTCTTAAAAATAAAAAAAATGATATGCTCCGTGATTAAACCTTAGAACCATAAACTTGAATGAGAGTGACTGATTTTTTTAAGATCTTAATCAAAATACATATATAAATCTAATTTTCCATCTATTTTTATCAAAATGGAAAACACTTGCATCAAATACTCTCTCCCCCTAGTTAATCCATGCTTATCAATATGCCACCATTGATGTTTTGAGGTAAATTAGTGGTGACAAAAATGTGTTTCTTTCCTAATTATAAAAGTACTACACGAAATACGTACGGAGAAAAGAAGAACAAAGATAATTGTCTCCACTTAGTTAATCCCTGCTTGCCATGCCACCATCAATGTTCCGAGGTAAATTTAGAGGTGACAAAAAGGTATTTCTTTCCTAATATTTATAAAGTTACTATGCGAAATACGTAGGAAGAAAAGAAGAAGACAGAGAAAGAGCGAGTATATATACATACCATAATCGAGGAAAAGCGAGGGTTAATGGGAAGAAATAGGTTAGTGAGAAGTGTAGTTGCAGATGAGTGATCAATGGGTATTTGATATTGTAAAACACCAAGAACTGAAACTGATAATGCCGAGCTATTGAAATATTGTCCTGTTGGGCTAACTGGCTCTCTCATTTCTTCTTCTTCTTCTTCCTTGCATTCCATTTTTCTCTATCTTTTAATCTAACAATAGAATTGTATATAGCAACTTATCCTCTGCCAGCTATTTAAACTGCCATTACATTGCCTTTTTTTTGTCTTTTTTCTGACAAGTTATTTATGTCGAACAATGTTGTAGGTACATGGTTGGGGTTAGTTATTAGTCTTCTTTTCTTATTGTTATTAGTTGTTTATCTTGTCACCGTGTCTTGTTCATTCATTAGTGATATTGTGGTCATGCTAGTTTTAGTGTTACACAAGAATTATATTGTACATTACATGCATGTTGCCTTGGTTTCCTTGTCTCTTTTGTGATTGTCTATTAGTCTATTTGATTGCTTCATGATTGAAATTTAAAACATTATTTCTACTAAGAGTAGCATTCATTATACTTTTACATATTATCATGGAAATTAGTTCCCAATATTCGATATATCTTCCCGCCACTTAATAAACTTTATTTTTTGTGTGTTTTTAACGGTATTGATGCATATTTGGATGGACGACCAATTCTTTTTACGGATTCACGATTGAAAGCCTAAACTGCAGAATGAAAATTAGAGAACCAAATTGAAAGCGCTACAAAAAATTGGAGGAACTGATACATGTTACCTTTAAAATACAAGTCAACATAGTAACTAGATAATGCTCTATATATTGATTATCAAAATAAATAAATGCATACTACATATATATAATTAGTTGCCTATGAAAAAAAAAAAAAAGCGGTGAGTCGTCACCATGTGACGGCATAGTGGGAAACTCGTGTCTGGGCTTAGGTGAAGAATGTGAATTCAGTGGGGCTAGAAAGCAATAAAGACTACAAATTACGTCATGGGGATAGTCATAAATTAAAAACCTAACCTTTTTTTTTTTTTTTGTCCTTATCGGGTTCTACTTTATTTCTCCACAAACATCTTTTAGACTTTTAATTGTTCGAATGCAATAGCAAAACTATTTTGTTGAATAAATTATATGCTCACTAGAGACATGTAGATGACTCCACTGTAGAATTATTAGGAGAAGAAAACGAACAGATGGAGAGCTCTTGTTAATATTTACTGAAACGAGCTTGTAAATATTTGTCCATAAGCTTCAAAAGGTGGCAAGTATTAAGGAGAGTTTGACGTCATTGTAAAATGTGATACTTGAGGTTAAAAGTGCATTTGATTTGCATACGTCTGTTTAACTCTTTTTTTGAATTGAACCTTTAAAAGTTAATTTAGAAGATATAATTAAGGATATGCTTTCCAGGAAGTGCTTTTTGAAAAGTTGAATAAAAAAACTAGATTATATATTAAAAAATGACTAATTTCCAAGAAAATGATAAACTTCATAAATTTAAATATTTATTAAAAAACTAACTAATATTCAAGTGAGTAATTGTTAGACAGACAAATTACTTCAACAAAAGTGACTTATTTTCAAAAATGACTTAGTAGTTTTAAAAATTGTCTTATTTTAAAGAACTGAATTATTTTAAGTTAAAAGCAACTAATTTTCAATTAGAGAAATAAAATCAAAAAGGTAGGTAACCTATTTCAATATAAGTGACTTTTTTCAACAAATGGGACTGATTTTCGGAAAACGACTTATATTAATTAAAAAAAACTTAAATTCAAGAAATGTGATTTACGACTTCCAAAAAAGCAAATTATTTTCAAGAAAGTTAACGTTTTTTTTGGAAATTTCGCCTTTTTCATTTTGTTGGATTATAATTACAAATAATGTCCAATAGGTAACACTTTTGAACCTATATTCCTCTTAGTTAGCTATTATAATTTGCATTCTCAATAGATACCACTTTTTAATACTATATAAACCATAAAAAAATCTGTTTTTATTACTTAGTTTTTATCTCCTCTTTTTCTCTCTCTAATCTCATATCTCCTCTGAAACGACATACACTCCGATCTCTTTCAATCTCATCTCCGATCTCGTTCATGTCTCTGTATAATTCCTCTCTCTCTATATATAATCACAACGTCGTGAGACAATTGATGGCGACACCGGCGATGACGACCTTCTCTGCCCATGTTGACGGTGGCAATGGCGGCACAGAACTTCGTCACGATCGGAAAACGGTATATGTATCTATCTATTGATATGCTATCTATATTAGTAGGTTGTTTTTGTCCTATGAATGGTGAATTTTTTTATGTTTTCTTTTGATTTCTTATTTTTTGGCTATCTGCAAGCTGTGATAATACTCGTGGCATAATTATGGATTTGGGGCTACTTTAGAGACAAATCTTAGACTGTTTGGGGGTGTTTTAGAGCCAAATCATCGGCTGTTTGAGGATATTTTAGGGCCAAATCGTAGGTTGTTTGAGGCTGTGTTTAGGGCATGTTTTAGGGCGAAATTGTAGGCTGTTTGGGGGTGCTTTAGGGCTTGTTTTATGGACAAATCATTGGTTGTTTGGTGCTATTTTAGGGCCAAATTGTAGGCTGTTTGGGGCTATTCTAGGGCCAAATCGGAGGTTGTCCAGGGTTTAATCAGAGCCGTTTTGTGACTGAATTGGAATGCGGTTCAGTGCTGAAATGGACTCTGGTTCATGGGTAAACGAACTCCGTTCCACGCCTTTTTACTGTGAGGTTGAAACTAAGCAATCAATTGTGGGTTTTGTAGTAGTTACATGTATGCGGGGATGAAACGGAGGCTTTTTTGTATCTGAAATGGTGCATGTTAAGCTTGTTTAGTTGATTTTGTATGATTTTTAGGTGTACATGTATGCATGATTTTGTTTTGTAATTATATACATCCGTAAGATCAAAATGGTAAGAGCGTTTGCACCAACACCGAGGTTAAAGAGTTTGGTAGTTCGAATCCATCCGGATTTGTTTTTTTTAATTTATTTTTTTAAAGTAATATATATGCAATTTGTGATTGTTGAACCATGGGGTTCAATAATTGATTTTGATTATAACTTTGATTATGTTTTTAATGATTTTACGATTTCTCTATTTCGATGATATAATGCTTGTTTTTTTCCAAAAAGAGAAATTGTAAATTGCAGAATGCCAGAAAGATAGAGCTTGGAAAAACGAAGCCACGGGTTCAAGCGGAACCAGAATCGGAGCTAAAACGAAGAAGTTATGGGCTTTCGAAGAAGACCGAAAAAACTGCCAGAAGAACAGTCGACCGATCGACTGAACAAAAACGACCGATCGTTTTTGTACAGATTTCTTCCAGTGAGCAGGTCGAAAAAACGACCGATCGTTTTTTCAGAAATGACAGATCGTTTTCTGGAAAACGACCGATCTACTGTAGAAAACGACCGATCGTTTTCTGCAGTTTTCGAAAACAGCTTTTCAGCTTTTTCTGGAAAATAGCTGTTAAAAACCCTCAACCACTGCCAACGGTCATAACCCAGAAAAACAGACTGTTTGGCATATATAACCATCCAAATCTCTCTTTCTAAACTCACCAATTATACTATCAATCATCCTAAAACCTCTCTCAATTAAAAACCCTAAATATCACCATTTTGGTGCATATATATTCGAGAAAGAGATTCAAGTTCGATCATCATCAACAACTCACCAATTAGCTTTTTAAGAAGCAATTAGAATAGTGAGTGTAGTTACGTTTTGTAACAAAAATTGTATCGAGTATTTTATAAACTCAATTTTTGTGAGCGAGTGATCGGGTAGAGGCTTTGTAAGCAAGTGAAGCTTAAAAGCTCTAAGTTTTTCATTCGGGTACTCATAAATTGAGGGGGAGTCGTAGACTCGTAGACGTGTACTCTTGCACTTGTATCAAGAGTAGGAACCCCGGGTAGAGGGTGAGCCAATCGGTCGATTGAGCTCGATAGGGTTTGTAAAATCCGAAAGAAGTATTATAGTAAATTACTCGGTAGTACCGAGGAGAGGACGTAGGTCGTTTGCCGAACCTCTATAAATCTTGCTGTCATCTTCTTTCCCTAAACTTTTACTTTCCGCAACTTTATTATTGCTTATATTCATGCTTGCGTTTATGATTTCTAGCATTTCATTAAGTATATTAAACGCTTAAGTTTAGAATTTGCATAAGTTGGGTGTTAGTTGTTTAGAATTTTTAATTAGGCGAAAATCGCCACAAACCTTATTCACCCCCCCTCTAAGGTTTAGCCGCACACGGGCCAACAGTGATGAATTATATTTGTCATGTAAAAAAAAATCGACTGAATTAGATGCACTTTTAGCTGAATTGGATGCATTTTAAGCTGAACTATATGCACTTTCGAATAAACTATATGCACTTTCGACTGAACTATATACGCTTCTACTAGACTATATGCACTTTTATTGAAATATATGTTAATTCGACTGCACTAGATGCCATTTTATTAGACTATATGCACTTTTCACTGAACTATATGCACTTTTCACTGAACTATATGCACTTTTCACTGAACTAGATGCACTTACGACTCAAGTATATGCAATTTCTACTAGACTATATGCATTTTTATTGAATTAGATGCACTTTTCGCTGAACCAGATGCACCTTTCATTGAACTATATACAATTTCAACTGAACTAAATGCAATTTCAACTGAGCTAGATGCACTTTCATTGAACGGTATGCACTTTTGACTAAACTGTATGCACTTTCGACTGAACTGATGCACTTTTTACTGAACTATATTCAATTTCGATTGAAGTATATACACTTTCTAGGTGAAAATACCATTTTTTGGTGAAAAAAATGTTTTTTGATGAAAAAAATAGCTTACTCGTTGTAAAAGGTGGTCTATTGACGAAAAACTTTTTTATAATTTGCTTTCATGATTTTCTTTACCATTTTTTGTGAAATTTTCATTTTTTATGTTTTTATTGGAATTTTATTATTTTTGGTGTTTTTTTAGAAAAACACATTTTTTTGTGCCTTTTGTGATTTTTTAATCATTTTTTTTTTGTGATTTTTTTTATAAAAATACATATTTGGTAAAAAAATTTATATAAAAATACCTATTTTGTGATTTTTATCTGTTCTAATAATTTATTGTGATTTTTTTTTTGAAAAATACATTTTCTTGTAATCTTTTCTTTTTTTTAATAATTTTTTTGTGATTTCTTTTTATAAAAATGCTTTTTTTGTGATTTTTTTCATTTTTTATAATTTTTAGTTAGTTTTTTCGTTTTTTATTATTATTTTCATTTTTTAATTTTTTTATAATTTTTTGTGATTATTTATGAATTTTTTATTTTTATAGAATTTTCTTGTAATTTAAAACTATTTTTTTTGGATTTCTAGGGAGAGAAAGTATGTATATTATTTTTTGTGTTGCATAATGACATTTTGGTAAATGATTTGAACAATTAAAAAGTACTATCTAGAATAAATGTGAAATTATAGAGGTATCTATGATGAATATACGTTACTATAAAGTACTTATAGGGAATTCTCATAAATAATATGAATAGCTAATGTCAATATTATGTCAGAATTTACCATAATATTGACAAAGTGTAATGTGAATAGGTTATAAAATTGGATACATATTGAGGCTTTTGGCACAAACGTTTCTTTGGTAAGGTAGTATTAGGAATTAGTCTGTTGACAATTATCAAAATATCTTGTGAATACATAAATAAGTACACAATTTGTTAATTTCTTTCACAGTTTAGTTTGTAATAAATATATTTTTATAGGGAGCGGTTTAAGTGACACCGATTTGAGGAGGATAACTAATGTTAATATTGTCATTTGTTAAAATTAGTAGTGATGTGGATGTATTTTGTTAACTTTTATACGAAAGTGTACAAAATCACAGAATTTATAAGGTTCTCTAATTAAAAAAATTTGACAGTTGTAGATAGTAAACTGCAAAACATTTTTATTTTAGTGTACTTAACCCATGCAATTACAGAAACACTTTGTTACCAAATATCCGGAAAATTTATCAAGCTCCAATAAGAAGATAATTATCCTCTTCTTTCAGTAATGGCACAGCAAATAAAAAATAAAAAAATCTAGCTAAACAATCTTGTATGAGCATGAAAATTTTGCTAGCTAAACAAGTATTCTTATGGAGTTAATTATTTTTCTTTTGACATCTGACCAATACTTAATCCGGATCAAATTGATGTAAAAAGTACATAGAACGAAACATATATATAACAGTGAGAAGCATCGATCAGGTCAATATTGTGTCGAAAATAACGCATTTTAGGAGAGAATCAATAATATGAGAATGAGAGATTGTTGGGTTCTTTAATTCGGACGACTCCTCTACATTTCTTTATATTATACAAAAAGTTATAACCATAGATCTTAGATCCGGTTCTTACCAATTTTTTTTTTTAATCTTGGTTCTTACCACTTACATTCACTATTAACAACCATGAAAGATGTGGCACTATTTCTCCAACAATGGTACTTAAAAAAATGTCAAATTTTCTAAGAGTATTTACATCAAACTCATCAAAACTGACTTTCTTAATTTTTAAAAAGTTTAATTTTAAAAATTAATTAACATCAATCTCACATTAAACTCTCTATTTTCAAATAATATATATATCCCTCTTTATAAATAAAAAAGATGGGAATTCCCCATCATAAAAAAAATAAAATTTGGATCCCAATTTCATCCATATATTCGTTCAACAAAATAAAAAATAAAATTGTATATTAAAAGATAATACAAAAACTGATAAAATATTAATAGAGAGAATGTTTTGAAAATATTGAAAAACCATTTAAATCTTGAATGTCTCTTTAAACATATATAAAAAAAAAAAAAAAAAACATGATATTCACTCTTCATTTGACAATTTTTTTAAAAATACTCATATGGATGCTCGAAAACACAATATGAAAATATAAATGACTGTAAAGTGCTACAGTGATAATCCCTAGACAAAGATAATGAACTCCTCGAAATACTACTTATTATAGATATTTGTGAAGTCCGGATATTGAATAGTACTTCACATGTGCATTAATTATGAATGGTTGCTTGCTATCACAGTGTCCCACAATTCATATCAAAATTATAATTTTTATTAAAATTGTTAAAATAGATTTTTTATTAAATATAATCATAAAATTTAACATTTGAACTATATGATCAATTTTTAAAAAAATTCATTTTAACAATTTTAATACAAGTTCTTAACCGATTAAAATTACACGTCACTTGTTTAACGATAATTAATCATCTGTCACTGTGACCACTCTCGAGATAAGAATCAATTATTGGGCTTGTTTGGTTGGCTTGAAAAGTAAGTTACTTTTAATTTTACTTTTACTTATTGAACAAGTTGTTTGGCTGCCACTTTAAAAGTTTACTTTTATAAAAGTAAACCATTAAGTATACTTTTGGGTTTACTTTTACTTTTACTTATATTTAGTTTGTTTGGCCGTCATCTCGTAAGTATACTTTCGGTGAAAAGTAAATGTGTATAAGTAGACTTTTTAAAAGTAAGTTTAATGATACTTTTTAAAAGTAAGTTTGATGATACTTTTACTTTTGATGATAATTTTAAGTAGGTTTTAATCTGAATGTGCTTTTAAAGTACATTTCAAAACCTAGTTCATATCAACATTATATTTTCCTAATTTTCTATTTTTTAATCTTTAAATAATAAAATGTTTTTTTGCTAGTTAATTATTTTGCATTATTCTATTAATCGAAATAAACAAGGGGTAATTCCCTATAAATACCTTATATCAACTTATATTCCTCCTAGATAACTTGATAATTTCACATTCCTCATAGGTAACAATTTTTAATTATTTAGTTTATTTACTAAATTGTCATACAAACCAAAATATAATATACATATTTTATCTTTCTACAAACCCAAAAAAATAGTTTTAAATTACAACAAAATAAAAAAAAACACAAAAAATTTATAAAAATAAAAAAAATAACAAAAAATATAAAAAATAACAAAAAAAAATTATAAAAAAAATGAAAAAAATCACAAAAAATCATAAAAAATTATAAAAATCAAAAAAAATCAAAAAAAATCCCAAAAAATCAAAAAAATTATAAAAAATCACTAAAAATCACTAAAAATTATAAAAAATCACAAAAAATTATTAAAAAAATACAAAAATCACAAAAAAAATTATAAAAATTATAAAAAATTACAAAAAATCACAAAAAATGAATAAAATCACAAACTTTTACAAAAATTTAAAAAATATATATATAATTTTTTTTTGTCAATATAACACTTTTTATACCGAAAAATCAAAAAAAAATATAAAATATCACAAAAAATTAAAAAAAATTAATTTTTTTATTTTTATTTATTTATTTATTTTTATTTTTTTAAAATTTTGTGATTTTTTGTGATTTTTTCCTTTTTTATAATTTTTTGTGATTTTTTGTGATTTTTTTTTCATTTTTTTTTCATTTTTTTTTCATTTTTTTTCATTTTTATAATTTTTTTATTTATTTTATTTATTTTAATATTTTGTGATTTTTTATAATTTTTTTTGTAATTTTTTAAAAATTTTGTGATTTTTTTGTGATTTTTTTTTCTTTCATTTTTTGTGAATACGAACTTATGGAGGTATGTAAGAGTAATATAAGTTTAAAAGTGGTATCTATTGTGCATTATTTGAATAAACAATTCATTTTCATTCAAAAAGTAAAAGTAAACATATTTTACCAAACAGCATTTTAATGAAAAGTATAATTTTACGTGTTCACCAAACAGCATTTACTTATTAAAAAGTAAACATAAAAAGTATACTTTTCAACCCACTTACAAAAAGTATACTTTTGAACCTAAAAGACGCGACCAAACGAGGCCAATTGTCATGTTGCGTGTGGCTCGGGTCATTATTAATTTATCAATGTTATCTTTTAGTATTACTACTTAAATTTTTAGTTTAAACAACACAAATGTTTTCAATATTATGAGGGTTACCCCTGATAACTTTGGATTGCAATATCAACTAAAATTCAAGTGATCCAACAGTTCAGGGATAACATATACTTAGTATATAGTCACTGCCGGAGACAGGGTTTGAGAGGCTTTAGCCCTTCATGGAAAACGAGGCCACTTTTATGTATATTTTTTATTTCATTTAATAATAAAATAAAATAAATAAAAAATGTTAATAAAAACTCACTACAGTCATACCCTTGTGGCCATACTAAAAGTGTGACTATAGTGAGTTTATTCTTAAGTGAAGTTTTACATAGAAAATATCAAAATACTTATTTATGTACATAAAGAAGATACATGTATCTAATTTAGAAAAAATACATGTATTTTGAAAGGTGTAAAGTCATCAAATTTCTTGTATATTTTCTTTTTATGTATAAATACTAAATACTTTTTGTTATCAAAAGTTTCGTGTCAAGAATCTTTAAGCCTGACAAGTTAGAAATATTTCAAGAAGGAGTTCATGCAGACGAGTTATTACGTATACGAAATTTGAAGGATGGATTAACCACCAACAAAATCAAGTCAATGTTGCAAACAACAATAGATAAATATTTTGCAAAATGTTAAATTTAATGTAACGAGATATAAGTATATATATTTTTTTTCAATATAATGTCATTTATTACTATATGGAGGAATTTTATTAAGGCAGGACCCAAAAAAAGTATGACTTATTACAATGCATGTGGAGTTTATTCCTATTTATAACTGTTCCCAAGTGTACACCATGAATTTTTATTCTTACAGTAAGCTTATTCCTATAGGGAGTATTCTTATAGGGAGTTTCTACTGATAGTAATGATTGAACTCACATTCTAAAAGAATGATAGCAAAATACAACTAATTTTTAAGAAATTACCATCTTGGACACACTTGCATATGTCAAAACAATGATTTGCATATTTATATTTTATATAAAATTAATTAAATATATTTTCCCCAAAAACGGAGGTCTCTAAATTTCGGTATTTTTTAGAGGCTTTGGGCGTGAGCACTTGTGGCACATCCTTACAACCGGGCTGTATATAGTTTAAGTTTATAGCTTTACATTGATAAGATTTTTTATTTTTGGTGTGAAACATAGAAGTAGTTAGATATTTTATTCATATATATGGTTAAAGTTAAAATAATGAGTTCATTAACGAAAGATTCGGTCATATTTTCGGAATGACAAGGTGAAGAATCAGTAAAATTCAGTAACTTGTGACCGTATTTTACCGAAATTGTAGAGAGAGACATAAGAAAAGTGTAATTTTATTCATATGAAAACCGAATCAAAGTTTTCAAATTAGTACATGTTATTTATACCCAAAGTTTACTCTAATTACAAATTGTCCATATGAATACAAAAGGTGACAAATTTCCTATGTTACTAAGTCAGTAATATAGTTTGTTGATATCTTCAATTAGATCCCAGGTATCCTGTAATACAACAAACAAGTCCAAAACACAACAAATAACATATAGTATAATGTTAATAAACTAGTAGCAAACTCTGGTTTGCATTTGTCACCAGTTGCAATATTCATTACTCTTCTTCAAGGCTTAAAATTAGATCCAAAAGTTGAGTGATACAGAGACTAGTTAAAACTAGTGCTTATTACGGTGATGCTTGTATGTTGAATGAAATATCAGTAATAAACTAGTAAAACTAACCTAATTATTAGTGAGCATGGTTCAACTGCTATGAACATGAATCAGCCAAACATATGTCAAGATAAGTGAAATTCAATGGATAACATAAGCTAGAAAAAACTGCTATTAGTGAGCATAGATATCCTTCTGTTAAAATATACAATTGAATATACACACTACAAGTGTAAGCAAATAGTCCAATAACATATCACTTATATGTTAAAATATATTGAATATACTAGGTCCGGGGAAAAATCGTGTCCCGACCCGCACCCGACTCGAGAAGAGTTCCGATCCGGAAACTTCGGGTTTTGTCCGAACCCGATAAACTTCGGGATCGGTTGGCAATTTTAATTTATTTTATTTTATTTTATATAAGATGATATTTTTTATTTTAACACTAAAAATGTAAATTAATCTATATCAAATGTTGGTGATAAAATTGAACCTTATACCTCTAACAATATAATGTAAGCACACCCTACTATATGAGTTACAAAACTTTTTGTTTCATATATTAGTTATATTTATATAAGTATAATATAGATATGTAATTTTGAATATATGAGACTATTAAAATAAAAAATATACCTAAATTAAAAAGTTAAACTGTTACTTCAAAAAAGATAAATGATAATTATTTTTCGATTATAAAAATTATAATGATAATGATAATGTATCTTATTTAGTATGATGATTGTTGTTTGTGTGAATAAAACTAAATAGTAAAAGAATCTGATAAAAAATGTATCAATTTTTTATCAAATCAAATATTTGTACTTTGACACTATTGTTTCTACTACATGTTAATTTCTTTTTGCATTTATTAGGAGTGTTATTTAATAACATGTTTAGACAAGCATAAAAAAATATTATTTCTCAAATGAAAATTGTTAATAAAAATGATATTATCGTAAAATAAATATGATATGTTGGGAGATTCGGGATAAAAATATTCACACCCTACGGGATCCCGAAAATTTGGGTCCCGACTTTTGTCGGGTCGGGGTCGAGATTTTTTTCTCACTTACAAAAAAAATCGGATCGAGATACGGGTTAAATGTATACGGATCGTGTCCCGAGTCTAACTCACACCTAGAATATACATATTACATATAAATCATCACAACATATATATCATGTAGTTTCAATATAAGTTACATGAACATGACTAAAAGAAAAAGTTCATTTAGCATCATAGTTTTTTTTCGTTTATGTTGCTAAAGTGGTTGTGGTTAAATTTTAGCAACAGTTTAGCAACAAATTATGTTGCCGTTTGTTGCTAAACTGTTGCTAAAATTTAGCCAATACCACTTTAGCAATATAACCGAAAAAAAATAATGATGCTAAATGAACTTTTTATTGTAGTGCATTCTTCAAACTATAATTCTTCTCAAACAAGAAAAAACTTTACACATACAAGAAAAAATTGAAAAGACTGGATATCTCAATGTGGGATGTGGCTAATTAAGAAATTGTCATCATATTTTTTTTAAAAAAAACATATATATTATATTCAGGACTTCATCATATGGAGAAGAAGGAACAAATAACTTGTCGAGGTGCAACGAGGAACTTGTACCAAACCGGAAAATACAAGTAGTTCATAATATAGTATACCAAATCGAAGTATACGAGAGCTGCAGGGATGCAAGCCACAAACATTCCAATCAAGATCTTATCCTCTAATGCATCTTCAAGGATGTACGCCTGGAAACATGCAGTTATGGAGAATGTCGTGGCGTAGTAAAGAGCAGTGGTAGCAATTAACATCTTACTCGGGAGAATAAAGTAGAAATCTATTTTCCTAAACCGCGATAGATGGATGGATAGCTGAGTTCCCAAGGCTATTAAAGACGAGAGTAGGCTCACCCCGATATATAACAGGAAATAATGCAACTCTTTATGTTTGGTGTTGTGTTGCTGGAAGAAAAATGGTATGCCAAACTCTTGGCTGAAGCCACCAGGGACGGTGAAGATGGCTGCAAAGTTGATGGTGCTAATGAGTACAGAGACTAGCATCAAACCTTCATTCACTTTTTTAGCGTCTTCCTCGGCTTCTTTTATTAGCATGGTCTCATTCGATTCCAGTTCCCTTAAGTAATTTTTATTATATACCTCCTTTGCTGTTAATCTTTCTGAGTTCTTGTGGCGGATTATGGGTCGCTGCATATCCTGCTTGACATGCTGATGCAAAAAACTATATACAATTTGACGAGATTCGAGTGTATCGAACAAATGAAATACATCTACATATATCGTACTTTCATTTGTATATAGATTCAAAACTATAAGTAATTTTGTTGCACACGTAAAAGAAGATATTTTAGATTGTTGGTAACCGATTTGAAATAAAATGTTTTTCAACTCCATATAAGACAGCCTAACGTGTTGGTAAGGTGTTATGAAACTTGGTTCTTTCTCAAATCAATGATCCCAAAATCTATGTCAGGAAAACATTCAGGCATATAAAGAAAAACTCGCACACTATTCTTCTGGTGTGGAAAAAACTACTTTTCAGCACAATAAAACACTGAACTGTATATATATAATATACTTCAATATATCTCATACTATATTTACCTGGTACCAAAACACGCTCCATGACATGGCCATGAGAGGGGAGTATGTATTTTTCGAAAGTTCGGAGTTAGATGCAGCCAAATGCAAAGCTGTATTTCCATGACAATCGACCTCTGATAACATCTTTTGCTCGTCTCCAACTTTTCTTTTCAAATACTCATACATGGACGCGTTTTTCATCTCCGCAGCCACAAGCAATATGTTTTTTTTGTTTTTGTCGACTGCAGTTGCAGCTTCGGGAAACTTATTCAGTATTAACTTTACCAACTCCATGATGCCATTCCTCACTGCTTCGATGAGCGGATCCGAGATGCTTTTCCTTACTTTTTTTATTGGCCTATCTGGGATGTTTTTCCTTTCTTCTTTGATGAGCGGATCCGACGATGAATCTTCAAATGGTTCATTACAAGGCCATTGTTGTTGGCCTTTTACTAGATCACAAGCCAAAGCGTATGCATATACATGTTTTTCCCTTGCATTGCACGCTTCTTTAAAGAATGGTATCGCTTCATTATGCAATAAAACATTGAGCTAGTAAGAGAATATATGCGCGTTTATTATAAAACAGCTGACGAAAATGCTTCATTATGCACTTTACCATTCCAACATATATGTATATTTGTTTAGTTATTGTTTTTTTTTTATTATTATATATGTTTAGTTGATAAAGAAGAAGTGATATTTCAGTGGATTAGTTTAGTAACTTAAATTATAACCTTTATTAGAAGCAAAAATGTACTTTAGCTAATAAGATACTTTGTTAGTTATCTAATTTACCCGGTAGTCTTGACACTCTAATACAGTGATACGCTTCATAGACAAACCATTTTTGTTTTGAAAAATGATAAAGGCCTTCAAAAAATTTACCCAAAAATCTTACCCGCTGATTTGGTGGATTAATTATACAAATAATTTTTGTTTCGCTATTGAAATCATATTTTTATTAGTACATAATTGATTCACCTAGCATGTCACGTCATCGACTAAGCTTTTTGGTTAAACTTTTTAGATGGATATAGCAATATTTTTTTTGTTTTAGCTCTATATATAATTGAAATGTTAAAATAAAATGATAGATTTGACCCTTTTAGGGTCGCTCGGTTATTGACACTAGGATACGTTTGTTTCATCTAGTTTCTCAATAAGACTACCCAAGGGTGTCAAGCTAAACAATGTAGAATTTTCAAAAGACCTTGGAGACCGTGATATGCAAATTTGAGGGCATTTAGTGATTATTTGGAGCCGTTACTTATAGGACTTAGAGATGGCACAGACTATAGGATTTGAAAATTTAGAGCTCATGGCAGATTCCGAGGCAATGGAATGTTGGATTACTTTGACGACTATCGGGTCTTTGTTTCTCAAGGGAAAAATACTAACCTTGGAGGACTCTTCTATATCCTGCATTATATAGAAGTTGAAAAGAAAGTCAATAATTAATGTGAAATAGGGAAAGTAAGTTTTTTTTTAAAAAGGCATATTGCTAGCTTCAACCTTGAAAATGTGACAATTGCATGGCAACCGTAATATCATATGACCATGACTAATATGCGTCACTTACTTGTGCCATAGCTACGTTGAAAACTACTATTAGAGCCAGCTTAAGAAGAAAAATATCCAAAAATTAAGAATAACACTGTACCTGCTAGTATAGTGGAAACAATGGTTTTTGACCCATCAGTGGAAGGTGTAAAACCTATCATCAATACAACATTGTGAATAAAAAAAGTAGCAGAAAAAAAAGGATCAAAAAAGAAGGGGAGCAGGCATGTCATTCTAATTATAAAAAAAATTGGACTTACAAAGGAAATAGAAAAAAATGGTGATAATTCTCCAGGGAATGAAAGGGGAAGCACAAAGGTTTGTGAGTTTGTACATTGTCCCACTTCTGAAAGAGGTCTTTTTACTTGCCAATAAATACAAAGGTGTAAAACCCTCTTTGTTGGTTCTATCTCCAAGCTCAGGGTATTCTCGTAATATTATACAAGCCAACTCTATGTATAGAAAATGTAAATAGTTAGCACACAATTAATCAATTCTTGTGTGTTCAAAGCTTATTTGGAAGAGCTAGTTTTGTAAATTTGAGTCATTTAGATTTGTTTCCTTTTTAAAAACGTGTTTGTGTATGAGTTGTTGTCAACTAGATCTATTAAGCGTCAATATTCTATTTAAATCTCCAAGGATTACAAGGGATGAATTTAGGTTGAAAAGTACTACATAAAAACATATTTAATATCTAAAAACCTACGTTTTTTATTTTTAATTAAGATTCGGTACATATTATCGTAAAATTAGTGAGCATCAAAATTAAAACCAAAAAGTAAAAAAGAAAGTAGCTCCGGTTAGCATCTGTACTTAAATTTAAAATAGATTTTAATTTCTTTCCCATATATTTATACTTAGTTCATACCGAAAAATTCTCCTTCAACTGCAACATGAAGAATGGTTCTTCCATCATCCCTCTCGGTCTTGGTCACATCTTTTCGTTCCACTTTGTCCCTAAGAAAATCAAAAACTTCGATTTTCCCACTCGCAGCTGCTACATAGATAGGCGTGTCCTTAGTTTTATTAACCGCCAAAATAAGTGAGCTTGAATTCTGTTCTCCATTTAGAATCTCTTTCACTACGTCTAAACGGCCAAATCTTGCAGCCACATGGAGCGCGGTGTCACCATGGACATCACGCATCTCATTCAGTTGCTTCGTGGTTAGTAATTTTTCATCACGAAGCCTTTTTATAGTTACGGCATTTCCATAAAATGCGATAAAATGAAGAAGAGTATAATTGTTACTATCTATTGCATCGTTCACTTGGCTACTCCTCCAATATTTACATAGAGTTTCCAACGATAACTCATCGGTTCTGCTTGCGGCTTTATAAGGAGCAGAGATAGAGTTTTGTTTAGAGGCTTCCATTGGTATATTGCTATTTTGGTAATACTACTAGAAAGCTTCTTTTAGGTCTCCTATAGGCTATATGTGTATATATATATTTATAGTACTTGACAAGGTTAATTATTTTGGTATGTAGATCTCATTTAAGCAGTGTTTTGTACAAAAGAAGAAAGAATAAAGAATAAAGCTCATGTTTGTGTTCATTTTCATAGTTACAAGTAAAGAATTATTAAAATAAGGGTAAACCTTTTTTCAAACATCCGATACTGTTTGTCTCTTTACAGCACTTCTTTTTTTGAAGATTATCCCTTCCTATTTACTTCAAACTGATGTGCTTGATATACGAAAACTATTTTACAAAGGGATATATAGACTTGTACAATTGTTTTCAAGTTACAATCGATCTTGGTTACAATTGTTTGGGTGCAACTACAGTTTACAGTTAGCTTGAAGATATTGTAAATTAGTAATGTGAACTTATGGGAATTGAATTAGTTGTATTAGCAACTAATAATTGGATGAATGAAATGAAATAAACTATTAATTTTAGAGCTATTGTGTATGCTTGGAGCTATAACCCCGAAGGGTTTTGCTTTAATTTCTTTTTCGTTGTCTGTTATTCTCTGATTTGGTTGTTGCTGCTTGTTGGGGGTTTAGCTTTACCCTACACTAAAAATCAAACAATATTAATGAACTCAAAATAAATAGACTAAAATTAATTTAAAATTAAAATTAAAAAATTATATTGGTTGGCACACCCGCTAAAATAGTACTAGACCAGGTTCTTATAATTGTTTTTCATCTACATGGAAATATATTTAGTCATGTTTGTAAAATCATGTGATTTGGTCATGTTATCGTTTTTTTATATGTATTCGTAATTTTTTTTCGAATTTTCTCTTAAATCAATATTTTATTTTATTTTATTTGTTAAATGTTTGCTCAAAAAAATCTGTAAAATTTAATTTTTTATATTTTTGTTTTTGTTTTTGAAAATTATAAGTTAATAATAATAATAAATACCCCAAAATTTTTTTCAAATTTTACAGATTGTTTTGAACAAACACTTTACAAATAAAATAAAATGTTGATTTAAGAAAACAAAATCGAAAAAAATTTACAAATACATATGAAAAAATGGAAAAAAATAGATTTAGTATATTATACTAACTGCTATTAACGATTTATGTGTCATATTACAAAAAAAAATTTACTACAAGAATTATTTACTCCTTTTAAACAATTTCCTTCTCAATAATTCAGAATCACATAATCTTGTCTAATTTAGTAATTTTTACTCCGCCTACTTTTGTTATCCATGTAAGCCTAAAAACTCAAAATTCAAAACATAATTTATTCCCAATCGACTAGTTGATTTCAGAGTCAAAAATTGTCATACTATTCTCTAATTCACATCCTTTAGCATTTCATTTCTAATTCAAGAGTTCATTGCTTAAGCATCTGGTCTCTTTAAAAAAACGGTGTTGTTATGATTTCAGTTATTTCTCCTGTTTTCTTTTGATGTATGATGATCAAAAAACAAAACGATCTGGTCTCTTAACTAAAAAATAAAAAGGGCATATATATTTATATACCAGACACAAGATTTATTTTCACACGATTAAGCAAAGATTAGACAAACCCATTCTCTTCGCTTTTATAACTACGTGACATCCGGACTTATAAGTACATGCCGCCAGATTTAGGTAGCGTTGTTTTCTGTCCTTTTAAGGAGTAATAATAATGGGAAAAGGGAAATTTGAAGATATTTACAAGAACTTCACCAGAAAATGTAAAACCAAAACATTTTCAAGGTTCATATAAAGGAAAAAAGGCACATCTGTTTACTATATAGTATAAATTTTTTATCCATCAGTGTTGCAAATAGATTTTAGACCATCATTAATGTACAGTGTACACTGGTTCTTTGTATAAATAACTACCTATTATTGAAGAGTCTTGCTCTGTCGATCCTGGCTCGTCGAGCGGCTTCTTGAATGTGACGATCATGCTCCTTAAACATCTGTCAGCATTGTGGTTTGGAACTAGTAATGGACCTGAGAAATGATTCTTGTCTTTCTTTATCCCGTTACCCTGCCAAACCACAACAGAAGTGCGACCATTATAAACTCCACCCAGTTCTAAAAGCATAGAACCAATGAACTCAGGATTCCCAAAGAAAGATTGTTAGTCATATAATATATGCAACATTGAAAGATAAAATTTCTGGTGATATAATGCCATGTCTCAGCTGGGAGATCCCTTTGTTACAACCTTAAATCCCGGCCTACATGGCCTTTTTGTTTATAATCAGTAGTTTATTTACAACTTTTAAAAAAAATCAGGAAAAAAATTTTGGTTGCTCTGGCCAAAGGCTGCCTTAATATTTTCTATTTGAGTCTTTAGATGTAAAAGAACTAAAAATAAAATCAGCTAAATGAACCTAGCTTTTTCTTAGCTTCAATGAAGCCAATTCTATTTGTTCAAAATCTGCAGCCAAACAAGCACTAGTTTAAAATTGTTCCTACTACTCAAATGCTTACTATCAGCTACATGTGAAAATTGCTTCTGAATTTTTTTATCTTCAAGGTGTTTGAAACTAGTTTGGCAAAGTAACACAAAAAACCCTACTACTTTCTCTCTCTATAGGCGGCTGCATGGCAGCCCCTCTATCGGAGAGGGATAAACTCATGTCCCCCGACCCCCCTCCTACTCAATCCTTCGCATCTATTGTTAGCTCTCAATCCAATAATCACAAAATTGACTTAAAAGAAGTTGGCACATATAAAGGTGAGCCTCTAATCGAATTTTCCAAGGAAGACGTTAAAACTTTATTGGAACCTTTTAAATACACTATTGTTGGTAAATTTGGTCATGGTAAATCGGATATGGAGACTATACGAAAACTCTTTGGTAAGTTAGATCTAAAAGCTGCATATAATATTGGTACGTTAGACTCTAAGCACATTTTAATTCGTTGGTTCTATGAAGATGATTTTACTAGAATCTGCCTAAAGAATATTTGGTATATAAACCAATATCCTATGAGAGTTTTCAAATGGACTTACGACTTCGACCCGGATTTTGAAACTCGTGTCCCCAGTTTGGATATCTTTACCTAAACTGCCTATTCATCTCAATAATATATCAAGTATTTTTTTCAATTTTAAGAGCCTTTTGGGTTCCCCTTAAAGTTGATGATTGAAATTCCTATCCGCTGTTCTAGTTGCAGTTTTGCAGTAAGCTTCCAAGTGAGGTTGCAACCACAGTTAGAACCTATTGTATTAATGGACAGAACAATTTAAAGTTAAATGTACTTGAAATAATTCACACGCACATTTAACAACGGAGTTCACCTAACTAGGCTACGTCTCCGGGGCACTTACCCAGATTATGATATTATAAAAGCTTACAATATAGGACCCAAGTCTTAATGAAAAACTCTCAGATTCCCTCTAGGTTTTTCTGCCTATCTCTATATTGCTCATACCTTATAACTATCACTTAATAAATCAATGGCATCCCACCATTGTTTTTCTTTTGAAAGCTCACGTGTATTCTCTCAAGAATGGGTTCTTTATAATTTAGAACACACACTTTTTACAAGCTAGGTTATCAACTATTTATACAAGTAAAACAATCTTCTTGCTTCAAGATCTTTTATGATTGCTTTGACTTGTTTTTGATTGGCTTCAATCTTTCCATGTATGAGTGAACTCTTCAGCGTGGATTGACTCCAATCATCATTGGTTAATACCTGTTTAATAACTAGCTTGGAAATAGGAGTTTAGTCTTTTCCTTTAACAAGGAAACATATAAAGATAATATCTTTTTGAGATAATATATTTCCATAAACATATGAAACATTTAACTCCATATAACAATCAATCTTTAAACGTATCTTTACTGAATATGATAAGGACCAAAAGATTGAAACATGTGATAAGGACAAGCATAAGAATAGAGATATATATATAAAAGGAAACATAACCTTATAAACTAATCTCTTTATAACTATTAGGAAACATCTTTCCTTACCACTTTGATATTCTCAATTTACGCATATTAACCTTTTAAGAATAGATGAGAATATATCCTGCATATTGTAGAACAAATGATAATCAATAAATAACAGATATGCAGAGTTACAGAACAAGACAGAATTCTGCAGAACAGCAGGTTGGAACTGTGGTTGCAACATTACTTGAAACCTCTAACGCTGTCTCAGCAGGTTGTAGAAACCTATCAACATAGGTTGTAACTGAGGTTGTAACATTGCTTGTAACCTAACAACAGCTGTCTCAGTAGGTTGTAACTGAGGTTGCAACATTGCTTGAAACCTAACAACTCTGTCTTAGTTCATAATAAACAGATAGGATTATTTAGTGAAAACCATTAGACAACAAATAGAATTTAGACCAGAAATCTGGTCCTAACAATGAAGCTACTTATAGATTATCCAGATCGGGTTTAGCCAGAATTTGTGTTGAAATTGACCTAACTAATGAACTTATTGAGAGGGTTAGAATAGGGTATGGAGAAAATTATTGTTTTTGGCAATATTGTACCTATGAGTATCTACCTAACTACTACAACTATTGTTTTAAGCAAGGGCATACCATCACAGATTGCAAGTTCAAACATAAGGAAACTGATGAAAAAAAAAGAGGAGATAAAGAAAAATAAAAAGAAAAAGAAAAAAGGAAAACTGAGAAGGCTATTACAAACCCTGAAGAGGGCAACCAAAATAAAAGTAAAAGATATGCCAAATTATACAAACCACCTAATTATGATAAAAAGAAAAGCACAAAAGACTGGGTTATGAGAAGAAAACTGCATTTTCCCTCTGCAAGTTCTCTCAAAATAGCACTAGAAAAACCACATGTTACAGAACGAAAGCTAGTTACCATTCTAGATGAGGTTGATGGAAAAATAGAGGAAATCATGTGTGATAAGCCTGGACAAATACTACTGAAGTTGCTATTCTAAAACCAGATAATATAGAGAAAATTAACAAAGAAGAAGAACAAGGTTTAGAAGTGTTTTCAAGTAGTGAAAAAAGAAAAAAAAAAGAGGATAGAGAAAAAGGGTTGCAAATTATTATACACCCAAGTACCCAAATAGAGCATATTTATTTAGAAAATAGTGATTCCAATGTTGAAGTTCAGACTAACTCGGAAAAAGTTCAGTCTAGAAGGAAAAAGAAAAGAGCAACAAAAGAGGATTTTGCCTTACTAAAAAATAAGGAAAAATTGGAGAGCTCCATGGTTCTTAGATCCTCTAATGTATTGGAAAGAAAGAGGTATAATTAATGATTACATCACTTATTTGGAATGTTAGAGGGTTGGGAAATAAAGCTATTTGCAGAAGAATCAAAAATTTATGTATGATGAATAAAGTTATGTTGATCGTTTGTCTGGAACCTATGGTAGAAAATTGTAGTATAGAAGATATTAAAGTGGTTTTGAGTTTTGATAAAGCCTTAGCTCAATAGGAAAATAATATCTGGGTTTTCTATTATGAGTATTTGGATGTTAACTTAAGAAATTAGAACAATCAATGTCTTAATTTTGATGTTAAAGTGCCCTCCATATCCAAGTCTTTTCTAGTTTCTATTGTCTATGCTAAATGTACCGCTACAGAAAGAGAGAGTCTGTGGGATTTCTTGGCTCAAAATCACACTCAAGAGCCTTGGTTTATATTTGGTGATTTAACACTGTTTCTGCTGAGGCAGATAAAATGGGTGGGCTACCTATTAACTTAAACTCTGCTGCTGCTTATTTGGATTGTATGGCTAACATAGGGTGTCAAGAGCTAAACTACAAAGGGTCTAGATTCACTTGGTGGAACAAAAGAGATGGGGATGGTTCTATACAAGTAATAATTGACAAAGCCTGTGTGAATCAAAATTGTTATTCAATTTTCTTTAGCATTTTTCAAGAACATCTGAGTAAAACTAATTCAGATCATAGTCCTTTGTTATTAACATGTAAACCTGAATTGGATCACAATGTTAGAAGATTCATTTTTCAGAAGTTTTGGGTTCAACATGCTGATTATATGGGGATTATCAAATCTAACTGGAGTTTCATGTAAGAGGGAATGCCTTATATTCTCTAACTCAAAATCTGAATAATCTTAAGAGAGTATTAACTAAGTGGAACAGAGATACATTTGGAAATGTATTCCAAAAGGTCATTGATGCTGAAGATAAGGTGTTGAGAGCTGAGAAAGCCTTTGAAGAAGATCCTTCCTCTACAAACAAAATTGAGATTAATAAATGTGTTGCAAATTTAAATTACAGATTGAAGATTGAAAAAGATTTTTGAAAACAAAAAGCCAATTTAAAGTGGGTTAAAGAAGGAGATGCTAATGGGGTGGTTAAAAAAAAGAAGAGGTAAAATTGTTATTAATTCTATCACCAGCAATCAATGAGTAGTGTTAACAGAGAAAGAAGATATTCAAAAAGAGACAGTACACTATTTTACAGGACTGTTAGCTGCTAATTCAAATTATCAACAAGAGTACAAAAGTCTGCGCTTATTGACTAGACTGGTAACAGATGAGCAAAATAAAAATACTTTGTGCTATTATTACTATGGAGGAAATTCAACAAGCTATTTGAGAACTAAATAAAAGTAGTGCTCCTGGAGTTGATGGGTTTAATGGTTATTTTTTCACAACAGCTTGGGATTATATTAAAGTGGATTTGTTAAAAGCAGTGGAGCAATTCTTTGCTGGTTCAGAACTTTCTAAAGCTATGTCCTCTACCTTGATTGCTTTAATTCCAAAGAACAACTCTCCTAACTCTTTTGTTGAGTTTAGACCCATTAGTTTATGCACTTTTTTCAATAAAGTCATATCTAAAATAATGAATTCTAGATTATCTGAAGTAATTCCTTTTATTATTTCTGAAAATCAGAGTGTTTTTGTTAAAAACAGATATATTGTTGATAATATTCTCTGGGCTCAAGAATTTATATCCACTATTAATAATAAATCCAGTGGTAAAAATATTGCTCTTAAGCTATATATGAAGAAAGGTTATGATAAGATTTCTTGGCATTTTTTAATTTGCACTCTTAAAAAGATGGGGTTTGCTGAGATTTGGATTGACAGAATTTAGAGATTAATTGCTACTAATGGTGTTTCAATCTTGGTTAATGGTGTTCCTACATGGTTTTTTTCTCCTACTAATGGCGTCAGATAAGGAGATCCTATTTCAGCAAGTCTATTTATATTGTGCTCTGAAGTTTTATCTAGGAATTTCAATGGTCTTATGTTTAATAAAAGATGGAAGTCTTTTAAATCTATACTTGGAACTCATATTATCACTCACTTAGCATTTGCAGATGATATTATTATTTTCAGTGGACCTGATATCCACTCAATAAAGCAAGTTAAAAAAGTTTTATTGCAATACAATGATGATTCTGGGCAAGAAATAAGTCTGGATAAAAAAAATTCTTATGTTTCTAAAGTAGTGGAAGAAAAGAAAAAAGAAGATATTAGCAAGTTGCTGAATATTAAAAGCAAAAGGCCTCATTTTACTTACCTATGATGCAAACCGTATGCATGCCATAAAAAATACATTATGTTCCATGAGTTGATTCTGAAAATTAGAAAGAAAATATCAGGATGGAGAACTCAACATCTACATATTGGAGGTAAGGTTACTCTAATAAAATATGTTCTCAATACAATACCAGTTTATACACTAGCTGCTATGAACCCCCCTTTGCAAGTGATAAAAAAAGTGGATCAACTACTGGCTAATTTTTTGTGTGGTCATGTAGAAGGTAAAAACAAATTCCATTGGGTAAAGTAAAAACAAATATGCAGGCCTATGGAAGAAGGTGGTTTGGGTGTTAGAACTTTTAAAAGTATCTCTGAAGCTTTTTCTATTAAACTTTGGTGCAAGTTTAGAACTAAAAACAACTTATGGTCAACCTTTATAAAAGCTAAATACTGTAAGAAATTACATCCTAATGAAGTTAAGGAAAAAAGGGGAGTTAATACATGCGCTAGAATGTTAAGAATTAGAGATGTTGCAGAGCAACAAATGAGATGGCTAATTGGAAAGGGTGACCTATCAGTTAATTTAGAGAATTGGTCAGGTGATGGACCAATAAAAGATCCTAATATAGACTGTAATATTGCTCTTAGTGTTCTACTAAAAAATGGTGGTTGTGATAGAAAAGCGATTTGTCAAAATATTCCTTTTGATAGCAGACACTTATTTTCTTCTAATTTAGATCATCAAGGAGATATAACAGATAAATTGATTTGAAAATTGATTGGGACATGGGATTTCAGTTTTAAATCAGCTTGGGAATTAGCTAGAGACAAATGTCATAAAATTCTGGTCTATACAATGATGTGTCATAGTTGGATACCTTTGAAAGTCTCATGTTTTGTTTGGAGAGTGTTCAACAATGCTACCCCAGTTGATGAGTTGGAATAGAAAGTGGGAGTTCAGCTAGCTTCTATATGTGATTGCTGCAAAAAAACATAGGAAAGTTTAGAACATCTACTCAGTAAAGGTAGCATAGCAGAGACCATTTGGAACTACTTTGGTGAATTTCATGGTATAAAATACTCAGATAAGTCTATTAGAGGAAGATGCATTGCCTTTTGGATTATGGATAGCACTAAGCATAGCAAGTTGGTCAATATTATTTGCAAAACATTACCTATTTTCATCCTCTTGTGTATTTGGAAAGGAAGGTGCTCTAGAAAATTTGAGGGTATTCTTATGAGGGAGCATAATATTATTTCTGAGATTAAAATACAAATTCACAAAAGCTCTGCCAAAAATAAGGTTTTTCCTAACAAGTGGAGTTGGGACAATATCAACCCTCTTAAGGCTGTTAATGCTAAAAAGATTATTAAGGTTGTAAAATGGTTAACCCCTCTTAGTGGATACATGAACTTAAATACAGATGGGACCTTTATCTCGGCTTCAAATCAAAGTGGTACTAGGGTCTTTTAAGAGATCAATTTGAGGATTTTGCTCTAGGGTTTCACAACAAAATTGAGAGTCTTTCTGGGCTAGAAGCTGAAGCTGAAGCTAAAGCTATTCTTTTTGGCCTTCAAATTATTGATGCGACTCATTTGATATTAGAAAGTGATTCTCAACAGATGATTAATATTTTAAAGGGGATTTCTAAGTCTCCTTGGATGATTACTTCTACTATCAACAAGATTGAATAATTATTACAAGAGAAAACTTATCTTCTGAATTTTATTGAATGCGAAGGTAACATTGGTGCAGATCTAATTGCAAAAATTGGTTCTACCTGTGAAATGAAAATCTCAGACAACATCAACGAATTTCTAAATGAAGTTAAGGCAATAATAAAACTAGAGGCATAGGGGGTACCTTACATTCGTGTGCGCTATGAGGATTAGAGAAGAAGAAGGAGGCAGGAGGGAGGATGTGAATTTCCTCTCTCATCAGGTGCATGGTACTTGAAAGGTTTGAGAAGAAGCCAGACTTTTCAGATATTAGAAATTTATTACAAATGTGGTCCCTCGAGATTGACAAGAATCGCAGAATAGTCCTTTTCTTTAGTTATAACTTTACAAGTTTTCTTTAATTATGTTCAAGTCCTATTATTATCTACTTTAAGCTGTAATAGACCTTTTATTTTTGTTGTAGGGTTTTTCCTCCATTTTTAATCTCATTAATAAAAACTGGATTTTCCCCACCATTCATATAAAAAAAAAAACTAGTTTCGCAAAGTAAATTTTAGCAGGGGGTTCCAAGATACAGTTCAGAAGTTGCTTCAGAAGCAACTATTTCTAAAAAAAGTGTAACTGCCGTTTTGTTTTTTGTTTTTTTTTTACCAAAATATTTATGTTGTTTTTTACCCTAACTTTTACCATTTTTTCAGTTTTATGACCCTAGTTCTCTTTTTTTTTTTTGCACCCTATATTTTTTTAATTTCTGGCTTTTCAGTCCAATTATGGACAGAAAGTGGTCATGTGCCACGCACATGTTTGTTTTTTGACGGTTTTACGTAAATGCCCTTATTTAGTTAAACTATTTACATTAAATAATGGTTATTTAAATTCTGTTATTGAATATATAAATAAACATTATTAAGAAAAAAAGTAAAAATTATTAAATTTATAAGATAAATACTAAAGTATGTGTAAAAAAAAATATTTTTTCTTTTATACAGAATTAATAAATATATATATATATATATATATATAAATTTAAAAATATATAATATATATCTATAATTACAAAAAATAGTAAAGTATAAAAAGTTGTGTGTTTAATATTACTATAACAATATTATAACATAAAAAGAATACAATCAATAAATGAGAAAAAATATATATATACTAAATAATCATATTCAATTCATCCCGTAAATATATTAAAAAACTATAAATAAATAAAAAAACATCATCATTCACCAACCTGGTATCACCAATACCTCAGCAATATCCCCCAATCAACCCCCACATCGTCGTTTACTGATTTTATACATGAATCTATACAATATACATATGTACACATCCACTATTTTAATCATATAATTAAACTCATCATCAAAGT
Organism: Primula vulgaris; assembly: GCA_963920805.1. Lineage (NCBI taxonomy): Eukaryota > Viridiplantae > Streptophyta > Magnoliopsida > Ericales > Primulaceae > Primula > Primula vulgaris. The sequence continues at coordinate 9,831,349 of OY987214.1, read as the reverse complement.
AATACCCAACAAAACTCATATTCAATTGATCAAAAACTCCATATACTAAGAGAATTAATATATATATATATATATGTGTGTGTGTGTGTGTGTCGGTCTTTCTTAGATTTCGTCATAGCGAGCGCCTCGTAGCCCACTCCAACGACATAATCATTGGTGATGATATGGATGAGAACGATGATGAGAGGGTGGAAACGGGACGGCGGTGACGGGTTTCAAGGGATCTCTTGATGGGGCATGTTATGTATATATATATATATATATATATATATATATATATATATATATATATATATAGATATTAATGTATGTATATGTTTATATATATATATATATATATATAGGAGATGTTATATGAACATCAACTTAGACATCAACTTGGACACTTTTTCGTAAAAACGCTCCAAATCAAGATTTGGTTAATGCAAATCTCCATGGTTTCACGACGGGAACACAAATATGCGTCTTGTTTTTTTTTTCCGAGATATATAATGACATGTTTTCGAAATTATGGTAAAATTATATATATATATATATAGGGGGAGGATATATATATATATATATATATATATATATATATATATATATATATATTTGCATGGGCGGAACCAATGTAAGAGCCCCATGCAGGCCCGTTTCTAGAGTTTTGGAGGCGTTAGGCCATTTTAAAAATGGGTCTTTTTTTTCTTCGTAAAAAAAAAGTATTTAAATTAAACTTATAAGATACGATTAATAAATGGTAAAATATTAAGATAGAAAATATTAGATGTAATAAGTTGAGTACATTTAACAAAAAAAAAATCAATGATACAAAGCAATTTTTTTACAAACTTCGCATTCGAACTAAAATTATACTATAATTTTTTAAAAAGGAAATCAGGGACCAAATCTGTTATTTATTCAACAAATAATGAAATAAAAAAACAAAATATTGTCTTCACAAAGACTTGAACACGGGTCGTAGACTTTTTAGTAAGGAAACTAACCATTCGGCCACATATAACTATTGATTAGAGAAATGAAATTAATTATATATATATTTATTTATTTATTTATTTAATATTTTTCCAAACATGGCCCTTAAAAATATATGTTTTTTGGGGGCTATAGGCCCGTTTCTCTTGAACCTAACCCAAAATCGGGCCCTGCCAACCCTGGAATTTTCAAAATATTTACTACGTATGTGTTTCCATTATATACTTAAATCTATACAGTTGCAATAAAATTTCAAGGGGTGTGTAGTGTTTGTGTAGATCTTTATAGTACAAGAGGTGGAAAAGTTTAGCACATGTGTGGTGTTATAGTTTGGAGCTAAAAGCCTTTTGATCCTTCTACTTTTAGTTCACACTAAGTCTCTAAGTTCTTAAAAAGTTTGGGGCTATCACGAAAAATTATGGAAAAGTATCATTTAGGTTGTCTTTTTTTTTCTATTATTATTAAGTCGTTTATTTTTATTTTATTCTCAAAAATTTGGAACCCTATCGTGCCCAAATTGGAAAAGATTAAAATAGTACTAGATCATATTATATGCTAGATTTTATTTATTTTATCCACTTAAACTATACAATTGGGAAAATTATTTGATATTATATGCTAGATTCGACTCTCCTTTTTGTTTTTCACTTTTATATGCTGCATTATGCGGCGAGTTCTTTGAATGGCTAAGTTTCATAACCTATAATTGGGTTGATTTCTTGTTTAGAATAAAAAGAATAAAATAACTATAAATTTTCGAATGATACTATATATTAGGAACATTTTTTTAATCTGAAATTCGTATGGATGAACATTATATAAAAAAATGATTTATTTTTTTACTTGAATTTGTGTCCCCCTGGGTCGAAATCCTGGCCCTTTTTATTTGTATTGTGTATTTAAATATATGTATATAATTATATGTATGTATATGTAATGTATTGTATATGTATGTAAGTTAAAGTAAATTTTTTTCTTTATACAATACAAGAATATATGAGCCATTAGATCATTTTGTCATAATCCAACCATTGAAATTGAATTTTTATATGGAAAAAGACAAGAATACCCTTTATTCTAACGGTTAGGTAGCATGTGCCAAGCATGTGATGGGTTTCCATTAATATCCGTTACATTTTGGACGGAAAAGATGAGAAAACAAAAAATACTGAAATATGGGGTGAAAAAATGAAAAAATAAGAATTGAGGTCACAAAACTAAAAAAAAGGAAAAACTTAGGGTACAAAACATTATAAAACTCACATAAAGGACCAAGTAGCGCCGCACTAGCTGTGAATTCCGAGACTGCCAGGTATATGACTAGTATGTCCCTAACATGGGTTTTGTTAGTAGTGGTGCTTTTACTAGATAGTCTTTGAACACGGCGAATGCCTCATCGCATTCCTCTGTCCATCAGAAATATTTTCCGCTAGTAAGTAGTTTGAAGAGGGGGCGACATTTGTCGCCCAACTTACTCTGAAACCAGTTTAAGGCGGCTGCTTTCCCCGCCAAGGATTGTATTTCCTTGACCGTACTTGGGGCCGTCAGATTCTTTACGACATCAATTTGGTCTATATTATCTTCTATTCCTCAGTTGTGGACCATGAACCCGGGAAATTTTCCCAAGCCCACTCCAAACGCGCACTTTGAGGCGTTCAACTTCATTCGATTCTCTCTAATGGTGGGGAAGACTTTTCCCAAATATTTTAGATGCTTCTGCTTTGTCTCTGATCGGATGACCATGTCATCAATATACATCTCCATTTGTTTTTTGATAGGCTCTTTGAAAATTTTGTCACCATCCTCTAGTATGTAAATCCTGCATTCTTCGGCCTAAAGGGTATTACCTTGCAGAAATTTTCGACAGGGGTGATAAATGCCGTTTTTTTGTTGATCTTCTTTGTTCATCTTGATCTGGTAATAACCTGAGTATGAATCGAGAAATCTCATACACTCGGTTCCAGCAGTTGCGTCTACCAGTTGATCTATCTTTGGCAGAGGGAATAGGTCTTTCGGACACAAACTGTTAAGGTTAGTATGGTCCACACAGACCCGAGACTTACCATTCTTCTTTGGTACCATGACACAATTAGCGAGTCATGTGGGTTACATCACTTCCTTGATTGCACCTACTTCTAAAAGTCTTCTAACTTCTTTCGTTATTTCCTCGACATTACGTGGGGATGTTCTTCGTCTACTTTGTATGATTGGTTTCGTTCCGGGCCGGACGTTCAAAATATGAAGGGCTATTGTTGGATCTATTCCGAGCATTTTGCTTGGGTTCCAGGAAAAATTATAGATGTTCTCTAGTAAGAACGCTTCCATATCACGCGCTTCTGCTTTTTTCAGATTCTCGCCTATAAGGAAGTACTTTTCGTCATCCTCTCCGGGTATTTGGAATTTCCTCAATCATTCGACTATCGTTCTCTTTAATGCCTTCATTTTCTTGGTAAAGTCTTTCACAAATTTTGGTATTGCATCGACGGAGAGCGTGTTTTAGGAGTTAAGGGACAGGGCCCAGGGAATTTCACAGAGAGTTTGACTACCATAGACAGTTTCAATGCCACTGGCTCCGGGGAATTTCACCTTTTGATAGTATGTCGAGGAGAGCGCTTTCATGGCATGAAGCCATGACTTTCCTAGGATGGCATTATAACCGGACTTTATGTCGACTACCAAGAACTCGATCTTGACAGTGACTGATCCTGTTGGCACGAGTAGGGTCACTTTCTCGAGAGGTTTTACGGATTCCGAGATGAATTCCACCAACTGCACATCTGAGGGGGTCAAGCCCTGGAGGGTTAACCCCATTTTTGCGATAGACCGTACAATAAAGTATATCTACGGTACTTCCCTAATCAACCAAGACACGGCCGATTGTATTTCCCTAGATGTTTACCATTAGATTGATCGCATCGTTGTGCGGGAACTCCACTCCGTAGAGGTCTTCGTTGGAAAATTCGATGGGTTCACTGTAGATTTCTAGACATTGTCGTTTTTCTTGGGGTGTCGTTCCACTCGATCCCGCAACTGAGAGAGTATGGGCTGACTTCTGTATTATGCTCCGCTCTCACATTCCCTAATTGGGATTGTTTTGGTATATGACTGCACAATGTATTTTCTCCTTGTCTGGGTGTAAACCATCCCGGTATCTTCCTCCCTTCTCAAGGTATTTTTCTAGTTTGCCATCTTTCCACCATCCTGATAACTTCCACTTTAGGTTCCGGCAGTACTGCGTGAAATATACGTGATCCTGATGACATTTTCACCATTGTCCTGTTGGCCGCATGTTACCGTCGGAGATCATTTTAGGTGCCTTATTGATTCGACCTAGAAACTGTCATATTCTGGCCTCAATTACAGTGTTAAATCCAACTTTATATTTCGTAAATAGGTATTATTATATAAATTTACTAATTTTATGTATTTTGAGGCCATTTATCTATTATCAGTGAAAATTACCTTTTTTAGGTGCATTTATGTGAAAATTGGAAACGAAATGACTCAAGATAGAAGTTGGATAAGATAAACGACGTTAAATAAGATGATATTAAACTTATATTCGGTCAAAGTACCAAGGATTGGGGAACAAGGAAGAGATCAAACCAAAAACGAAATAAAATAAAATTCTCCGCCATCTGATTCGAATCAGACACCTCTGATCCAAATTAGAAACCCTCCGCCACCAATAATTGATGACGTGGCGTAATCTGATTGGCCAACGCCTTCTGATTCGAATCATTGGTTTTTTAGGAATTAGGTGGCGGATTTTTCTGAGCAGAACACTATAAATATAAATATAATTGTTGTAAATTTTTAGGCTCTGCCTTCGGGCAGAAACCCGTAATTTAATTCTCTCTTTTAATTCAATTTATATTATGTTTCTTTTGTGTTATTTCCTTCTTCCCTTCATGATACCTCACCCTTATGAGCATCGTTTCTTCTCCTTATTACTGAGTCTTAATGGTGATTTATCTTTCTAAATTTCCCCTACTCGGTAATATACTTCTATCTTTATTCTCCTTTTATTTAATTGTTTATATTTATCTTTATACTTTTTATTATTATTTTAGCATATATTCTATTTTTGAGAATAACGAAAAGTGAGGATTGACAGCCCTCATTGATGATTTGTTCTTGTTTTTATTAGTTTATATTAAACGACAAGGGCGCGAGCCACATCGTTATAAAAAAATTGGAAAAATTAGTGTTTAAATATATTTTAATTGTTTTACATAATCTCATAGGGGAACTTGTACTTGCTACGATTTATAAATATTATTACTATGATTGACCCTATTGCTCTTACTAGGTAAAAATATTTTATTTTTATAAAAATATTTTTAAGCCGATCAGTTATTTTATATAAATCTCATAAAGATAAATTGTAGAGTAATATTATTTATTATTTATTTTGTTATTGAGTGACATCCTCCGAACCATGAGGAGGCTAAAATGATTATATAATGGTGGGAGAGTCTTTCGGTGGGTGACAAGTGACAGAAGCATAACCACCAATTAACTAGTGAGCTTTATCATTCATTTGAGAATAAATAACACCATTAGCTAATTGAGCCTTACAAACTCTTCCTAAATATTTACTTAATTGAGCTCGTTACCACTATAATAATAAAACTATACTATTTGCATGTTTAGGGTAAAAAAACGATACAAATAAAATAAATACAGATTATAATTATTATTTATGATGGTGGAATCAACTCAAATAGAGGTTGTTACTGTATTTCGGATTCTTGATGTGAGAACATAAGTCAACTGCTATGAACATGAATGAGCCAAACATGTGTCAAGATAAGAGGAACAAGTATGTAGTGCACCCGACTATGTTACGAACGATAACGATTTGCATATATCAACTTTCTTAATTTGGTTACTACACTATAAAAAACTGTCCAATTAAGGTATAACTGTCTAAATTAATAATGCACTCATGTCACATGACAGCACGTGCTTGATAAACTTGAATGTGAGACGGTAATTTTTTCATTCTGCATCAAAATATATCATTCTAAAACAACGTTTCCCCCAAATATGAATTATACCCTAATTTTTGTTATGTGTGAAATTGGGAAAAACGTTTTTCTAGAATGATATATTTTGATGCAGAATGACAAAATTACCCTCTCACGTTAAAGTTTGTCAAATGTCACGTGACATGATTCCGTGATTAATTTAGACGGTGCTACTTAAATTGAAAAGTTATTATAGTGTGGTATCCAAATTGAAAAAATTAAAATGTGAGTATGTAAATCGTTAAAAGCAGATAGTTTGGTTGGATCGCATAAACTAGAAACAAGTTCAACATGAAATTTACACATAAATTATGTAAAAACTAATTCTACTTGATTGCCATATACTAGCAGTGACGGAAGAGGAATTGTGTAATGCGAACGGCTGATTTTTTTCTAAAAAAAATATAGCTTATATGAAATTATTTTATGTAATAGGAGGTGAAACATTAAAATTTAAAACTTTTGATCAAAATACATATAGCCCCGTCTATCCTTGCCTAGTTACTTCTAGCATCATCAACTACCGAGTAACATCTCATGTTAATCATAGAAATTTCAAAATAACATGAAATGGGGTTATATGATCCAAGTCAAATTTGATGATTTATAAAATCCAAAAACGTTATATTTTGGCCCTGATACAAGCACATTTTACTTAAATTTGTACTAGGAAAAAGAATAGATCAACCAAGGATTTTGTTATTCAGTTAAAGAACGAAGGCAGAGATGCATACTACATACTACGTTAACGGAAGGCGGAGATGTATACAACAATTATTAACCAAATTACAGCTGCCGTTACTGAGCAACAGAAAATTAAGAATATATATAGTTGGACCACATTAACATGCAAGTGTAAGCAATTAGTCCAATAACTTCTGTTAAAATATATATTGAATATACACACTACATGTAAATCAACAAAACATATATATATCATGTAGTTTCATTATAAGTTACACGAACATCCCTTCAAATTATAATTCTTATCAAACAAGAAAAAACTATACACACACACAAGGAAAAAAAATTTGGATATCTCAATATGTGATGTGGCTAATTAAGAAATTGTCATCATTTTTTTTTATTTAAAAAAACATATATATTATTTCCAGGACTTTATCATATGGAGAAGAACTTGTCGAGGCGCAGCGAGGAACTTGTACCAAACCGGAAAATACAAGTAGTTCATAATATAGTATACCAAATCAAAGTATACGAGAGCTGCAGGGATGCAAGCCACCAACATTCCAACAAAGACCTTTTCCTCTAATGCCTCTTCAAGGATGTATGCCTGGAAACATGCAGTAATGGAGAACGTCGTCGCGTAGTAAAGAGCAGTGGTAGCAATTAACATCTTACTCGGGAGAATAAAGTAGAAATCTATTTTCCTAAACCGCGATAGATGGATGGATAGCTGAGTTCCCAAGGCTATTAAAGAAGAGAGTAGGCTCACCCCAATATATAACAGGAAATAATTCAACTCTTTATTTTTGATGGTGCGTTGCTGGAAGAAAAACGGTATGCCAAAGTCTTGGCTGAAGCCACCAGGGACGGTGAAGATGGCTGCAAAGTTGATGGTGCTAATAAGTACAGAGACTAACATCAAACCTTCATTCACTTTCTTAGCATCTTCCTCGGCTTCTTTTATTAGCATGGTGTCTTTCGATTTCGGTTCCCTTAAGTAATTTTTTTTATATACCTCCTTTGCTGTTAATCTATCTGAGTTCTTGTAGCGTATTACGGGTAGCTGCATATCCTGCTTCACATGCTGATGCAAAAATATATATATATATTATTTGACGAGATTGAGTGTATTGAACAAATGAAATACTGTACATCTACATAATTCGTACTTTCATTTGTATTTAGATTCAAAACTATAAGTAATTTTGTTGCACACGTAAAAGAAGATATTTTAGATTGTTGGTAACCGATTTGAAATAAAATGTTTTTCAACTCCATATAAGACAGCCTAACGTGTTGGTGAGGTGTTATGAAACTTGGTTTTTCCTCAAATCAATGATCCCAAAACCTATGTCAGGAAAACATTCAGGCATATAAAGAAAAACTCGCACACTATTCTTCTGGTGTGGAAAAAACTACTTTTGAGCACAATAAAACATTGAACTGTATCTATACTTCAATATCTCATACTTCCTCTCCATATAAGAGGAAAAATTCTTCTCATGTACTATTAAGTGTTCAAAAATGCTGAAAGCATAACAAAATCTCCAAGCATCAAGACAGAGCAAAACATTAACATAATTACATGCAAATAATGCACAATCATAATAATAAAGCAATAAACTAAAAGAAATTTGTTCAATGATAAAAATCGTAAGTTGAATTTCAACTTACAAAACTAAAACATATAATTCAGTAACATATTCAAAATCGACTGTAGTACTTGGACTTAAGTAAAATAAGCTCTTATTCTTTTTACTCTTCTTGCAAGTTTAGCAAAGCAAAGTTAACTTTTCCAACCTTCAATGAAAAGTTGACTGAGAGATTTTGAAGAGTTTTTATCTTTTTTTCTGTTAACTATATTTACCTGGTACCAAAACACGCTCCATGCCATGCCCATGAGGGGGGAGTATGTATTTTTCGAAAGTTCCCAGTTAGATGCAGCCAAATGCAAAGCTGTATTTCCATGACAATCAACCTCTGATAACAGCTTTTGCTCGTCTTGAACTTTTCTTTTCAAATACTCATACATGAACACGTTTTTCATCTCCGCAGCCACAAGCAATATGTTTTTTTTGTTCTTGTCAACAGCAGTTGCAGCTTCGGGAAATTTATACAATATTATCTTTACCAACTCCATGATGCCATTCCTCACTGCTTTGATGAGCGGATCCGGAATGCTTTTCCTTACTTCTTCAATGGGCGTATCTGGGATGTTTTTCTTTTCTTCTTTGATGAGCAGATCCGAAGATGAATCTTCAAAGGGTTCATGACGAGGCCATTGTTTTTGGCATTCTACTAGATCACAAGCCAAAGCGTATGCATGTACATGCTTTTCCCTTGCATTGCAAGCTTCTTTAAAGAATGGTATTGCTTCATTATGCAATAAAACATTGAGCTAGTAAGAGAGTATCTGCGCGTTTATATAACAGCTGACGAAATGATTCATTATGCAATTTACCTTTCCAACATATATGTATATTTGTTTAGTTATTGTTTTTTTTTTTTTACATTATATCGGTTTAGTTGATAAATAAGAAGTTATATTTCAGTGGATTAGTTTAGTAACTTAATTATAACCTTTATTAGAAGCAAAAATGTACTTTAGTTAATAAGATACTTTGTTAGTTATCTAATTTACCCGGTGGCCAGTACTTAAGTTTTTTATTAGTTTTAATTTGGTCTTCACACTCTAATACAGTGATACGCTTCAACAACAAACCATATTTTTCTAGCTGTATATATAATTGAAAAGTTAAAATAATGATAGATTTGACCCTTGTAGGGTCGCTCGGTTATTGACACGACGATACGTTTGTTTCGTTTAGTTTCTCAATACAACTACCCAACTCCCAAGGGTGTCAAGTTAAACAATTTTGGATGTATAAAGGGCAAGCCAGATTTATCATCAGTAGCAAACGGACCTACGAGATTGTGACATGCAAATTTGAGGACATTTTGTGATTATTTAGGGCCGAGAAAATTTATTTATGCAGAACTTCAGGCGTTACTTGTGGGCTTAGAGAATAGAGATGGCACAGACTTTGTGATTTGAAAATTTAGAGGTCGGGGCAGATTCCGAGGCAATGGAATCTTGGATTATTTTGACGATCACGTCTTCGCCTCACTGTTATTGACTCTGCCATTTTGGCATACATAAGCGGTATATTGGCATTTGGTGCGGGTAGGCATGCGTTAGGCTTTGATGTTCAAACATTTCTTAGTCGTCATATATTATACATTTCATGTATCGAAGAGTTAATTTATCGACAGGAAAGTTTTGGTTAGTACTCCTACGTGTTTGTTCTTGATTTGATGTTATCTCTATTTACATACAGACAGGATTTTCCTAGCTCCTCCCATGGACGTAACCTCATAACCATACAAAAAAAATAGACTTTCTTTACTAGAAATTTCATTTGATGCAGAGAGTTGAAGGGAGAGACTTGTCATTTTCATGATCACGGACCGAGCCAGGATCATTTTGTTCGTGGGGCGTGGTGTATAAACTAGAGTCTAATACAAAAATATTTTTTTTTCTATGTTCAACATAACATAAAATAAATATGAATTTAAGACAAATGACATTAGAAAATAAAATAATTTTAACATAAAATTTTAAAAAAAAGAAGCTAACATTATTTGAACTCATAACCTCCAAATATCTTATGGTTCAATTTTACTATTACATAGGAGTCAATAATGTATATATATTAGAATTTTTTTAATTATATATATAAAAAAAATAATAAAAATCATTGCCGGGGTCGGCCACACCCAACCCCATTGGGTCCGCCCCTCTGCATGATAATAAGTATAAATGTAGCTCTGTTTAGTACAGTATAAATTTATCCTTCTTGCTGTTTTCTCATGGGAAAGATACTAACCTTTGAGGACTCTTCTATATCCTGCATTACATAGAAGTTGAGAAGAAAGTCAATAATTAATGTGAATAGGGAGAGTAATTATTTTTTTTAAAAAGGCATATTGCTCGCTAGCTTCAACCTTGAAAATGTGACAATTGCATGGCAACCGTAATATCATATGACCATAACTAATATGCGTCACTTACGTGTGACCATGATATCATGATACTTTTTTTTTATATCCTGCAGTCATGATACCATAATATCATGACTGCGTATCATGTATATATATGCAGTAGCAAAACAAGTTACTTTTTTTTTTTTTGTGCAATTAAGTTGCGAAAACTATTAGAGCTAACAAAATAAAATAAAAAACTAAAATCTACATAAACTATTCTGTAGTAATTAATACAAGTTACTGTGTCATAATTCGTTAAAAACTACTATTAGATCCAGCTTAAGAAGAATAATATCCAAAATTTAATAATAACAATGTACCTGCCAGTATAGTGGAAAGAATTGTTTTTGACCCAGCAGGGGAAGGTGGTAAACCTATCATCCAGGCAACATTATGAATAGAAAAGTCGCAGAAAAAAAAAGAAAAAAAAGGGGAGCAGGAATGCACATGATTTGGTCATGTTAAATAAGTCATATTTTGGTCATAGTATCATTTTTTTCATATATATTCTTAATTATTTTTCGATTATCTTTTTTTAATCAACTTTCTTATTTTTTTTCTAAAGTATTTGTTTAAAAAAATCTGTAAAATTTGATATTTTATATTATTGTTTTGGGTATTTATTGTTTATTTTGGTAATTTATAAGTTAGTAATATTAATAAAAATATAAAAAATCAAATTTTACAGATTTTTTTGAACAAGCACTTTAAAAATAAAATAGAAAGTTGATGAAAAAATAATAATCAAAAAAAAATTACGAATACATATGAAAAAAACGATAAGATAACCTATTTAACATGATCAAATGTACTTGTAGAAGCACGCATGCTATTCTAATTAAAAAATAAAAGAATTTGTACTTACAAAGGAAATAGAAAAAAATGGTGATAATTCTCCAGGGAATGAAAGGGGAAGCACAAAGGTTTGTGAGTTTGTACATTGTCCCACTTCTGAAAGAGGTCTTTTTACTTGCCAATAAATACAAAGGTGTAAAACCCTCTTTGTTGGTTCTATCTCCAAGCTCAGGGTATTCTCGTAATATTATACAAGCCAACTCTATGTATAGAAAATGTAAATAGTTAGCACACAATTAATCAATTCTTGTGTGTTCAAAGCTTATTTGGAAGAGCTAGTTTTGTAAATTTGAGTCATTTAGATTTGTTTCCTTTTTAAAAACGTGTTTGTGTATGAGTTGTTGTCAACTAGATCTATTAAGCGTCAATATTCTATTTAAATCTCCGAGGATTACAAGGGATGAATTTAGGTTGAAAAGTACTACATAAAAACATATTTAATATCTAAAAACCTACGTTTTTTATTTTTAATTAAGATTCGGTACATATTACCGTAAAATTAGTGAGCATCAAAATTAAAACCAAAAAGTAAAAAAGAAAGTAGCTCCGGTTAGCATCTGTACTTAAATTTAAAATAGATTTTAATTTCTTTCCCATATATTTATACTTGGTTCATACCGAAAAATTCTCCTTCAACTGCAACATGAAGAACGGTTCTTCCATCATCCCTCTCGGTCTTGGTCACGTCTGTTCGTTCCACTTTGTCCCTAAGAAAATCAAAAACTTCGATTTTCCCACTCGCAGCTGCTACATAGATAGGCGTGTCCTTAGTTTTATTAACCGTCAAAATAAGTGAGCTTGAATTCTGTTCTCCATTTAGAATCTCTTTCACTACATCTAAACGGCCAAATCTTGCAGCCACATGGAGCGCAGTGTCACCATGGACATCACGCATCTCATTCAGTTGCTTCGTCGTTAGTAATTTTTCATCACGAAGCCTTTTTATAGCGACGGCATTTCCATAAAATGCGATAAAATGAAGAAGAGTATAATTGTTACTATCTATTGCATCGTCCACTTGGCTACTCCTCCAATATTTACATAGAGTTTCCAACGATAACTTATCGGTTCTGCTTGCCGCTTTATAAGGAGCAGAGATAGAGTTTGGTTTAGAGGCTTCCATTGATATATTGCTATTTTGGTAATACTACTAGAAAGCTTCTTTTAGGTCTCCTATAGGCTATATGTGTATATATATATTTATAGTACTTGACAAGGTTAATTATTTTGGTATGTAGATCTCATTTAAGCAGTGTTTTGTACAAAAGAAGAAAGAATAAAGAATAAAGCTCGTGTTTGTGTTCCTTTCCGTAGTTACAAGTAAAGAATTTTTAAAACAAGGGTAACCCTTTTTTCATACATCCGATACTGTTTCTGGCATTCATTTTTGCTGTCCTAGTTTGTTTGTTTTTTTTTTGTTTTTTTTAGCTTAGCTTAGTTTTTTATGGGTCATTAAATAAAAAAATAATCCAATCTAATGGTCAACAAAAAAATATGAAAAAATGTAAATAAAAAAATGTTGATACGATTACATATCCGATACTTTTTCAGTACGGTTGATAAATTTGAATTTATTTTTTTTCGTACGGTGCACTCTATAATTTAGAGTGTGTCAACTAAAAGAATATTTTAGTTTTAATTTTAAATTAATTTTGGGATAATAGTTATTTTGGATTCATTAATAGATGTTGAGTTTTAGTAAGTATCACAAATTACATGATTTACGGTAATGTTACTCTAAAATAATATACCGTAATCGTATTGGAATTTTTTTATTTTTTTCAACTACTCGTGTTACCGAGTAGTGTATGTTCTATAATTTTTATTTTTTGTTAAACTTGGATGAGATCTCTTTTAATCCAATGGTTCCAAAAAAAACTATGATAGCCTAACTTCAAAAAAAAAAAAAAAAGTAGTACAGAATGGATCGGTTTGTCTCTTTGCATCACTTACTATATACTTCAAACTGATGTGCTTGATATACGAAAAGTATTTTACAAAGGGATATATAGACGTGTACAATTGTTTTCAAGTTACAATCTTGGTTACAATTGTTTGGGTGCAACTACAGTTTACAGTTAGCTTGAAGATATTGTTAATTAGTAATGTGAAGTTATTGGAATTTAAATAATTGTATTAGCAAAAAGAATAGGGTGAAAAAATTTAAAGAAACTACTAATTTTAGATCTATTGTGTATGCTGGGAGCTATTACCCCGAAGGGTTTTACTTTGATTTGTTTTTCCTTCTGTTATTCTCTGATTTAATTGTTGCTGTTTGCTGGGGGTTTAGTGTTGCGCAATATTTTGGCCATCTAAAAAATTGTTGTGACAGAGTATTTGCAAAATTTCGAAGTGAACTTTAATGTGTGTCACTTTCAATAGGTTTTTGTGATTTTAAAAAGATATATACTACATTCGTTCCCATTTAATGGTTATTTACGAAATTACGTACAATTTCGATGGTCAATAACTTGCATCACAATTATTGTAATGAAATTTTTTAAAGTCTAATCACATAATTACATTTTACTTCGCCTCCTTTTGTTATCCATGTCAAGCCTAAAAAGTCTAAATTCAAAACATAATTTGTTCCCAATCGACTAGCCAGATGCTCTGAAAGTATTTCATTTCTAATTCAAGAGTTCATTGCTTAAGCATATGGTTTCTTTAAAAATATGGTGTTGGTTGACAAGTATAGTTGTTATGATATCAGTTAGTTCTCTTCTGTTTTCATTTGATGTATGGTGATCAAAAAACAAAACCATCTGGTCTCTTAACTAAAAATGGCATATATACCAGACACGATTTATTTTCACACGATTAAGCAAAGATTAGACAAACCCATTCTCCTCGCTTTTATAAGTACGTGACATCCGGACTTATAAGTACATGCCGCCAGATTTAGGTAACGTTATTTTCTGTCCTTTTAAGGAGTAATAATAATGGGAAAAGGGAAATTTGAAGTGAGATATTTACAAGGACTTCACCAGAAAATGTAAAATCAAAACATTTTCAAGGTTCATATAAAGGAAAAAAGGCACATCTTTTTACTATATAGTATAAATTTTTTATCCATCAGTGTTGCAAATAGATTTTAGACCATCATTACTGTACAGTGTACACTGTACACAAAACCATACAAAGACTTCTTTTGTATAAATAACTACCTATTATTGAAGAGTCTTGCTCTGTCGATCCTGGCTCGTCGAGCGGCTTCTTGAATGTGACGATCATGCTCCTTAAACATCTGTTCAGCATTGTGGTTTGGAACTAGTAATGGACCTGAGAAATGATTCTTGTTTTTCTTTATCCTGTTACCCTGCCAAACCACAACAAAAGTGCGACCATTATAAACTCCACGCAGTTCTAAACGCATAGAACCAATGAACTCAGGATTCCTAAAGAAAAGATTGTTAGTCATATAATATATGCAACATTAAAAGATAAAATTTCTGGTGCTATAATACCATCTCTCAGCTTGGAGATCGCTTTGTTACAACCTTAAATCTCGGTCTACATGGCCTTTTTGTTTATAATCAGTAGTCTATTTGCAACTTTTAAAAAAAATCAGGAAAAATTTTTTGGTTGCTCTGGCCAAAGGCTGCCTTAATATTTTCTATTTGGGTCTTTAGATGTAAAAGAACTAAAAAAAAAAATCAGCTAAATGAACCTAGCTTTTCTCAGCTTCAATGAAGCCAATTCTATCTGTTCAAAATCTGCAGCCAAACAAGCACTAGTTTAAAATTGCTCCTACTACTCATATGCTTACTATCGGCTACATATGAAAATTGCTTCTGAATTTTTTTATCTTCAAGGTGTTTGAAAACTAGTTTCGCAAAGTAAATTTCAGCAAGGGGTTCCAAGGTACAGTTCAGAAATTGCTTCAGAAGCAGTTATTTCTAAAAAAGTGTAACAGCCGTTTTGTTTTGTTTTTGTTTTTTTCTATTATACCAGAAATGACCAAAAAGGTACACGTGCGGCTTGACTAATATTCTTAATTTCAATTTTGTATATCAAGTAAAGAGAAACAGAAACTACTTTGAGAATCGACCATTGATGTGGTTATACAAAGGTGTTGAGGATTTCTTTCTCCTTTGGGAAAACTTAATAAAAAGATGAAAGGCATTGTCGAATACTCGAACCACTTACTTACTTTTTCAACCGTGGAAAACCAACTTTTAAGAATAAAAGATTGAAATTTCCTTATCTTCTAGTAAAATACTACATTTAGAGAAAACTTTACCAAGTTATGGCATCTATAGATAACTATTCTAGATCCATTCACCAGTAAAACAAACGAAAATTAGCAAAGGTTACACAAGATAGACTTTTTTAGCTTTGAGTCAAAAAGGCTAAAGTCCTTCTTTCTCTTAGTCATAATATTATGGCAATAAATGATTTATCAACCAGTAGGAGATCCCTCCGGTCAATCTCACGGTTTGCAAATTTCGTACTGTGCTTGCTTTAGTAGAAGAAAGATTAACCAATAACTGCTCAACTTATTGCTAAACAAATCTACTAAATTGTACTGAAATGAAATATCCCCAACAAAGAAGGGCTAACTAGCTTTGCTCAAAAACGACTTAGTCTCTATACTCACCAGCACAGGCTCTTTACTTCTGGCTCTTCCTCTTCCAACATTGCTGTGCCCAAAAAACAAGTTATCAGTTTTTTGAGGATTTTCGGATATCCTCGACGCCACTAAACGTGAGGACGTGGACAAGTTAGCTTTTGCTGGAGGGACTAGAATGTCGTCGTGTCTCTTCTCACTTCTAACCCATCCAACCCCTGGAACTAAGGGTCCTGAATGTGAAATTCTTCGAGGATCATGGCCTGTTAGATCTTTATTGGATTCTTTGGGACGGTGAGATGATCTATGTCCGTCGGTGGGTAAACCAGAAAAAGCTTCGTGTGGATTAGGGCTAAAATAATGATTACGGCTTTTTGAATCAAGGTTGTCTTGTCTTCTCTGTTAAAAATATCATACAATAAGAGTTTTTAAAGAAACTGAAGTGGAAAAAGTACATGATTTGCATATTTAGCGTGTGGTATATTTATTTTATTAGGCAATTCATATCGTAGGGTACCTGCACTACAAGATGTTTACAGTTATGTAATCATTTTACGGAATCAATGAAAGATCCTAATCTCCTTTGGAAGTGTGAAGAAATTGGAAAAAATAAAACACTTATGTAAGTCTATAGAAAATATGCCTTTAAAAACAAGTATACCCCCTCTACTGAGAGTTGTATGAATGTGGTTAGTTCCTGTTGTATTCGTGCTCTTACTTTTACCAAGTAGAAATAAAAAGCGATAACATAGCACGATGCTAGCTTTTACCATATGTCGAAAACAAAAACACACGCAGGCAGAAGAAATATCAAACCATCTTCAGATTATGTTTCTTTTATTACGAGTATTTCTTAACGAATTTTCTTGCACTTCTAAAACTGTAATATTCATCTTTTCTGAAGTCCATCATCATATGAAAGTTTCATGAAATCAAACAGGTAGACAGTAAATTTAAGAAAATTATATAATCTGCTTCAGATACCTTCATTGCCGCAACTAATTCAGCATTAGCATTTGGTTCTGGTAATGCCCGAGAGGGATTTTGTCCTTCAGATTCCAGGTCTGCCCTTTGGCTTCTTCCCCCTCCCGTACGTTGCCTACATGAATTAGGAAGGAACATAAAACTAATAGATCACCAGCCATAGCAAAAACAAAAGACACTAATTAAGTGTTGTAAGAAGAATAATCTTGTCTGTATCAAATGTAAAATGGAAACACATTTCCATATGGCTAATGTTATCAAAATAATCATGATAAACTCCTATTTTATAATTTTATTCATGAATAAAGCACAAGAAGTAACTTGATTTTTGGTCCAGACAAACAACATTTTGCAGAAAATAAACTAGTTAAAAATTAAGATCCTAAAGGAAAAATACCTTCTAGATTCTTCTTCCCGCAATTTGACGTCTATTTCTTTGCTGGGAGAGTACTTTGGCAAACATGAAGGATCACAAGGAAGTGGATTTGTCATGAAAAACTGTTACAATAGAATCACGTATCAGAAACTTTTGAAGAACACACAGATCATACAAGAAAAAAGGACCGAATCATAACCATGTTTTAGTAAATCATAGCTACTTTTGGAGCAAAGAAAAGATAGAGAACAAATAGCAATGGGTCTCAAAAACTATTACCTTCTGTTTGTTCTTATGAGGTAAAATTTGTTCTTCCCACTAATGAAAGTTATCACTGACAACTAAAAAAGTATCGCTATTGATGAAGAGAATTTAAATCTACAAACAAACAAACTCAAAAACTTTGGTGAACAAAAGACAAAGAGATTCAAAATTTTCATCAAGTCAGAAGATGTAAAAGAAAAAAGGAGTCCCTGCAGAATTAGCTGATTACCTCATTCTTAAGGGCACTAGCAGCAGTTCCACGATGAGCTGGATCTATTGCTAATAAGGTGTCCATAAGCCCGATAGACACTGATGGAAAGCCTTTAAATGTCTCTGCAAGGTGTCGCCTATAAGGTTCCAAAGGTTTGAACCCTGTCGAATGAGGTAACTTCGAATTTTCCCAATATTCTTCAGATGGTGAGCCACAAAGCTTGAATATCTTATGAAGTTGCTCAACCTAAAAAATACGCATATCAACTTCTTAAATAGTAATCTTTAACAATTCAGGGAATTTACAAAATACAAGTTTTTGGGAATATTTAAGGGGGGCTTATCAAATCGGCCAACTGGTGAAAGAAAACCTAGAGATGCTTTAAATCATAATAACCAGAATAGCACACACATTTCATTCTAACCGTGTATTTCTTTATAAGGTCTTGTAGCACTCTCACTTTCTTTCAAGTGAATGTACAAAGTTGCTTAATCTTTAGTTCATGGGTGAACCAGTTTACCCAGAAATCTATTGGAGTACTCAAATTTTGTACTTCTCTGAGATTTTCACCCATTTAAACTCAGATGAAGATTTAAACTCAGATGAAGAATTAAATATAGTAATACCAAACTGTTAAAAGTAGAAGCCAAACTAAACAGATTAGAACAAACTAAAAGCTGAAATCAAAATCCCAGGAAACCAAGTTGTAAGACTCAGTCAATAGGTTCAGGATAAATATGATGATGGACCATTAGTGGTTATAAATGATGCTTATCTACAAATTTCAACTTAGTCAGCGCGTACAACATATTGACCCAACATTTGATGCTTCTTCCTAAAACGCAAATTTGCCTGGAGTAGAGACTCAGTCTCGATGAAAGCAAAGGTGCAAAAATCTTAATTAAGGACATTTCATCTGTAATAAATCTCCAAGTTTACATCATGAATTAAGATAGTACATGATATAATATAAATTATCCACCTCTGTTCTTCCAGGCATAATAGGTTTTCTCGCGTATAATTCTCCAAGGATACAACCAGCACTCCATAAATCAACCGAAACTCCATAATAAGTTGCTCCAAGTAAAAGCTCAGGTGGCCGATACCAGAGGGTAATAACACGACTCGTCAATGGTTGACATTGTTTTTGATCAAAAAAAGTAGCTAACCCGAAATCCGCAATTTTTAAGATCCCATTGTTGTCGATTAGAAGGTTCGAACCCTTTATGTCACGATGTAAAACTCCATGGCTATGGCAATGATCAAGTCCACTCAGCAATTGTTTCATATAACATTTAACCTTGAACAAGATGAAAAGTCTTATAATTGATTTCCTCTGGAAGCGCTAAATACTCAATAAATGTCTATTTTCCTTCTGCTAGAAATAGAGGGAAAGGTTGTTCTTCCTTCTGCGGAGTTTTTTTCTCCACTACTATATGTCCTTATAAAAATAACTATAAAATTGGTTTATAAAGAAGGTATGTCTATATATTTCATACATTTGATCTCTTTTGTTATAAATCAATAACTATAGGTATCTGTTAAATTTTGTCAATTATCTCACGTCAAAAATATGTTGATCAAGTCTTTGGTTTTCAGAGGGTTTCCTTCCTTCGCATACAAGGCGTTAGAGTTTCTTAATTAGTAATACAATGATCTAGTGGTGGTTCATAAAAAAATTCTTCCTTCTACATGAAATTAAATGGGGTTTTGATAGTATCCCACACCAAAGTAGTCCCAAATCAAATGCAAATTATTACTCATATACCATTATAGATTTTGATCAGTATATACCATACAGTATATACGTATGTGTATTTATGTACCTGTGGTTCGGAGAACTTGGAATCAGGTAAAGACGCAAGTCCTGTAAGATCATGCTCCATATACTCAAAGACGAGGTACAAACTGGAAGAACCAGCGATCAGCCCTTCCAATTTAATAACATTTGGATGATCGAGTTTTCGCAATATTAGGATCTCACGAGCCATAAACTTGACACTCTCGGGATCCATGTTATCAAATCTCACTCTTTTCAAAGCTACAATTTTGTTGTTGGTCAAGTCACGAGCCTTGTACACACTACTGTATGTTCCTTCACCAATCTGCAGAAAATCATTGTATAATGAAAAAGGCTCTAGGTTTAATTCTTCAAACACTATAGACGGCACTGTGAACAAGAACCATGGTAGCACGTATAATGAACTGTAGTACCAAAAAAAACAAATACCTCAATCGTACTAAGTACAAATTTGAAAAAGAGATTAATATTTTTAAGTAAACCTCTTCACTTATATGACTGGCAAATCCAGATTAAAGCGTAAAAATTTGAAAACAGATTAATATTTTTAAGTACAAGTGCACTATTTCCGTCAAATAATTTTGAAATCATACATGTAGGACACAACTACTAAAAATAGTTAGTAAAAGTGTTCAGAGGAAAGGATAAACTAAGTGTTCTGTAAACAAAAAATCACTGTACTTTTCCATTTACAAGGTAACAATTTTTGGCTCAAACACCCTACATAAGATGGTCAAGCTCTCACATACCAAAATGCGGTACTCTCCTGTAGCAAAATGCCATTTTTGGGTCTCTCTGCCTTGAATATGTTGCTCGGTAACAAGGTTTTTCAAGGCAAAAAATCATACAAGATGATCTTGGTTCAATTTAGCTAAAATGGAAAAAACACTTTATATTGTCCTAATTATGTAACATCTAAGTTAAACTAAACATTATTATTTCATCGTACTTTCATAACTCCCAAGCATATGACAACCCAAGATAGCATCACAACTAAGTCTACACCAAACATCTGCATGCAGAGACAACTACAGCACCATGTATGACGAACCATAAGTGTTATCTGAGTTATAAACCATAAGCCAGATAACATTATTTGTGGCTATAATTCAAAACAGAGGAAAATTATCCATGACACCGATGCATAGCAAATACGACACTGAAGCACAAAACTAGTGATATCAAATAAAAGTAAAAAAAACCGTACTTTTTCTATTTTCTCGAAAGTATCTGCTCGTCGTGGGACCCACCCGTTGATAGCTTCGGAAGCTACGGAAGCTAACCAAGAAGGCCAACCAGCAGCAATTAGCTCCCATTCAGCGGATCTTCGACCAGATCTTTTCACAGGAGGATCATTAACAACTGGATCAATACCATCCTCTTTTATTTCAATGTTAGTAACATCTCTCACTTTTTTCGATCCATTCAATTTTCTATCTAGCAAACCAACCCTTTTATCACCTCCCTTCGACCTTAAACTCTCATTTC
This sequence comes from Primula vulgaris, assembly GCA_963920805.1. NCBI lineage: Eukaryota > Viridiplantae > Streptophyta > Magnoliopsida > Ericales > Primulaceae > Primula > Primula vulgaris. The sequence continues at coordinate 9,810,061 of OY987214.1, read as the reverse complement.
TATTCAATGAATTGACTCTATTTACGCATACCTCTGACAACCCTTTACTCGGTCTTTTTTCCTTAGCGGTTTCGCTGCTATAATCGGCGGTAGAAGGCTTACCAAAAAAGCACCCCATCAGTTTTACCATGATAATTCAATGAAACCTTTCTTTATATAAATAAACTCGTCACCAAAAAATAAGTGGATTTAGCACAAACCCTTTTCCCCGATCGATATTGAAATTAATTATCACGAGAAGCCCCTTAATAAAAATGAAAAAATGATCACCAGCAGCTCACTTTATATAAACAAGATTCTTTTGAAACTGAACTCTCAGTATTCCTAAATATTGTATGAAAGACAAAATAAAAGTCAGAGATAAACCACAGATTTCCATAACTAAAAAACTACGTATACAAGTGTAGAAATACCAATTCTTTAATTTCCCCAACAAGACACTTTATCATAAAAGTGGAATTTACCAAACACAAACTTGTATTACCTGATTAAGTATAAACTGCCAAAAGAAAAGAAAATGCTTAAATCTAATCAAGAAAAACTGATAGCAACCAATCTCAAATATCCTAATTAAGTATAAAACTTACAAAGCTTTAATTTTTAAAATTACCCATTATGTAAAAAAGTGGAATTCAGCAAAACAAAATAAATACCTTCACTAAAAACAATAGAACTATCAAATATTTCATTTCTCTTAATTAAGTATCTAATCTAAAAGAACTGATAGCAACCTACTTTAAATATCCTAATGAAGTAAAAAACTAATAAAGCTTTAATTTTTAAAATTACCCATTACATAAAAAGTGAACATCAGCAAAACAAATTAAATACCTTCACTAAAAACAGCAGAAATATCAAATATTCTTAATATCCTAATTAAGTATCTAATCTAGAAAAAGTTGCAACCTACCTTAAATATATCATAATAAAGTATAAAAACTTACAAAACTTTAATTTGTAAAATTACCCATTGCATAAAAAATGGAATTCAGCAAAACAAAATAAATACCTTCACTAAAAACAACAGAAGTATCAAATACTTTAAATATCCTAATTAAGCATAAAACTTGCAAAGCTTTAATTTTTAAAATTACCCATTATATAAAAAATGGAATTCAGCAAAACAAAATAAACACCTTCACTAAAAACAGCAGAACTATCAAATATTTTAAATATCCTAATTAAGAATAAAACTTGCAAAGCTTTAATTTTTAAAATTACCCATTATATAAAAAATGGAATTCAGCAAAACAAAATAAATACCTTCACTAAAAACAGCAGAAATATCAAATATTTCAATTCTCCAAATCAGAATCTAAAAACACAAACAAATATACATTTTTAAAGTGTAAAGCTGCAAAACCCAATGAATATTCAATACCCAATAAGAATAAACACTAAAAAAAATAGTGAATTTAGCTAGAAAAAAACAGTAAATAACCTGATCAGAGAACAAAGGTTTAAAGGAATATTTTGTTTTTGCTTTTTTGGGAAAGAGAGGTGTGATAATTGAGAGGTTGGTTTGAAAATTGGAAATTGGAAATTGGATATATTATATATATATATTATATTATATAATGCCTTCTTTTTGACTGTTCAAACGCGGAGTTATATAGTAATTGGATATTATAATAATTAAATACTATTTGCCGGCAAAGTCACAGTCAAAGAGAGGGAAGGAAAACTAACCTTTCTTCAACTAAAAGTTAAACATATAGGTGCCTTTGGTACCGGTTTTTTAATAAGTTGTTTTTAAAAATAAACGACGAAAAAGTTTACTTGAAATAAGTTGAAGTGTAATTTTTTTACACCATCTTAAATTTTTTACTTATAAGCAGTTTTTTAAAAAAGCGAAATAGTAGCTAAAGCGTTTTTTCTGAGAGATGTTAAAAGTTAAACATATAGGTGCGTTTGGTACCGGTTTTTTAATAAGTTGCTTTTAAAAATAAACGACGAAAAAGTTTACTTGAAATAAGTTGAAGTGTAATTTTTTTACACCATCTTAAATTTTTTACTTATAAGCAGTGTTTTAAAAAAGCGAAATAGTAGCTAAAGCGTTTTTTCTGAGAGATGTTAAAAAGCGTAAACAGAGTAAGTTTTTAGCGGCCTAAAAAGCGGAAAAACAAGCTTTTTAATCTTTTTTTAAGTTTTGAATCGAGCTTTTTGTTGAGCTTTTTCACTACGAAATCCGCTTTTTAAAACAATGTTTATGAGTGACATAAACATATTTTTGTTGACAAGTCATTTTGTTACTTATTTTAACTTGTGACTTATAAATATACCAAATAACTTAATTGGAAATTTTTACTTTTGTTTATTTTAATGCAAAAAAAGCCAAAAAAAAATACCTTGGTTTTTAGCTTTTTTAAGCCAAAATCTAGCTTATGAAAAGCTAAAAAAAACTTTAATACATCTTGCGCTCTTATTTAATTGTCCATTACGAAACTACGTGCAATTTTGACCTGTCAAGAACTTGTATCAAAATTGTCGGAATAAATTTTTTAAAAAGTTGATCATATAGTTCAAATGTTAAATTTTATGATTAGATTTAAAAAAAAATTATTTCGGTAATTTTGATACAATTTATAAGCCGATTAAAAATTTCGTACTGGATAATTAAATGGGAATGGAGGGAGTATCAAATACTCGTAGCTTTTTTAATCAAGAAGATAAAAAAAGGTGAGAAAAAAGCAGATGACAAACGGGCACATAGACTTTAAAATTCTTATATAGGGGTAATCACAAAATGGAAATTTGTTCTTTAACTTGGCAATATGGTAGGACAAATTGTATTGGGTATTGAATCATGGCAATCATGTGAGTTGACCTAATTAAACATGATAAACTTTGAAGAATGTGTATATGGTCGGTCTAACCATCTATGTTATTGTTTATTGATTTATGGTAGGTTTGGTAACATTTTTTTTTTTAAAGCGATTTTTGAATTTTAGATTTTAAAATTTTATTGGTGTATTTTTTATTCAAATTTAATTAACCTAATCATATTTGTTTTTAATCAAAGAGGACTGTCCCTCATCATATTGCATAGATGGGACCTAACCAGTTGGTACAAACTTTTGCAAAAAAAAATCAAGAACAAATAAGAAAACAGTTTACACTGCCTCTTTTACATCAGAAAATAAGCTACATGTTCTGGGGCCTTTCTATCTTTCAAAAAATAACATTATGAGAAAGTTAATGCGAAACTACTTTGGTATCTCTTCCTAAGTTTATAACCCCCTCCTTATCTAGGCAATACACACCATATGCTTCTTTTGGAAATTCGCTTTCAGCAAAAAAAAGTTCTACTATTACTTTTGGCACCTTCATTTCCTAACTTATCTGCTACAACATTTTGCTCTCTCCAAACATGAGCAAAGTCACCAACAAAAAACTCCTTCAAGCAGACTATATCTTTCCATATATTTAGGAATTTTATAGGCACATTTCTTTCATTTCTCGGCCAATCCACCATTGTATTAGCATCAACCTTAATGTCCAGTTCATTAATATCTAACTTTAACATATTAGCAGTCCATGAAGTAAGGAACAAATCTTTGCATGAATAGCTGACTCTCCTTTCATTCTTGAAAGAACCATCTCTCTTTAATTTTAGCTTTCTTTAAGGGGAAATTTGTTGGTGTATGGTAATTCAGATAATTCAGCTTCTGAAAATCTGATTTTGAGCCTAAAAAATCTAAAAAAAATCATATTTTTAAAAAAATATAGTTTTTCAATGGATTCTCAAAAATAATTTTTAGGTGTAGTGAACTTTTTCTTGTAGTGATATAAGCTTGCCTTAAGTACATTGATTTTTAGGTGTCTTTTTGCTCACTAAAACAATTTTGGATACGTGTAAATCATTGAACTTGTTGTAATACACTATTAGCTACGTATATAGGGAGACAGAAGTAGAGAGAGGGGAGAACAACATGATCTTTATTAATGAAGTAATATGTGAATGAATGTAAAATACAAGACTCCTAGCCCTCTTTATATAGATAGAGGGGTAGGGTTACAAGCCCAACTTGGGCCCATAAAGTATAAGCCCAAGAGTCCAATAATCTCACAACACTCCCCCTTTGGACGTCTTGAATTCTTCGTCTTCATGCAGTCGATCTGAGTCGAGTTCATTCGCAGTGCTAAACACATAAAAACCTTAGGGCCGAAAAACCCAGTGTGGGACAAAACCGGTACCTAGAAGAAACTGTGTAGCCGAATGATATAGGCCGAAATATCATGTAAGTAACTAACCACAAAACAGTGTGCCTCATCAAAACCTTGCCAGAGCAAACCCAATGGGAAAATCTCTAGTCGAAGGAAAAAGAGTGCAACAATGGTAGTCGTAGGGATCAACCACAAAACAGGTGTCTCATCAAAACCTTGCTAGAGTAAACCCAGTGGGAAAAACCTCTAGTCGAAGGACAAAAGAGTACACAGTGGTAAGAAGTATACAACAGGATACTCCCCCTAATTTCGGCAATCTTAAGTGAGATAAGATGGGAACGTGTCTCGCTAAAAACCTTGCCAAGGAAAACCCAGTGGGAAAAAAACCTTGGTCTAAGGACAAAAAGAGTACACGAGCATACGACTGGATGCTCCCCCTCACTTGCACACGACAGGGTGCGAGGATTTCGACTAAGTAGTAATTAGTGCAATAAGCATTCACCTGGATGCTCCCCCTCACTTGCACACGACTGGGTGCAAAGATTTCATATTTCAAGAAAGAAAACGAGCATTCGACTGGATGCCTCATTTACTTACATACGACTGGATGCAAGAAAATCTAACGTGGAATAGAACGAGCATTCAACTGGATGCTCTTAAACTTCATTTGGGAGGATTAATTTCGGCGAGAAACGCTAAATAGCATAATGTAGTCATGTCTCTCTTGATCAATAACAACAAGTTGTCTTCTATGACAAGTGTTTTATCTGGATCGTGAGACACAACATATGTAATTCAAATATGACTAATACTAGCTCGAAGTCATATACACTCTCTAGTCGTCTCATAGAGCACGAATAGATCAGAGTGATTCACTTGGAGTCATTCCAAGACCTCCAAGATGTCGCCTTATTCCTAATGGTAAAGACATACCATGTTAGGAATATCCCTTATGCGGGTCTGATAAGTAACCAGCATCGGTATAACCGAAAAAAGGTTGCGTTAATTCGAGTACCGAAGGGGGTAGGTACACTCGATGACGCAAATGGGATAAGACAAGCCCTCATCCACAGTTACCTTAAGGTAATGGGAAAATGTCTTTTATGCCATTTCGATGGAAGCGTGTTAGCGCGATGCTGTGTCGAGCTATACCATTCACAGCAGACGAGATGTTCGTCCTAGCACATTAGACCAAGTACAATAATGCGCTTATTGTACTTAGATATGAACATCATGGTTCAATATCTCTTCATCGTCACATCAGGGACGGAATGGGTCTATATCAATGTCTAGTGATCGAACGATCATGGGAGAATCTGACGACTTAGCGTCATGATGAATACAACGTCATAACACCTTCTGGGTGTAGTCTGAATCATGGACTTAGATTCAATCTTTACGGGAGTCGATCATCAGGCCGAGTCACTACCGTTTCTTCCCAAGATCCTTCATCTCGAAGGCAAATCCAAAAATGGATCGCGTAATAAAACACGCAAGGGCATAATACTTGTTCAAGTATCCCAAGCTAATCAAGTACTCACTTAGGCGGTATACCACATCCGCTCGGATTATATTAATCCATATAGTGAACGTCTCAGTTAATTGAGATCGTGTTCCGTGGTCAGGAACTACTTGATTTAAGCATTATGAAGTCACACAGGGACCTTCATCTATATCGCTTTGTATAAATCCATTTAGAGATAAAACCGTGACCACATTCATGGTTGCATACTCAGTTTTTCGGAAACTACTAAACTGGTAAAGTAGGGGACTGTTATAATGTCCATTACAAGGAAATCAACCATCTCGTAATCAATTCCAAGGTGTGAGAGAAGCCATGCGCTACTAGGCGAGCATTCTACAATCTCATTATTCTCATCACTTTTCCTTACGAATAACCAAATAAACGAACTCGTTTAACATTGGTGGTGTTGGAGCTACAGGTCCGAACACACTTTCGCTAAGGAGTCTACTTGGATTGCAAGTTTCCATTAGGTCAGTCTATTCTATGTTGACTTCAGGCAACGGTACATGGTTCCCTGTCATAATTTGCTCATATTATCAGTCGTCACCGAATATATGAACAAGTAATCAATGACAGTCTCGTTTCGCTTCAATATCGTCTAAGATATCATGATCGACAGATATTCGAGATTCTTAGGATGAAGAGGAATCACACATCTCCTAGATCCTTTATAATCTCGTGCGACGAACGAGTTTCAGTTCACCACCTCTGGGGCTGAACGAATTAAGAACCGGTCAACTTCCTCATATCTTAGGAAGGATGACAGACTGACGGCCGACGGCAGCGTCCTTTGCTTGGCGGGTTCGGCCAAAAGCAACGTATTACGACAGGAACACGGCGTCCGACAGGGACGTCTATCCTTGCAAGCATTTTGCAGCAGGTATAAATGATCTCGTGACATCTCATAAAGTCATTAAATGCGTTTGGCATTTAGTTAGACTTGAGGGAGTCTATGCACTTACTTATCACTAAGTGCAGTTTTGGGGATCAAGCTAAGACTGAATGGGTTATGCCACGTTACTTCACGTCGTTCCTTATTAACGGTAACGTGCAAATCTCCCCCTAACGACGGGGAGAACAGTCTTAGCGATGTCACTTTCGCATATCATGCGGTAAAGAGATCGCTTGCCAAGGTTACTCTATCAAATGATAGGCAGGAGATTCATAATCGACTTATGTCCCCTTCAGAGGTCCATATTTTGAACGCTAGAACGGCTCAATTAAAATATTAATTAATCACTCTAAACACGCGTTAATATGAGACTTCTGGCTCATAACCAGTAACCAGCTGGTACGCATATGGTGTTTGAGTGTCTATGGGCCTCATAACGGACCAATGCAGCAAAATAGCATAACCCCATACGGAAATATAAATCTTGGTGCGCAAGACCAAGAAATGCGTGCAATCATTTGCAGTCGCATCATCAAATTTTCCGTGAGTCCATTTGGGTCTGAACATAATCGACAGGATGTTCAATTTCAATTTCCAAACTCAAGTAATTCAAATCGAAATTTCGATTATTACTCTTCGGAATTATCAAGTCGGCTAGACTTTTCAGGATAATCCGGATCATGAGCCATCAACTTAATGATAGGGCTAAAAGTTTGGAAAATGCTGCATTTATGTGGACAACATTAAAATGTGACCATATTGTCGATGCATCAACCATAACCATTTATATTTATGGTCCGTCTTATGGTTGGATAAGTCCACAATAACTCCTTCAATTCTTTACAAGAATTCTACGAGTTCATTTCGTGATCTTTACACATACTAGTCTTTCAAAGTGAGCATTAGTGGCATGAATTTCGGATTAATCACGAAATATATCCTCAAAGAGAATCCAAATGCGATGCGATTATAAATCAAGCATCGTCTTTTGACCCGGGAATATCTAATCCGGTCAATGCCACAATATCAAAATGCTCTTATCAATCGACGACAGGCGAATGATAGTAAAGACAAGCATGTCTTACCATTTAAATTCTTTATCATTCGACGACAGGCGAAATGATAAGGAAACTTTAAACGCTTTAAAGAATGTGATAGCAACCACTTGAAAGACATTCCAACTCCTCTAAAAATACGCTTTTGGTCGTATTGAATGGAGACTATGTAAAGAAATTTCAATTCTTTCATGAGCTATTACCAGGTAACACTGGTTTTCTCGAATATTTTATAACTCAACAAGGTACAACAGGACCTATAGGAGTATAACGCCTCATATTTGACAAATCAATTTGGCTTTACCAAAGATTTCGATTTGGAACGACAGGTCCAGAATCGCTGTCACTGAGTACACTTTTAGGCAAGTAGTTGGTGAAATTATGTGGTACATTGTTACCCACTATTTCCAAAAAAAAAACAACTACACCACAAGTATTGCCTAAAATTTCATAATTTAAAGTTTGGTCACATTTGTCAAAGGAATTTGCTCAAAACACTTTAAATTATTTCGAGAAATTTCGTAAAACAGGCAAACCATAATCCAAAAGTATGTCCAAATGGAAAAATCATAATCCAAATGGAAAAACATAATCCAGATGAGCGAAAAAATGGCTCAATGATTTATCAAAATCAATAAAGAAAGGTGTCAAACTCATTTGAGCCACAAAATCGGGGGTCTCAAGAGTTTCCTTTCAATTAGCTTTAACCACATTAGCATCGGTTTTTCCACCTTTATAATAGTTGTGAACTATTTAAGGAGTACCGTGCATGACCTTTGTCTTTATAGCATAGAGTTGGCTCCTTGAGCATTATCTCTTGTTTTGTGACAATGGGCCATATTGTTCCTTTCAATTACTGTCTTGGAGCCACAGGTTTTCGATTTTGACGATTGTCTAAAATCTCGCTTGGCTAGGCGATTCATCGGGATCGCGACAGTTCGAGACAAATAACACATGTCTCGGTTCTCGATTCGTGGAAAAAAATATACACGAAGAGCATTAATATCAGGCAAACAATTCGCCATTAACCCAATAGGATTAAAACTACTCACCGGGGTAATTTTCTTATCCAATAACAGATGGGCGATAAAGGAACATGGTGAATATAAATTCATGATACTGCTTATGGAATATAATTTCCAAGCTAGTATTTTGGTGAAGGATTGCTCCAATATGTCAATTTCAGACATTTGTTCACCATAGACGTCATCACGTCTCAAATATGGCGGCGGAATAAAATCAACGCCTTAGCATTCATCCTGATGGTAACAACAAACTCGTGCTTTACTCATCAAAGATGGCATCCAAAAAAATTGGGCATCATATTTTCACACATCAGGATGACTAGCATGTGATGACGGAATAACATCAACGTCTAAACAGTCGCAAGTATGTTTTGCGATTTTTTTTCATCATAGATGGCATCCAACATGTGTTGGGAGTTCTGGATTATTTTTCATATAAAACGACTGGTTTATATGTTTATGGTTTGCACAAGCACAAACTTTAATTCGAAACGACAGGTTCGAAAATAGTTTTGCTTTTAATGTGAATTGGTTCTCATTGATCGAACGACGGGTCGATACTGAGACACCAATTCGGCGAAACATACATCACTATATAAACACACTCGGGGAAATTATTATTTAGTCAACCCCTTTCGGTAGCTCTACTTGAAAAACGACCAGGAAAGACGGTGAGGGTGGAGGGCACGAATGCCACTTAAAACCCGACCTCATTAGGATATCGACTTCCGCCTATATCTTTCCTAGACATCGTATCCAAATAGGTGAGCCTAGTTGGGGAAGGTTCATAATTTTTCCAACTTAAATGTGAAAATATATGATTTCGCAAATTATCATATCATAAACATGGCAATAAATTAAATATAGATTGTACCTGTCTATATTAACCATATATATATAAACATGCAGTAAATATATTTTAGGTATCTAATCATGCAGTAGATTTGGTGTTATAAACAAATCAATTTAAGATTATCAATCAATCTATAAAGATTCTAACATATCAAATCAAATCTATTTAAGATTATCAATCTATCCATAAAGATTCTAACATATCAAATCAAATCTATTTAAGATTATCAATCAATTCATGAAGATTCTAACATATCAAATCAAATCTATTTAAGATTATCAATCCATCCATGAAGATTCTAACATATCAAATCAAATCTATTTAAGATTATCAATCAATTCATGAAGATTCTAACATATCAAATCAAATCTATTTAAGATTATCAATCAATCCATGAAGATTCTAACATAATCAAATCAAATCAATTTACATGCAATTTTTTTATTCGTTTGCCTTTTAATAAAAAAAAATTATATGCATGTGTGTGTATATTTACCAAATATATCTTATCAACCATATGTATTGTTTTCGTATAAGTATTATACTACAGGACCATGCGTGTAATTACAGCAAACTATATATCTATTTACAGCATTATTACATATACAGTCCAGAATTTCAGACAAGTTTTAGTTTAGTCCTTGAGTAATTTACAGAATAGTATACAGCTTTCAGAGAATTACAAATTAGTACATACGTTTCAGTTTATTACAGATTTAATCCGACAGATTAATACATGTTTTACAATTACATGATTTTCGATTTACAATTCGGTTATACATGTAATACGCATGATATATATAATGAGGTTTCGACATTATGTACTATTTCATATATCTAGTTTCTTAGCAAAGCAAACTATTTAATATATATAATATGCAAACAATCAAGCAGACCAAAGCAAAAGTCAAGCAGCCGCATGTACTATGCATGTACAAATTTTTTTATTTTTTTTTTACAGAGCACTAATCATTGTGTGTATAAAGGAATCATTAGTCAGAATACATGCAAATTAATCTATATCATGCAATACAGTGTAACATACAAAGATGTCATATGGTTGATATAGCACTAACATACAATACAGTAGTTATATGTGACTTGTACGGTTCAAAAAAAAATTATATCCGGGTACCTTACGCACGGTATGTTGGTGAAGGTCGATATAGCAAAATACTAAAAATCCGGATAAACCTCAAGGTTTATTGAATCTATAATCCGTACTTCGATCTCCGAGAGCAGTGCTGATAACGTGTTGTAATACACTATTAGCTACGTATATAGGGAGACAGAAGTAGAGAGAGGGGAGAACAACATGATCTTTATTAATGAAGTTATATGTGAATGAATGTAAAATACAAGACTCCTAGCCCTCTTTATATAGATAGAGGGGTAGGGTTACAAGCCCAACTTGGGCCCATAAAGTATAAGCCCAAGAGTCCAATAATCTCACAACAGAACTGGTTAATTAGCTCATTTAACAAATGTTTTGCCCAAAAAACGAGTCGGCAATTATGGACTGATATTTCAATTTGTTATATATATAAGTACAATAAACTAATCATTGTTAAAAAAAAAAAAAATGTTTTTTGTTCTTTTTCTTTTAACAATTTTTTTTATTTTAACTATTTTTTTTTGCCTTTTTCCTGCTATATTTTATTTTTTGTTAGGTTCATTAAGAATTTTAAGCGTTTTTAAAAATATATATATATATTTGGCTTGTCGGATCTCTATTCATTTTGGCATTTTATTGTTTTTTGTAAAAACTGTTGTTTGTAAGTTATGGCTTTTAATTAATAGTTAAGTTTCTCGAATCTTTCAGATTTTTTTAATTTCTTTTTAAAAAAAAAAATTGTTTATATAATTCAAATATTTTGCCTATTTTTTGGATTTTCAAGTTTTTCTGACATTTTTGGGGTTCTATGACCAGTTTCATCCTTTTAAGCTTATTTTAAGATCTGTCTTAAACATTATTTGGACTTTTTTTTTAACTTTATAAAGATCTTCATATCCTATTTTCAGCTTTAAAATAAAACTGTTTATGAGTTAATAAACCCTTTTTCCGGATTTATTTTGTAATTTCTTTACTTTTTTAGAAAGATCTTGTTTTGAAATTAACATAATTGTTTAGCTTGCATTTCCCATTTACAAAGTGATGTTGTAATATTTATGTTAATGGGAAAAAGGTAAGTAAAGTTATCATGATAACTTAAAAAAGAAGCACTAAAGCATTTTTATATATTTATTTATTCCTATTTGGGGCACAAAATATTTCCCTCATTGATAGTGATCGTTGCCTACTTACATCGCAATACTTTCTTCTGTGAAACTCTTTATAATTAACTTTGTATGCATGGCAACATTATTATTTTACTTCTTGAGTTGTTGTATAAGATTTTATTAGAAAGTATTTTATATATTTATAGGGTACGTTATACGTAACGATAAATAAGTGGCAATTTTTTCAAACAAAGTGAATAAACTTCAAAATGAAACTGATAAATTTCATATCTATACCGAATTAGAGAACATCTTCAAAAATAAAGAGACCAAATTTTCTGGTAGGAAAAGGAGTAATGCCTGTTAAAAAAAACATTGCTAGTTGCTATACAGTCTTGACATACAATATAATACGACTTGTAGCGATAATAGAGGAAACTGCAATGATATAATGAAATTGCATTGTTGTATTAAACTCACAATTTTCAAATAAACAAAACAAAAATAGTGAACGTCAGGCATGCTGTTTATTAAAAATGAAAGTACGACATTCGCTCGGACTATTTAATTAAGTTTGGTCTATATATTCCAATTCAAGAACGGACAAAACAATTTTAGGTCAAATTACATAAAATGAGTACATAAGCCCAACAAATTATTCTCAATCGCTTACTTTATGCCTATACATAGAAAATAATATAAACGCTGAGACTAGAATTCGACCTAGTTTTTTTTTGGAAATCCTTATGCTTGAAAATTTTGTCGACGTTGAGACTACTATACATTCAAACCTGAACATTGTAAACATTAATTTAAATGAAAAGGGCTATATATATGTAACAAAAAAAGAAAGTATTGTTGAGAAAAGTTCAATTATTATTCGTGTTCCAAAAAGATAAAATGTGAAATATTTAAAGAATACTAAAAAAAACATATAAGGGTATATATAGATTAGATACTTATATCATGCTGAATTGGTAGATAGGGTGTACTTTTCTTTATACTATCCATTGAACACTAATTAAGGTCCGCAATAGCATATGGATCGATTAGGATGTTTTTGTACTCTACGAGTATATTTTGTCAAAAGTAAAGCCAGTTGAAAGTTCAAACGCTTATAATACTAAAAGAGTTGTTATCGTAACCATCTATTAATGAACTCAAATCATAATAAAACATTTTTTTTACAAAATTAGGCAACCTCTCTTGTCGATATCTCACGATGCATTTATGCAGGAATTATTCAACTTTTGACTCCACGTATTTGGAAATCAACAATTAGCTAAAAAAAAAACAAGAGCATATGGCAGTGCAAAAGAAATTTGGATCTATTTCGTAGATAATTTCAATGCATCAAAGAAAACGGAAAAGTAACTAAAATTCATTAAACAATGCATACAACTACAAATTACAATTGGGAGTGCATCCAATATTAGTATGATTGACTCTATCTTATTGTACCTTTTTTATTTTAAAAATATTGTTAAGGATGAGGTTTATCACCTCCTTACCTGAACACACACACACACACACACACACAAAGGAAAATACTCTATCTAAGGTTTATTTGACTTAATTGCGAGTCAATGCAAATTTTGCTAAATTGAGAGCATGATTATAGAGACCCAAACCGCAAACTTATCGGTCTATTCTTTTCATATCATTCGTGGTGGCACCTAAATAACACAATGACCCATTTGTAGTACTGTTAAACAAATTATTAATAACAGGTAAACAAACCGGTTCAATATTAAAATTATCAAAATTTATTTGGATAGCCGAATTGAGACCTGCCCTCATTATATAGTTCGTCCATCGCAATTAGTCAGAAGAGGCAAAAAATAATGTAGAAGTTGCCACAATCATGCCTTGTTCATTTCGAGCAACAACATGGACATACCATTTCAAAGGTTAAACAAGATGGCAGATAATTTGGCTATTAGGTTCCGATTGTTTCATACTAAAATTTTACAGCAGTAAAAATATTTTTATGGAAAAATTTTACATTGAAAACTTTTATTTTCCTTTTATCTACGGGTGAGTGGTGCGTAAAAAGTTTTTCACCTAAAATTTTATAAAAAATGTTATTTGTTTCCAAATTATTTTTCTTAACAAATAAATCGTCGTTTGATAAAAGCGTATAGAAAACATTAGCTGAACACATATTTTCTTTCATATACACCAGTTGTAATAACTTATAAATTTTCAACTTATAAACTTATATAATTAGAAGTATAAAAGATATTATAAATTATTTTCAATAAAATATATATATACGTAAAATAATATTGACTTTTTTTTTCTAGGTTTTTTTTTTTACTTTTCGGAATTTTTTGATTTTTCGGATTTTTTTTTTCATTTTTATTGGTTGAATAGTTAGAATTGGACTAATTATTAAATAGTTTTGAAATGCTACACCTATAATTAATTATAGTTGTAATACGTGTAGAGGCTGGATTTTTCTACTACAAATAATCTTATTCCACTCACAAACCGTACTTTCAGACTACGGACCGTAGTCTGAAACTACGGTTTATACCTTTGTGAAAACCGTACTTTGAAAGTATGGTCCTTACTTTGAAAGTACGGTTTACAAGAAAGTAAATTATCTTCCTGCCCCTACGTAAAAAAAAAAAAAATCAATTAAAAAAAAAAACTCAATTAAAAAAAAAAATCATAAAAAATAAACTCAATTATTTATGTTTAAAATGTAGTGCTTAATATACCTTAATACGCTTGTTAAATGTAACATCGAAAACAAAAAACACTAATTTTTTTTGTATAAAACACAACGGTCATGTTGCCATTTAGTGAAGCAAATAAATTATTATTATGTGACCCTTTTATTTTAATTATTTTTAGAAGTATTTAGTCCATAGTGTAAGAAATGGTTAGCACTTGTAATCATACTTTTTCATGCACATACGAGAGTTTTACGCTCGTTGCAATATGATATTATGGCTGTTTTGTTTCATTTTGCTTGTCATGCTGCTTTTTAGTGAAGCAAATAAATTGTTATTATGTGACTATTTTATTTTGATTATTTCTAGAAATATTTAGTCTGTCATGTAAGAAATGGTTAACACTTAAAATCATACTTTTTTATGTACATACGAGAGTTTTACGCCCGTTGCAATATGATACTATGGCTGTTTTTTTACACTTGGCTAATCATGGTTTCTTTTTGTGAAGAAAATAAGTTGTGATCCGGTGATTTAATTATTTTTACAAGTATTTAATACGTAATGCAAGAAATGTGTAACACTAGAAATCATATTTTTTCATGTACATACGAGAGTTTTACGACCGTTGCAATATTGTATTAGAACTGTTTTTTTACACTTGCCTTGTTATGTTGCCTTTTATGTGAAGCAAATAAGTATTTATTCCATCATACAAGGAGTATATAACACTTGACAAAATGCATTTTTCATGTACATACAAGATACTTACGATCGTTTCAATGTGGTACCATGGGCTGATTATTAGCTATTTTATTTTGTGTGTATAAGTTCATTTATTAGTTGTAGTTGTCAATGTTGTTGAATAAAACAATGAAATAGACTAGGAAAAAGTTATTAAATTGTACACGGAACATTAAATAAAGAAATTAATTCAACATAAAACATTACATAAATTTCATAAAATATTACATAAATTACATAAAATGAATTAACTCAAAATTAAAACTTACATGATTTTATTTGGGCCTCATTAAAACCAATTTACAAATTGGAAAAAGAGTACCCTGTATAAATAACTAATAGCCTATATGGTATGGTGTTTCATTTGAGATTTGTTTTCCCTCCTTCTTTTGTAACGCTTTGTATTTGCTGAAATTTGATCAAAAAAGCGTCTTCTATTGAATAGCATCTTAAAAGTGTATTTTCTCCCACCGACTCATAATTTTTGGCAATGGAAAATTCTCATCTTTAGGAACAACTTCAACATAATGGCAGTTGTCGACGAACACCATTACAATAGTGGTGTAAGATCTCCCATGACGAGGCCGGAGAAAATAGGTAAATAAGTGTTGTTGCGAATCTTTAAACCCCTATCGGTATAAGATAATGACAAGTATACAAGTGGTATGTTATAACAAGATGAAATTAGAAATTCATAGGCCGGAAATCTCACCCAATAATCGGGAGGGGAAAAATTGGCGTTCATATCATGCCAATTCAAACTCTCAAGAATATAATCATATCTAAAACCTTCCGGAGCGAGATTTTCAAATAAATCAAAAGAAATTTCTTTCATTACATGAAGCTCATGCATCAATTTACATCTAACTTCATACCAATCATTAGCCCCATCTTCTTTTCCTATCGCCTTTGCAATGACCAGAAATCCACAATGACCATCCTCACGTACATCGTTTACTGTGTCGATATAGTTATGTAACATACACCATATTTGCTCACCGTACTCGAAGAGTTTCATAGAGTTAGTGGGGTTTTTAGTCATCCTACGTATCCTCCTAGTTGCCTGAACTGACTCTTCTTCCTCTTTACCTTTTTCGTTATCTCCACTCGCAAGTTCTTCGTCTACATACTCTCAGCCTGACTTATCTCTCTTACTGGAAGTGTCCCCTTTTCTAGGTCTTCCCCTACTCTGCCTTATCTCAGGTTCATTCATGGATATTCTAGAGGGTAAAGTTATTTCTTGCAGTTGTGTTTTCAAGCGGCGTTTTTTTACGGACGTTTTGGTAGAATAATCACTTTTAAATTTGTACAGATCACCCTCAATGCCACCATCATCATCATTGGACCCATTATCATCAATTATATCTAACTTTTTCCAGAATTTATCAATATCTTCTAGTTAAAGATACTTGTTAAGTGCAATATACTCACTCATAACATGGCGACAAAGTAGCCCATGAGACGATTTTAAATCACAAGAACAATTCACATCCCACTGCCCAACACATATTTTATGTTCTTCAAATAATAAATTAAAGACATGGTGTGTAATATACGATCTAAGATAGGAAAAGAGGGGTGTCTGTTCTGCATGTGGAAAATAGGACTTGCATCTATCTAAATTCATTTTAATATCGTCGAACTGTTTACTAAGAATTGTATGCAATTCGACCCAAACGTTTTCAAGAATGGCAGAATTGGTGTAAATAGATTTTTTTAGCTTCGAGTGTTGTTTTTCAGCCCGATTACTAGTTCTATTAACTAGGTGCCTTGTAGGGTTGGTATAGCATGCAACAAACTTATTGACATATTTATTTAATAAATTGGTTACATATTTAACCACATCGGGATATGAATTGTAGGAGGAAATGAAACTAGCTACGTGAAAATTGTACTCCTTAATCGTTTCAGCTTCAACGACTAAACCCCATTTATCTAGAAACGTTTGGAAAATTGCAGAAGGGATAATTTTTTTATAATATGTATAAAAAAGGTCAAATATGAAAATTCCTAACTTTTTACAATTTATGGAACTAAAGAATTAGTGATAATCATTTAAGGAAACAAATTGGCATAAAAACCTAAATATGTAAATATCAAAATCCCAATTTACATAATTTTTATTTTAATATATAAATTACAAATTTAATGTTAATGAAATAGAAAATAATGAATTACCTTGATGAAGGGTATGTGAAAGAATCGTGGTTTAATCGGAGACGAATTTGGATATATGGTTTGATTAGGAACGAATTTGAGATGTTTGTTTTCTGCATTATTTTCTTCTGTTTTTTTTCTGTTTCTTTTTCTTCAGTTTGTTTCTTTCTTTTGCTACTTTTTTTCCTGTTTGTTTCTTTCTTTTGCTGTGTAATTTTACGTAGTGGCACTGGCATAATTTTACCTCAGTGTAAACCGTACTTTCAAAGTACGGTTCGTACTTTGAAAGTACGGTTTACACTGATATAAAAACCGTACTCTCAGACTACGGTTCCTATTTCGAACGTACGGTTTGTAGTTTGAAAGTATGATTTGTTCGTGGTATCAGATTATTTGTAGTGGAAAAATCAAGGCTCATACGGGTATTATAAAGAATAGATATAGGTAGGGGTGGAGAAAAAATTCGTAAACCCAATCCGCACGGATTGAGGCGGGTTTGGGCGGGTTGAGTGTCCAAAAAAAGTCAATCCGCTCAGCACCAATATGTTATGTATTTTGCGGGTTGGGTTAGGCTTAGGGTTGGAGTTATCAAACCGCGGGTGAATACACCCAAACCCGTTTCAATCTGCTATATATATAATAATAAAAAAAAAAATTATATATACATTATGTGTATTTAAAAATAACAACTTTCCGGTATTATTATATTTTAATTTTCTTACTTGTTATGAATGTTATAAACGTATTATAATTAGTTTTAATTTTTATTTATTTTTGAAACATACAATTTATTTTAAAACTTAGCATGATTCTGCAAACTATGAAAAATTAAGGACCAAAATGAAAATTTAAAAATAAACTCGCCTCAATCCGCAATTTTTTTACGGGTTGGGTTGGAGCTTTAATTATAACGGGTTGAGTTGTATTGGGTTGAGATTAAATTTTTACCAATCCGTCCCGTAATTTATTTTACTGGTTGGATCAGGCTTGATGTCAATCTATCCCAATCTACCAAATTGTTTGCATTTTTTTTAGTGGGAAAACTTTTCTAAAAAAAAAAAATTACGATAGACCAATCATTCCAAAAAAATGTAAATAATATTTGTTTACGACTTTTTTACATCCAAACAAACAGAACAGCAGTACTGTTCCCCGTTAAATAAAATCTTTACGAATTACAATTTCAGTTGATGAATAAAGATAATTATTTCTCTCTGTCTCTAAGTGCGAACCAGTTAATATTGGTATTTGAGAAGACCATCTTGTTAGCTGATCTGAGATATGGAGGAAGTTCAAGAGGTTGAAAAAACATCAGTTGCTGACGAAGAGGAAAGTGAAATAGTTGCCGAAAGTGCTTCATATGTGCATAGTGAATTTTCGCAAGATAATGATGGACCTCCAAAAGTTGATTCCAAAATTGAATTTCTTCACGCGAAAATCACTAAGCAGGTCATCAAGAAAGGTCATGGTTAAAAGCCATCCAAATATTCAACATGCTTTTTGCATTATAGGGGATGGGTTGAGACAACCGGTAGCGGATCTAGCATTTTTACTTTTAGGGCATGATTTTTATTTTTTTAAAAATAAGAAAGCAATAATGTAACATGTTTGTATGAAAACATGAGTGTTTTTCTGGTAATAGCTTGATAAAAAATACGTATAATCTCAACATAGTTAAAAATGAAAATCTTGCAATCAATTCTAATTATACTAGTAATCGATGACCACGCGTTGCGTATGCGATACGTAGTGACATAGATATGATCCCGACAAATAAATTTAATATTTTTTTTAATTTAAATATCAAATGATTAAATATAATTAATTAATAATCGTATATAAAGAGTAACATAACGTTTTACTCTTATAAAAAATACACAAAGATTTTATTTTAAATATAAATGTGTGAAAAATAATATTTTTTAAGTTATTTATGTATTTGAATTGAGTGATGGCATTTAAGAGTAATTACAATATTAGAATGAGTGTATTTTTGGAAAATTTTGGCAAAATTGGACAGCCTCAAAATGGTTGGGTTTGCTTATATTAATAGTAGGATATGATATAAACAATGTCAATCAAGTATTATAACAATTTTAAATTCATCATTTTAGTCTGTTTACTAACAAATTTCAGTACAATGCAGTCAAATAGATATTTCAAGTATTATAACAAGTAGTATAAATTTACATAAATTATTTTTATTTCCAAATAAAATATGTATTGATAAAACATAAATAATTAACACACCATTTATTACCATCAAAATACGTTTGAGAAGAAAATTTTAACAACAAATTATAGTATCGTGATACACACAATTGAAATGAAAGTTAGATAAGTGACAAAAAAATAAAACCAATGAATTATATAGATAAGTGACAAAGGTTGGCAATATCAACTTGGGTTTTTGTTAATGAGACAAAAACATTTAACTAATGGATTAGAAAAAAAAATGATAAACTGGCTATGACACTATATGATATTATTGTAGGTTTTTAAACTCATAGGGGTAAAATTGTAATTTCATATGTCAGAAATTTTGAAAGCACGTGACCTCGTGTCCCCCTTTGCCTCCGTCATTGGAGAGAACTAAACACAAATTTGATGACACATGGCTTGAACAACGACCATTGGAGCTCATTATAGGGAAAGAAGGGAAATAAATGACTGGACTGGGTATTGGTGTCACACGCATGATAGCTGGTGAACGTGCATTGTTAAACATGGGGTGGGAACTAGGCTACGGAGAAAAAGGCTACTTTTCTTTTCCAAACGTTACCACCAAAAGCGAATCTTATCTACGAAGTTGAGCTGATTGGTTTTGATGAAACCAAAGAAGGAAAAGCTCATAGTGACATGACGGTGGAGGAGAGGATCAGCTCAGGCTGCTCAGCTGATAGCAGAAAGATGGATAGAAATGCTTTGTTCAAGGAGGACAAACTGGAAGAAGCTATGCAACAATATGAAATGGCTATAGCATACAAGGGTGATGATTAATTTTATGTTCCAGTTGTTTGGCAAGTATAGAGATATGGCTTTGGCGGTGAAAAATCCTTGTCATCTAAATATTGCAGCTTGCTTGATTAAGCTCAAACGATTTGAAGAAGCAATCACGCAATGCAGCATGGCACTTGATGAGGATGAAAACAACGTAAAAGCCTTATTCAGAAGAGGAAAGGTGAAATCAAAGCTCGGGCAGACTGATGCTGCCCGTGAAGATTTTCTCAAAGCTCGTAAATTTGCTCCGGAAGACAATGCAATTACGAGGGATCTTCGGTTGATAACTCAAGATGAGAAAGCCATTTATCAAAAACAAAAGGAGCTATATAAGGGGTTGTTTGGACCGAGGCGGCGAGGCCTGAGCCTAAACCTAAACCAAGTAACTGGTTGGTGATCTTCTGGCATTGGCTTTTGTCTTTGTTCTCCCGTATTTTCAAGAGTCACAAAAAGGAATAATTTGATGACACTAAAGACAGATTGTAGCATGTGTAAAAACCATTGAAATTGCTGTCTTCGAGAGGCTGGGCTCAAAACCATTTTGTTCTTTTTAAAACGTTCAGAGTTATGACTAGCTAGTTATGTTAATCCAAGAGAATTCGAATTGCATAGATTCCCTTGCCCGTGTTTGTAGACTAAAAGTGGTTTTTTCCCAGTTAAAAAAAAAGATAATTATTTCTCACGTACCAATGTCGTCAAGAAATCACTAAATATGCTCTAAGTTATCATTAAATGACGGACTCAATATATGCATGAGAAAATCCAAAGAACAACTATTGAAACGGGATTTAATAAATGAGAAAATCCGAATAATTTGATTATTATATTCATTTTGAGTTTAGCTACCACGTCGTGTTTTAATTAACTAAGTGGTTAATTAATTTGCCTTCTTAATTTGAATTGCATATATTGCAGTATGAGTTCGATTTCTTTTATCAAACTTGTAGGAAACTTCGAACGGAAGTTTAACTACGAAAAAGTTGTCAAAATAGCGCCAGATTAAATGATGGCTATTTTCGTGACGTCTTGTTTTGCAACATATTTTATGTAAGGTTTGTGACTGTTTGGATTTGTAAACGAATTTTCAATTAGTGACATATTTATGACATCTTTTAACCATCACTTAATTAACTTTATTCACGCTCATAGACCTTCATAAGCTACAATGGCTTCAAAATTGACTTTACCCAGCCTTTCCTTCACCGGCCTCTCTACGGTGGATATTTATTAAAAAATTGGTTTGTAACTTTATGTAGATTACAAGGAACAATCCTGTAATCTGCATAAACGGAACCAATACCTCAGGGTAACGAGGCCAAAAAAAATGAGCGGAAAGCCACAGGACATATGATGGCACATGTGTCGATGGTGACGACAAAGATGGGGTCTCGGTATAGTTACACTAATTATAACAAAAATATAGTTTGACTCCCCTCCACAGAGTATGTCAGCTCATTTACGCAAATCCTCCCTCTCTTTAGAGACCGGAGCTAAGTAGTACCGAGTCATTTCATGCAACAAGGTGATCTTCGTCTGGTAGATTAGCAAGGCAAAATACCAGCGGCAATCTTCAACCTGGCAGGGGGAGAACCAAAAACTTTGCTTGTCGAGTCTTCACTTATAGTTCTTTAATTTCGATGTTGTTGTAGGACAAGTTGATTATAGATCCAGGTAACGAGCCTTAAGTTGTTGCTCTGATAAATCTAAGGGAAGGTTGCATCTTCAATAAGGCCCAAAGAGGCATACCAGTGTATAGATGAGAACTCTAATTAAAGTTGCGGACCGTAACTATGACTTACGGTTTGACCTGAGTTGACTTTTTTTTTTTGTATTTTTTTTTTAAAAAAAGCAACAAAATCCAGAAAAAATCGTAAATTTATAAAACTTGGTTAAATATTTAAGCTAAATACAAAACAGCCACTTGAAGACATTGTTGGAAAAACCATGAAACATGGTGTTTTCCGAATTGGTCACGAGTCCAAAAGGTTGGTCAAATTTCATGCGAATAATCTAAAGTTTAGACTCCGTACTCAATTGGTTTGAGTAGCTTGTGTGACAAGCGTCAAAACGGTATATCGCATGACCTATTCGGTGAATGGGTGTGAATGGAAATTGGCTCCGAAGTTAGACCATGGAGAGACGAAATCTGTAATTTTGGGAGAGGAAGTGGAAAATCAAATGGATGGGGAAGCCACCCAAATGATTATCCCACATCAAAGAAGAAAAACTATTTTGAATAATTTATATACATATTCACCACTAGAGAGTGGTAATAATGTGTAGCCTCATAGGTGTGTGTATGCAAGTGTACCACACACCCGCTCGCTCGATCTCGCTCTTAGGCCTCGGGCACGGGTCTTGGGACTTGGGACTTGTTCCGGTTCTGGTGTTCTAAGAAAGTCTGAGAGTTTTGAATAATAACAAAACAGTCCCAAAAATTCCAGTAAGATTGTAACCGATGCAATTAAATGAGAATAACTGCATCATTAATTCAGCAGTTTCAGTATAATACTGAATTAAGTGACCATTATGGCTGAGATATCAGCTTAGCCTATAAGTAGGCAGCTCTCTCTCACTCTCATTAACAGCTCGACCTTGACTCGTCACCGTTTTTCGACGAGTCATCCGAGACGTTGTACCTTGGGATCGAAGCGCCAACGCAACCAGAAATATTAAGGTGGTTGGACGAATATCGGTTAAGGGCAGACTGTTTAAACATCGCCTCGTCTTTTAATTTTTCTGTCTTTTTCAATTCAGTATTTACATTTTTGTCTTTTATATTCAGTATTTTAATTTGCTGTACTTAGCTGTAATATTTATATTCTGTCTTTACCTTTCTGTAATTTATTTAAAGTACTGTTTCTATTCTGTAATTTAATTCTGTAATTAGAATATTTTCATTTCAGTCCTGTAATTTCTATTTCAATCAGAACAGTCCGGCTGTTAAGTTTATACTTTCCAGTCCGGGAGTTTCTATTTATTGCAATTCAGTACATCAGATTATTAATTGATAATAATCTGAATAACGTTTGCTTTAATTTCTATTCAGTACATACATGTTGTAATCTGTAATTTCAGTTTCAATTCTGAATTAATAAAGATTACACTGGTTTTTATTATTTCTTTTTAATCTTTTATTATTGTTTAATTGTTATTTCGTATACGGAAACCAACATACATAATGTTAAAAATCGGGTAAATGAATCTGATAGGAGTCTCTCTATAGATTCGAATAGACGGAGGAGCAAATAGAACTTTCAATGAAACTTGTTGTGATTTGTGATAAATGGTACTCTCTCCCTGGGGTTTTAGCTTAAATGTTAAAACCTCTCATTTTCTAGAAAGAATATGTTCATTTCCTCCCATCTATATATATATATATATATGATATGGGTAAATAAATTTTAAAAAAATATATTGATTGAATTAATATATTAAATTAGAAATAATAAGTAATATAATGTGACTATTATACAAAATACACGTAAAACGATTTTGTTTGTTATATGATATAATACTAGTAATCGTTATCTATACGTTTAGTATGCAACGCGTTGTATATATATATATATATACACACTAGTAATCGTTGCCCACGCGTTGCGTGTACGATACGTAGTGACATAGATATTATCCCGACAAATAAACTTAATATTTAAAAAAAAAATTAAATATCGAATGATTAAATATAATTAATTAACAATCGTATATAAAGAGTAACATAATGTTTTACTCTTATAAAAAATACACAACGATTTTGTTTGGAATATAAATGTGTGAAAAATAACAATTTTTAAGTTATTTATGTATTTGAATTGAGTGATGGCATTTAAGAGTAATTACAATATTAGAGTGAGAGTATTTTTGGAAAATTTGAGCAAAATTGGGCAGCCTAAAAATGCTTGGGTTGACTTATATTAATAGTATGATATATATATATATATATACATATGATATGGGTAAATAAATTTTTAAAAAATATATTGATTGAATGAATATATTAAATTAGAAATAATAAGTAATATAATGTTACTATTATACAAAATACACATAAAACGATTTTGTTTGTTATATGATTATAATTGTTTTGAAAATATATTGATTTTTGTGTATTTTTATATTTTAAATTGAATAAATGTAAATGAGTAGTTAGCAAAAAAGAGTTGTGGTATTTTCGAAAAAAAATGGATAAAATTGGGCAGACTCATTTGTTTTGAATTGACTTATTATAAAAGAATGAGCTATTATAATAATTCAGGCAAATAACTTTGTCCAATTTTATTTTATTTTTTCGAAAATATCAACACTCTTCTTTACTAGTTAGTTATTTACCTATTGGATTCAAAATATATTACTAGCAAGTATATATATATATATATATATACTAGCGGACCTGTCCACCCGATGGGTGTGAATCCAAAAAAAATATGTAATCTGTTATGGTAGAATTTTTGACGAAAGGAGAAACAATTAAAATAGTAGCTGTAGGGAGAGAACAAATTCTTCAATGAAAATAAAGTGAAATCCAGTTTCAGGAGAGAGGGAGAGAAGAGAGAGAAATAATGATGCTAGTTTATGATTTTAATTATTAAACGTTAGATTAGATAAGAGCCATAGAAGTTATTTTTTACTATTTTAAATCATGAGCAGTTAAGTCTTTCCTATTTTTATAATTTATATAATTATAGGGGTCTTTTAGTTATTGGCGTCACATCAAGTAATACTAAAATATATATATATAGGGAAAGTATATATTGAGATATAAAAAAAAACACGTTACATTTTAATCATAACCATTCATATTCATTAAGGGTATTTTCAATGGCCAAGATATAACTAAAACAAAGAAACAATTAGAACCCTTAAACCCTTAAATAAGTAATGAATGGTTATGATTAAAATGTAACCGTATTGTGTTTTTTTAAGGGTATTCATATTGTGTTTTTTTACGTGTCAATATATTCTTCCCTATCTATATATATATATATATATATATATAAATATAAATATCAGTTCAAGAATGTCTGATTTCATTTTACCAGAGGTGATAACCGAGATTCTGAAGAGATTACCAGTCGAGTCCCTGTTACGATTCCGATGCGTGTGTAGAGAATGCTCAGAATGGTATTCTCTCATTTCTACCTCTACTTTCATCTCTCTCACTTCATCTTCTCCCTCTACACCCACTCTCGTTAGACGCTACTCTATTTTTCTTTGTGACCCACTCACGTATCTTTTTTTATATAGTAAATCACAATGCTTTTCAATTTGGTTTCCTTCTATAAAACATTCTTTAGAACAAATTTGGGTTTCTTCAATGTGTGTTTTTTAGTTTCATGTGAGTATACATTTTTATTTGAAATAGATAATGGAACATGTTTGATTACAAAAATAATAATAATGGAACATGTTTAACACTTGTAAGTATTGCTTATTAGCAGTTCAGTGCCTTCTTGTGACATGTGAAACAAGTATTTGTCTTAGGTTAAATGACTGATACGGCGAGTGAGATTTTAGTTCTTATCATTTAAACTTGTGTATGATCAACCCGGGTTTGGTTAGAATTTCTAGAGCAGGCTAAGATGCATTTTCATTTTAGTTCTCTTCTTTTGAACATATATATATATACATATATATATGCTTCCATACTGACATCACTTGTTTTAAATTTCCAGGGAATTTCCGCTGCTGTTTTGCTGATCTTGCCCCTTTGACAATCTTTGTGCTCGCTTGGTATCTGATTTTGCTACAGGATCTAGAATCTGGAATCCATATGCAGAGAACTTTACGAGTTTGTTGTTATTGTTTTTCCATGACTTTATCTAGTTATTCGTTGTTTCTAGTTAAATCATATATATATGATGTTGTTTATATGACCTCTATAACCTTATGCATTGTTCTGTTTTCCATCTCACTCTTGATACCCAAAATGGCGATAAGCACTGGCTTTCATTGATATCTGAAATGGTATTTTGATAACATAATTTGCAGCTTCAATTTCAGTTTATTGGTATATATTTATATACCTGCCTTATTGTTTTGTGACTGCTAGGGCCATGCTGTTATTATTCCTCTCCACTGTCCGATTCTCACTCTCCCTCGGCCATCCTTTTCCTGTTTGCTATCATTTTTTACTGCAGTAGCCAAAATCCACATGAACTGATTCAATAATTTTAAATTTATTTTTCACTATGCCTATCCTGTTCTGTGCAGTTCTCTGTCTATCACAAACGAAAACTCTCAAAATTGTATGAACTCTTTGACTTCACCGCGTCGATGGTAGAATTGGTTTTTGACTTTGGTCCTATTTTTTAAATGCTTAAGCATTTACAGCCGTATATGTAAATTCTATGGATGACTAAAAAACCGGAGAACCCAAAGGGAGCCGATTACTGAAGCGTTCTAAGGAATTTACACATTCCTCCAGTCATAACCTGTCATTGTATTAATTGTCTACGCATTTTTTTTCTGGCCTTCCATAGCCTGAACGGGTGAGGCTGCTCGGAAAGACGGGAAACAAAAAATAGTTAGGTACGAGAGACCATAATTGGAGTAAGGCTGTTACAAATTGCTCTGTGGTTGATTGACCCGAATATTTTCAGTAAAACTTATAATTTCGGAGACCTTAAAAATATAATAAAACATACTCCTCATTAACAGCTTTCTCCACTTAAATTTTGGCAAATGAAAATGGGTGGTCCAGCGGTTAACTACATTGGAAGCATAGGCCGAGCTACCACTGGTACTCGCACATGGCCTTTTTTTTCCAACCACTTTATCGATAAAAACTTGGAACCTATACCATATTACATCAATAACATCGACAAAGTCATATTGCTAAAACAAAAGAGAAAACTTGAAACCTTCCAAATTGGAATGTTAGGCAAGTTATTTAACTTAACAAAACCTTAGTAGCACAATCTTTAATAAACGAAATTTAGGTACCAATTTGATAAACCTCTAAATCTTATCCACTTTAGCCTAAGTAAGGTTTATCTTCTGTATCTAGGGGTGGGGGAAAAAATTAATCCGTCCCGCCCCAATTCGCTATATATTTTGTCGGTTGGCTTAGGGTTGAAATTCACAAACAGCGGGTTAATCTGCGCCAATCTGTTTTAACCCGCAATATATATATATATATAATTATAAATATATATACTTGTATATGCATTGTATGTATTTTAAGTTATTAACCTTTCATTCTTGTTATATTTTAGTTTTACTACTTGTTCGCGAATGTTCTAAACGTATTTTCATTGGTTTTAATTTATATTTATCTTGGAAATATTTGATTTATTTTAAAATTTAGCTTGATTATGCAAATTATGAAAAATAAAGAACCAAAATAAAAATGTAAGAATCAATCTAAACTCAACCCGCCCCAACTCGCAATTTATTTTGCGAGTTGGGTTGTGGTTTTAATTGTAACGGATTGGGTTGGGTTGCGATTTAAATTTTATCAATCCGTCCCGATGTCAACCCGCTCCATTCCGCACGTAGCCACCGCCTATCTGTATATATATTCTATTACAGGCATGCATATATATTACCAGAAAAGGAATCTCAACTGTGAGACTAACAAGAACCTGAATAGTGAAAGGGAGAAGGTATAGGCTTTAGTTCTAAAAGCTTGTTTACCGTATATTGTTAACTTAATTGTGTTAAAAGCAACCAAACTCTGGTTTTTGGCAGCTATACTTGACAAACCAAAAGAAATTTCATAAAGAAGCTGACAAGCAGTATCGGAAAGCAATAGCTGAGATTATTCCTCGTGAAGTTGCTAACTTTGAGAAAAGAGGTCGGAAAAAAGATGATGAAAAGAAGCCTGGGATAACAATTGTTCAAGGTCCAAAGCCTGGAAAACCCACTGATATGACCCGAATGAGGCAACTCGTTGCTAAATTGAAGCAAAATCCGCCACCTCATATGCTGCCTAAAGAGGGTAAAAAAGATGAAAAGACGCTAAAAAACAAGATGGTAAGAAGAAAGATGAGAAAGAAATAAAGATGGAACTGACAAGAAACCTCACTTCACCTGCAAAAGAGTCCCCCAAGAAAGATGAGAAAGTTCTCGAAACGGAAAAAGCTAAAAAGCAAAAGGTTACCCTCAAAAGTTTGCAACTAATAAAGCATTAATGCTAGAGTCGTGTACAAGATGCGATATTTTGGAAGTTGGGAAAATCCCTTATTTTGCCATGGCGAATTTACTGACGCATCTGATAGAAAATCAGTTTGCAGAGCGGAAAAAACGTGACCAAATTATTAGGTTTAATATGTGCGTATATTATCAATTAAATGTTGTTTTACCGTATAGGTTTAGATCATACCGAATAACATAAGTGAACAGATGACGGCTGTGATGGAACAGATTCGCCTCAACTCTTCTACCTTACCTGAACTAACCTCGTTTCTTGAAAGATGGTGGACTATTTCTCTCTCTAGGCAATCTCAAAATATAGTTATGAAAAACTTGTTCTGCCAATAAAATGGGCGTGATATATGTAGGATAAGCTATGGACTTGTAGCCTGATTAGGATAGGGGCTCCTTAAAAATATTTCGTGCTATCATATCTCCTTAAAAACCGAGATATACACAATCCATTTAAATCGTGATTTATTCCACTAAAGATCACGACTGATCTCTCTACCATAATCCGAATATCCAATTCGTTCCAATTATCAAACATGTTCATTATATCCCCACGTAAAGATTAATCAGATACTCATTTATTAAATTAAATGACTGACTGATTTCTTATTTAATAAACGTATTATCTCTAAGTCTGTCCGCTTAACTTATTTGTCGTATCGGATTATAAATCCACCTGCACGGTTTATACGAATAAAATTTATAATCTTACTCAAGAGAGTATCATCAATCCCTTACGGGACGTGGATTTATTTTATTATTAATTAACACTGATATGAATAATACTGCCATCCAACTCATTAATTTTATTGACTCGTGACAAATCTCACCATGTATGAATCAAAATGACAAATACATGCATACATGTCTAAATAGAAATATAGGAATTAAGAGTATAAACAATAATCATGACCACGAGTTATAAAAATTATTTTGTCTAATCAGTCACTAAATGATTATTTCGTAACAGTCTTGTTTAATACACACAAAGTGAACTAGTAAATGGAGTTGGAATTTATCCGTTCTCTATAGTCAAGACAGACCTATTAAAACCACGTATTACAACTCTACTGATGGTGTTGTCCATTTCCATCTAAAGTTGTAAACATATAACTTATATTCTATTAGAACCGACATTCTAATCTTCCGTGTGTAAGTTGTACTCTACACACTAGACCATCTACTAAATAGGATAATAGACACTTATTTAGTCATTTAAACAATAATGATAAATAACAATTGCTCATATTATTCTCATTAAATAGATCAATTCAAAACATTGTCAAATATAAATCCAAAAACAACCGTGTCTTTTAGTATATTTCTAACAGCATCACCCTTTCACAAGAGAATATCCATCAAGATTCTTTTGAGACAAAAGTTTAACAATTTCCTTCCTCTCCCTTCCCCCCTAAATCTCCCCTCCGGCCAGATCTAAGTCGGAGATGAACAATAGGATAGGTAGAAACGTATCAAACAAACACCTCACAGAGCACATTTCATTTAAGAAAAGTTGACAGATAAGGTTAACTACCTCATTATGAAACGAAACCCAGAGAGAGAATAAAAGCTTACCGGGAGATGGGTGTCCAACCTGAGATTTTATATCTCAGTAGCTTCATATTCTGTTCTGGGGTTGTTGGTAACTAAAACGAAATCTCCAACTACAAAATTTTGGTTTTGCATTTTCATTTACGTAACTCCCGTAAAATTGAACATATACATAAAAAACTGAAGAATTTGGTTGCAAAGAACTAGGAATTGCTTTAGCATATCGCACAAACTAGACAGTTATTCTGGATGATTTCTATCTTGTATGCATGTACTGCTTTAGCACATCAGGTCGTAACATATACATAAAACATCCGTACGACTTTATCTACATACAATATAGTGCAAGCAGCAACATCTATACAACAACAAAGAAAAGGATATCAGGGGGAAAATTACATTTGAAAAATGCTTTTTATTTTCCTCAAAATCATCATCTCTTAACAGCGCTATTTCCTCAAAGCTCGTAACTAGGGAATCTAGCTTCTTCTGGTTTCGCCATGTCGAGAAAAAGATAAGACATACCACCGATCCCTTCAAACAAAGAGTAAGGATTTTCTCCTCTGTCCATTTGCCCTTCCAATATAAACATGTGACCTCTGTCTAGAAGAAAACACGCAAATGCTTTGGCTCTATATAAGTACTTCTCATTCCCCGTCATTCTGTACAGTGCAAGGAATACATAAGTATTTCCACTTATGCCATGACAGATACCAACCCGTCTTAGTAGTCCGTGTTGCCATACAAAATCTGATGCGTTTATAGCTGCTTCGACGAATTCTTTATCTCCAAAAACCTGTGTACAGTAAAGTCTTGTCAAATTTCACCAAGGAAGTAATAAACTTTTATAAAGAAGCAACAAATAAAAGTTAAATCATGCTTTCTTACTTTTGCTTAGTAACCCAACTAACAGACTTAGCCTTGGAGAATAGAATAATTGTTCAATTAGTGCCACAACAGCTCGAGCTTTAGGGAGGATTGGTAGCTTAACATGGTACAATGACACTAGCCAATGTCGATGAGTTTTAATCTCTCTATGTAGGCCACACCAATCCATAAATATCATAACAATTAAATGATAAAATAAAAATACTATAAATGAAACTACACATGCAATGCCTCCCTAATCTTTGGGGTGGCCTCAAATGACTTTGACTCTGCGTAACGAGGAATGTTGCAGAACAATATAAATGATTGGAGTCGCCACTACCACCAGCTTAATAAGTAGAATTCTGAACTAAGTCATTACTATTCTAAGGTTTTTCTTTCCCTAAATAAAAGACTAATGCAGACCACACTTGATATTAATCGTGCAATGTTTTTAATTCAGCATATTAAGTTCGCTGCCGGATCACAAAATTTGTATAGTAAAGAACCGTGTCCTAATTTCCAACATAATGAATGAAAAGATCCAACAATATTTTTATGCATGTATATATACCTCAGCCGCTTTGACAAGCGTAAGGGCAACACCTGGAGCACCATCGCACCAGTTGACAAGACTATTTTCATTATTTTCATGCTCGCCTTGGTGATATTTTCCTTCTGAGAATTGATTCTTTATCATATACTTAAGAGTTCCTTTCACATCCTCTGCTTGATCTGGGCTAAGTTTCACATGCATTAAAGCATATGTTATTCCAGTTAAACCATTAGCAACTCCTAACATTCTTTCACCGTACTTCTCAAACATTAAGGGACACCTTGTTTTCACACCCAATCTTCTCCCACTTGCAAAAATCTCATTCACACGTTCGCTCTAGTACAAATTTGCCAAATAAATGCAAGTTAGGCCTCATCTGGTTGAATTTTTTTAAGTATAATGTACATTTATTTGCAAGAGCAGGTAAAATAAATTATAGTATAAAATAGCTGGCAATTATTATTTTGAGAAAAAAACGTCATGGAAACTTTTAATTTTAATACTTTTAAGAAGACAAAAGTTGACACTCTTTCGGTGTTTCCAGAAATACGTTTATACTTTTTTTAACTTCTAAGCAGAAGTACGAAATTATATAATATAACAATCAAGCCCTCGGTATTACTTCAAGCATCTGAATGAAACTATAAGGCATACTCATGAATAAGCCTCACAATATAATCGGGAGGGATTGTTTCCTCGTTTATATGTTTATTTATGAACAAACAAGCCCATAAGAACCCAGCTCTCCCATAAAACAGCTCGTCGGGGACATCGTCAGGCAAGTCAATCTGTTCAAGTACAAAATTTTCCATTCATTTAGTAAGAAGAAAATGGTTTTGAAACAGAAAAATAATGATTAAGAAACCTTTCAAGTTGAACTACCTTTTTAAATTGGGACAAATTAAACTTCAGTAACTCATCATCACCCAAGTATTTTGCTACAACTGCACCGAGGGCATAAACGCCTGCTCTTCCACATATAAAAGTCCCACCCCTAAAATCACGTATGCACCATATAAAGAAATGAAATTCTACAACAATTTATATACATCAGATTAATGTGTAGACAAAAGATGGTGAAAAGAACCTAGTGTCTCCAGAAGCAGTGTCACAAGCTTTAACAATCTCAGAGCACAGAGTGAGATCTTCTTTATTATTAGTTACTTGATAAGATTTAAATAGCAAAAATGCAGTCCCAAGCGTTCCACAGTACAGAATAAAATTGTTTACACGACCTCCGGTGACTCGCCATGTCTCCTCTACCACCTAATAGAAAGTCAGTAATTCAAGCATATCATCTCATTATTTTATCATATTATGTAGAGTAACACAAGTCAAATCAGTGTAAATTAACAAAATGCAAATCTTCTTCGACAAAAAGTTGCAAGGTAGACGACTGTGTTTGCTTGACCAACTAAAATAATACTGCACTTAATTATGAATCATGATGCACAAAAAGTAGTTTACGTAATTGTATGTTTTAAAAATTGTTCTAGTTTTCATCTACTTTACACTACTGTCAACTACTATTTAGTTTTCACTGCGTACCAGGGGAGGAACTAGAATGAGTAACAGGCTAAGAGAGACTCCAACACCCCCACACATTGAGAAAAAACTGATCTTTTATCATGTACCCTGATATTTCTTTTATCGATTTTAGCATTTCAGCCCCTCTACGATTACGGGAAAAAAGTTCTAGTTCCGCCAGTGTTCACTACTATTGACTATTACTTATACAAAGTCTTACAAAAAACTGTACTTTTCTATCTCTCTCAAATATATATAGTACGTTTGTTGGATTTGTAAGAAAATCAAATGAGGTCGGAAAACTAGTAACAAAATGGTAGAAAAAACACAAGAAAGGGAAAATGATTTTTTATTATTTTGGTGTGTCTTACAAAAGTAAAAACATGACTTATTTATACTAAATTCAACATGAATGTAGGAAATGAAAGATTACATAGTTTTAATCCCATGAACCCATGATCTCAAAAAAAAAAACTTATAAAATATAAATGTTAAATCCATGATCTCTAAAAACTTATAAAATGTAAATGCTAAATAATAATAATACCACAAAATTAATATCATACAAGTTACTTTTTTTTCAACACTCCCCCTTAATCTTGTTTAGTAACTCCGAGCATAATCCTCAATCTTCGAAAATCTTCATACTTGAGAGCCTTCGTAAAAATATCCGCCAATTGATCTCGTGACTTCGCGTATTTTACTTCAACATCCTTATTTTCAATACACTCGCGAATAAAATGATAACGCGTGTCGATATGCTTACTTCGATCATGAAACACCGGATTTTTTGCAAGGGCAATCGCGGACTTATTATCAACAAACACTTTTGTAGCTTCATTTTGTGGCATCCCCAATTCTTTCAACAAATTTCGTAACCAAATCGCATAACAAATACAAGAATTAGCAGCAACATATTCGGCTTCACATGTAGATAGTGTCACAATTGGTTGTTTTTTCGAACTCCAAGTAAAAGCCGTATCTCCCATATAAAAAACAAAGCCACTTGTACTTTTATGATCAACAATATCACCTCCCCAATCGCTATCATTATAGCCAATCAACTCAAAATTATTAGAAAATGAGTAATTTAATCCAAAATCAACCGTACCTTTTATATAACGGAAGATTCGTTTCGCGGCATTCCAATGCGACAAAGTTGGAGCTTCCATATAACGGCTAATAAGACCAACTCCATATAAAATATCCGGTCGAGTAATAGTCAAATATCGTAAGCTTCCAACAACTCTTAAAAAACGTCGGATCCACACTTTCATACTCGAAATATTTTGATAATTTTGTAGCACAATCTACCGGGGTATTTATCGGCTTACACCCATCCATTTTGAACTTTTTAAGGATGTTTTTTGAATACCCTTCTTGCGAAATAAAAATTCCATTTTTATTTTGTATCACCTCAATTCCAAGATAATACGACATAACACCACTATCCGTCATTTCAAATTCACGACTCATTACCCTTTTAAAATCCTCAAATAATTTCGGATTATTTCCCGTAAAAATCAAATCATCAACATATAGGCAAACAATCAACACATCACCATTTTTATCCATTTTCAAATAAAAAGAATGCTCATGGGGACACCTTATAAGATTCTTTTCTTTGAAATACTTATCAATTCTAGTATTCCAAGCTCTCGGGGCTTGTTTCAAACCGTAAAGCGCTTTTTTCAATTTTAAAACTTTATTTTCAAATCTCATAATCTCATAACCCGGTGGTTGTTGCAAATAAACTTCTTCTTCTAAATTTCCATTTAAAAACGCCGATTTTACATCCACTTGGTTTATTTTCCAATTATTTTAGGCGGCCAAAGAAATTAAAATCTAATAGTTTCTAGACGAGCTATGGGAGCAAATAACTCATCAAAATCGATGTTGGCCCTTTGTTGTATCCTTTTGCGACCAACCTTGCTTTATATTTTTCGACTTCTCCTTTTGCATTTTTTTTCTCTTTATAAACCCATTTAGCACCAATAGCTTTGTGCCCTTTCGGTAAATCCGCCAACTCCCACGTATCATTTTTTATTATCGAGTCCATTTACTCATCCATAGCTTTTCTCCAATTTTTATTTTCCATCGCCTCTCCATAACCTATCGGTTCACAACCCGCAAAAAGACAAAATAGAGTAACATTATCAACATTTTCCGTTACCTCATATAACTCTTGCATAGTGCGGAAACGTGGCGTTCTTTCGCTAGAACTTTCGTCAATTAGGGATTGTGGTTGGAGTTGTGATTGTGGTGATGGAGGTGGAGTAGCGAGCTCTTCTTCCATTTCGATTTGCACTTCTTCTTCATCGTCATAATAAGGGAAAAAATCGTAATCGTCTTCCTTTTCGTGCCAATCCCATGTTCCGTCTTCATCAAACTCAACATCTCGACTAATAACAAATTTTCCATTTTCCGGATTATATAATTTATAACCTTTCGCCCTCGAGTCGTAACCGATAAATAGAAATTTTTCGCTTTTGTCGTCTAATTTGGACCTTGTTTGATCCGGAACATGAGCATACGCAATACTCCCAAAAACTCGTAAGTGAGAAATAACCGGTTTTCTTTCGCTCCATGCTTCCTCGGGAGTTTTACCCCAAACACTTCGGGATGGAGAATTCTTCGATAAATAAACCGCACTATCCACGGCCTCGGCCCAAAACTCTTTTGGAACATTTTTACTTTTAAGCATGCTACGAGACATATGTAAAAGAGATCGATTTTTTCTTTCAACAACCCCATTTTGTTGTGGGGTATAAGGAACCGTCAAAGGACGAAAAATTCCATTTTCTTCGCAATAATTTTCAAAATCATTTGAGAGAAATTCTCCCCCTCGATCTGATCTCATAGAATTTATTTGGTGACCACTTTCATTTTCAACACGAGTTTTAAATTTTTTGAAAGCATCAAAAACATCGGATTTTTGCTTCAAAAAACAAACCCAAGTCTTTCGACTAAAATCATCAATAAAAAGAGCAAAATAATTGCTTTTTCCAAGAGATCTTGGTTTAATAGGACCACAAATATCTGTATGAACAAGTTCCAACGGTTTTTTAGCTCTTGTAGTCGCTTGTTTCGGAAAACTTTTCCTCGGTTGTTTTCCAAACAAACATGCCTCACAAAGTTCATCAACATGATCAATATGAGATAAACCTTTCACCATATTTTTACTACTCAACGATTTTAAACCACCAAAATTAAGATGCCCAAATCTCAAATGTCAAAGCCATGATTTTTCTTTAAAACAAGCTTTCAAACATTTAGCCCCAACATTTTGAATATCCAAAGAAAACATTCTATTTTTCGACATCGGGACTTTTGCAACAAAATTTCCATTTTTATCACTTAATAAAATATTATAATTTTTCGAATGAATATCATAGCCCTTTTCCAAAAGTTGACCCAAATTTAAAATATTAGACTTCACATTTGGCACATAATAAACATTCGAGATAAAATCATTTTCTCCATTTTTCAATTGGATTAAGACTTTTCCCTTCCCTTTCACCGGAATTTTAGATTCATCACCAAAATAAATATCTCCATTTGCCGTTTCATCAATTTCGGTAAACATATTTTTATTACCACACATATGGTTGCTAGCCCCCGTATTTAAATACCACGTAGTAATTTCTCCGCTTTTATTTTCATTATGCGCATATAAAAGTGTAGAACGTTCTTCATTTTCTCTAGCAAAATTAGCCCTTTCCTCAAATTTATTATTACTCAATCTACACTCGGAAGCGTAATGCCCAAATTTTTTACAATTATAACATTTAATTTGGGACTTATCATACCTCGATTTTCCATTATAATTTCCTCCTCTTCCACGGCCTCTTGTCGGATAAGAGTTTTGTCTCCTCTCTTCTTTTTTGAAAGAGTTGTAACCACCACGGCCATAATTTTGACCTCGATCTCTTTCTCGTTGGCTTTTCGAGTTAACAAAACTTTTCTCGTTCATGCTAAATTTCGTTTGAAGAGCTTGCTCGAGCGGCTCTTCTTTCACAACTCTTTTGTTTAGTTTTTCTTTATGAGCTTGGAGCGAGCCCAAAAGTTGATCCACCGTCATAAATTCTACGTCTTTAGATTCCTCGATAGCCACAACAATGTAATCCCATTTGGAATCTAAAGAACGTAGAATTTTTTCGACAACACGGGTGTCGTCCAATTTTTCTCCGCATCTTTTCATTTGATTGACGACCTTTTAAACTCGTGAAAAATAGTCGTCAACCGATTCGGAGACTTTCATACATAAAGCCTCAAAATCACCACGTAAGGTTTGGAGTCGAATCTTTTTTACCTTGTCAACTCCTTTGAACGAATTCTCCAAAATATCCCAAGCTTCTTTGCTCGTGGTTGCACACGCCACCTTTTCGAACATAGTTTCATCCAAAGCTTGATGGATGATGTTAAGAGCCTTTCGATCCTTCTTCTTTAAGTCCTCCATTTGAGCCTGAATTACGTCAGCGTCTTCTTCGGGTTCATTAAACCCGGTCTCTACGATTTCCCACACATTTCGGGAACCGAGAAGCACTTTCATTCTTATGCTCCAATTATCGTAGAAATCTTTCTTAAGCATGGGGATAAAATGGGTCATTCCACCGGCCATTTTGGGACCGTTGGCTCTGGTACCACTGTTGGATTTGTAAGAAGATCAAATGAGGTCGGAAAACTAGTAACAAAATGGTAGAAAAAATATAAGAATGGAGAAATGACTTTTTATTATTTTGGTGTGTCTTACAAAAGTAAAAGCATGACTTATTTATACTAAATTCAAGATGAATGTAGGAAATGAAATGTTACATAGTTTTAATCCCATGAACCCATGATCTCAAAAAAAAAACTTATAAAATATAAATGTTAAATCCATAATCTCTAAAAACTTATAAAATGTAAATGCTAAATAATAATAATACCACAAAATTAATACCATACAAGTTACTTTTTTTTCAACAACGTTTATACCAAACGAGGCTATTGTTATAATTGACTAGTTATCTTACAACACATTCCGGAAGATGTTGAGACACAGACCATTGTAACGGTCACAAATATGTACCGTGCTGAGTTCGATCTAAGAATTCAGCAAAGTGATTATTCCTACATTTTCTCGAATCTGAGTTTTTACATAGTATTCATTTATTAAAATGAATTTCTTCCCATCTTTCTCGTTAGCCAAAAATCCTTCCAATTATAAAACGGTAGTATTAATTAGTTTTATTCTATCGCTACATAAAGAAACATCGTACTCTTGAGTCTCACCATTTATAGCGATCCCAAATAACTTAGTATGTTCTCCGGAAGCAAAGATCACATAATAACTAAGGTAAAATTGGTTAAATTCAATTCCTTTAACCAACCAAAACATTACTAAGTTAAGTTATATACTTATACTTACGGGCAAAGCTAGCGAGCACGAGTGAACAAAATACGGGATGCCAAAATCATCTATTTCAACAAAATATCATAAATGCATGTCAAAAAATACGGGGTGCCAAAATCGATAGTTACTAACCGGTTAGCTTCGGCATGCTTATGAAATAAATGAGATTACTTACAGTTTGTTTAAGATCCAAACCAGCACATTTGAGCCTCTCAGATACAACAAAATAAGGCAAAGAAAGAAGCTTCTTAAGTGGATCAACAATCACTGTTTCTCCTTGATCATGCTCTTCCACCATATCTGGCATTTCATTCACAAAGTATCTATCTCCCATTTATATGTATGTATGTATATAATCACTCTAATATATAATGTATAAGAGTATACCTTTATGAGAGGAAAAATAAATAAGATGTTTGAAATGCCAAGTAGACTTTGCCAAGCCAGCACAAAGTATAAAAAGAAATAGTCTAATCGACACGTTTACTGTAGAAATGACACGTGCTTAGTTAAAAAGGTCTTTACAAGTAGACCTGGGCCCACTTCCTGTTTGGGACCGACTATAAGAATTGAATTTATCCATTGGTGTACCTTTGTTTCTTAATAACAAAAAATTTACCTTCGTTACTTAAATTTTCTTTCTTTTAGTTTGGTTTCTTAAATTTTCCTTTTTTACTTTGGTTTCTACGTTTTTTCCCCCTTTTTATACCGGAGCTTTAGTTGTTGAACATTAACCCAAAAAAATCAAGCTTGTTGTGTGACATATTAGCTCGTTATAGATATATATAGAGATATGTATAGATATAGAGAGAGGTATGAGAGACAACAATAAGGGAGACTTTATTAATCATGAATGAATCATCAAATAGAAGACCCCTAACCCTCTTTATATAGATAGAGGGATAGGGTTACAAGCCCACTTGGGCCCATAAAGTACAAGCCCAATAGTCCAATAATATCTTACAACACTCCCCCTTTGGACGTCTTGAATTCTTCGTCTTCATTCAGTCGATCTGAGTCGAGTTCATTCGCAGTGCTAAACACATAAAAACCTTAGGGCCGGAAAACCCAGTGTGGGACAAAACCGGTACCTAGGAGAAACTGTGTAGCCGAATGATATATGCCGAAATATCATGTAAGTAACTAACCACAAAACAGTGTGCCTCATCAAAACCTTGCCAGAGCAAACCCAATGGGAAAATCTCTGATCGAAGGAAAAAAAGTGCAACAATGGTAGTAGTAGGGGATCAACCACAAAACAGGTGCCTCATCAAAACCTTGCTAGAGTAAACCCAGTGGGAAAAAATCTCTAGTC
This sequence comes from Primula vulgaris, assembly GCA_963920805.1. NCBI lineage: Eukaryota > Viridiplantae > Streptophyta > Magnoliopsida > Ericales > Primulaceae > Primula > Primula vulgaris. The sequence continues at coordinate 9,770,383 of OY987214.1, read as the reverse complement.
GAAGGACAAAAGAGTACACAGTGGTAAGAAGTATACAACAGGATACTCCCCCTAATTTCGGCAATCTTAAATGAGATATGATGGGAACGTGTCTCGCTAAAAACCTTGCCAAGGAAAACCCAGTGGGAAAAAAACCTTGGTCTAAGGACAAAAAGAGTACACGAGCATGCGACTGGATGCTCCCCCTCACTTGCACACGACAGGGTGCGAGGATTTCGACTAAGTAGTAATTAGTGCAATAAGCATTCACCTGGATGCTCCCCCTCACTTGCACACGACTGGGTGCAAAGATTTCATATTCCAAAAAAGAGTACGAGCATTCGACTGGATGCCTCATTTACTTACATACGACTGGATGCAGGAAAATCTAACGTGGAATAGAACGAGCATTCAACTGGATGCTCTTAAACTTCATTTGTGAAGATTAATTTCGGCGAGAAATGCTAAATAGCATAATGTAGTCATGTCTCTCTTGATCAATAACAACAAGTTGTCTTCTATGACAAGTGTTTTATCTGGATCGTGAGACAGAACATATGTAATTCAAATATGACTAATACTAGCTCGAAGTCATATACACTCTCTAGTCGTCTCATAGAGCACGAATAGATCAGAGTGATTCACTTGGAGTCATTCCAAGACCTCCAAGATGTCGCCTTATTCCTAATGGTAAAGACATACCATGTTAGGAATATCACTTATGCGGGTCTGATAAGTAACCAGCATCGGTATAACCGAAAAAAGGTTGCGTTAATTCGAGTACCGAAGGGGGTAGGTACACTCGATGACGCAAATGGGATAAGACAAGCCCTCATCCACAGTTACCTTAAGGTAATGGGAAAATGTCTTTTATGCCATTTCGATGGCAGCGTGTTAGCGCGATGCTGTGTCGAGCTATACCATTCACAGCAGACGAGATGTTCGTCCTAGCACATTAGACCAAGTACAATAATGCGCTTATTGTACTTAGATATGAACATCATGGTTCAATATCTCTTCATCGTCACATCAGGGACGGAATGGGTCTATATCAATGTCTAGTGATCGAACGATCATGGGAGAATCTGACGACTTAGCGTCATGATGAATACAACGTCATAACACCTTCTGGGTGTAGTCTGAATCATGGACTTAGATTCAATCTTTACGGGAGTCGATCATCAGGCCGAGTCACTACCGTTTCTTCCCAAGATCCTTCATCTCGAAGGCAAATCCAAAAATGGATCGCGTAATAAAACACGCAAGGGCATAATACTTGTTCAAGTATCCCAAGCTGATCAAGTACTCACTTAGGCGGTATACCACATCCGCTCGGATTATGTTAATCCATATAGTGAACGTCTCAGTCAATTGAGATCGTGTTCCGTGGTCAGAAACTACTTGATTTAAGCACATAAAGTCACACAGGGACCTTCATCTATATCTCTTTGTCTAAATCCCCATAGAGATAAAACCGTGACCACATTCATGGCTGCATACTCAGTTTTTCGGAAACTACTAAACTGGTAAAGTAGGGGACTGTTATAATGTCCATTACGAGGAAATCAACCATCTCGTAATCAATTCCAAGGTGTGAGAGAAGCCTTGCGCTACTAGGCGAGCATTCTACAATCTCATTATTCTCATCACTTTTTCTTACGAATAACCAAATAAACGAACTCGTTTAACATTGGTGGTGTTGGAACTACAGGTCCGAACACACTTTCGCTAAGGAGTCTACTTGGATTGCAAGTTTCCATTAGTACAGTCTATTCTTCGTTGACTTCAGGCAACGGTACATGGTTCCCTGTCATAATTTGTTCATATTATCAGTCGTCACCGAATATATGAACAAGTAATCAATGACAGTCTCGTTTCGCTTCAATATCGTCTAAGATATCATGATCAACAGATATTTCGAGATTCTTAGGATGAGGAGGAAATCACACATCTCCTTGATCCTTTATAATCTCGTGCGACAAACGAGTTTCAGTTCACCACCTCTGGGGCTGAACGAATTAAGAACCGGTCAACTTCCTCATATCTTAGGAAGGACGATAGACTGACGGCCGACGGCAGCGTCCTTTGCTTGGTGGGTTCGGCCAAAGCAACGTGTTACGACAGGAACACGGCGTCCGACAGGGACGTCTATCCTTGCAAGCATTTTGCAGCTGGTATAAATGATCTCGTGACATCTCATAAAGTCATTAAATGCGTCTGGCATTTAGTTAGACTTGAGGGAGTCTATGCACTTACTTATCACTAAGTGCAGTTTTGGGGATCAAGCTAAGACTGAGTGGGTTATGCCACGTTACTTCACGTCGTTCCTTATCAACAGTAACGTGCAAATCTCCCCCTAACGATGGGGAGAACAGTCTTAGCGATGTCACTTTCGCATATCATGCGGTAAAGAGATCGCTTGCCAAGGTTACTCTATCAAATGATAGGCAGGAGATTCATAATCGACTTATGTCCCCTTCAGAGGTCCATATTTTGAACGCTAGAGCGGCTCAATCAAAATATTAATTAATCACTTTAAACACGCGTTAATATGAGACTTCTGGCTCATAACCAGTAACCAGCTGGTACGCATATGGTGTTTGAGTGTCTATGGGCCTCATAACGGACCAATGCAGCAAAATAGCATAACCCCACACGGAAATATAAATCTTGGTGCGCAAGACCAAGAAATGCATGCAATCATTTGCAGTCGCATCATCAAACTTTCCGTGAGTCCATTTGGGTCTGAACATAATCGACAGGATGTTCAATTTCAATTTCCAAACTCAAGTAATTCAAATCGAAATTTCGATTATTACTCTTCGGAATTATCAAGTCGACTAGACTTTTCAGGATAATCCGGATCATGAGCCATCAACTTAATGATAGGGCTAAAAGTTTGGGAAATGCTGCATTTCTGTGGACAACAATAAAATGTGACCTTATTGTCGATGCATCAACCATAACCATTTATATTTATGGTCCGTTTTATGGTTGGATAAGTCCACAATAACTCCTTCAATTCTTTACCAGAATTCTACGAGTTCATTTCGTGATCTTTACACATACTAGTCTTTCAAAGTGAGCATTAGTGGCATGAATTTCGGATTAATCGCGAAATATATTCTCAGAGAGAATCCAAATGCTATGCGATTATAAATCAAGCATCGTCTTTTGACCCGGGAATATCTCATCCGGTCAATGCCATAATATCAAAATGCTCTTATCAATCGACGACAGGCGAATGATAGTACAGACAATCATGTCTTAGCATCTAAATCATTTATCATTCGACGACAGGCGAAATGATAAGGTAACTTTGAATGCTTTAAAGAATGTGGTAGCAACCACTTGAAAGACATTTCAACTCCTCTAAAATACGTTTTTGAGTGGAGGCTATGTAAAGAAATTTCATTTCTTTCATGAGCTATTACCAGATAACACTGGTTTTCTCGAATATTTTATAACTCAACAAGGTACGACAGGACCTGTATGAGTATAACGCCTCATATTTGACAAATCAATTTGGCTTTACCAAAGATTTCGATTTTGGAACGACAGGTCCAGAATCGTTGTCACTGAGTGCTCTTTTAGGCAAGTAGTTGGTGAAATTATATGGTACACTGTTACCCACTATTTCCAAAAAACCAACTACACCACAAGTATTGCCTAAAATTTCATAATTTAAAGTTTGGTCACATTTGTCAAAGGAATTTGCTCAAAAAACACTTTAAATTATTTCGAGAAATTTCATAAACAGGCAAACCATAATCCAAAAGTATGTCCAAATGGAAAAATAATAATCCAAATGGAAAAACATAATCCAGATGAGCGAAAAAATGGCTCAATGATTTATCAAAATCAATAAAGAAAGGTGTCAAACTCATTTGAGCCACAAAATCGGGGGTCTCAAGAGTTTCCTTTCAATTAGCTTTAACCACATTAGCATCGGTTTTTCCACCTTTATAATAGTTGTGAACTATTTAAGGAGTAACCGTGCATGACCGTTGTCTTTATAGCATAGAGTTGGCTCCTTGAGCATCATCTCTTACTTTGTGACAACGGCCCATATTGTTCCTTTCAATTACTGTCTTGGAGCCACAAGTTTTCGATTTTGACGATTGTCTAAAATCTCCCTTGGCTAGGCGATTCATCGGGATCGCGACAGTTCGAGACAAATAACACTTTTCTCGGTTCTCGATTCGTGGAAAAAAAAATGTACACGAAGAGCATTAATATCAGGCAAACAATTCGCCATTGACCCAATAGGATTAAAACTACTCACCGGGGTAATTTTCTTATCCAATAACAGATGGGCGATAAAGGAACATGGTGAATATAAATTCACGATACTGCTTATGGAATGCAATTTCCAAGCTAGTATTTTGGTGAAGGATTGCTCCAATATGTCAATTTCAGACATTTGTTCACCATAGACGTCATCACGTCTCAAATGTGGCGGCGGAATAAAATCAACGCCTTAGCATTCATCTCGAGGGTAACAACAAACTCGTGTTTTACTCATCAAAGATGACATCCAAATAATTTGGGTATCACATGCTCACACATCAGGGTGACTAACATGTGGTGACGGAATAACATCAACGTCTAAACAGTCATTTCGCAAGTATGTTTTGCGATTTTTCTCATCATAGATGGCATCCAACATGTGTTGGGAGTTCTGGATTATTTTTCATATAAAACGACTGGTTTATATGTTTATGGTTTGCACAAGCACAAACTTTAATTTCGAAACGACAGGTTCGAAAATAGTTTTGCTTTTAATGTGAATTGGTTCTCATTGATCGAACGACGGGTCGATACTGAGACACCAATTCGGCGAAACATACATCACTATATAAACACATTCGGGGAAATTATTATTTAGTCAACCCCTTTCGGTAGCTCTACTTGAAAAACGACCAGGAAAGACGGTGAGGGTGGAGGGCACGAATGCCACTTAAAACCCGACCTCATTAGGATATCGACTTCCGCCTATATCTTTCCTAGACATCGTATCCAAATAGGTGAGCCTATTTAGGGAAGGTTCATAATTTTTCCAACTTAAATGTGAAAATATTTGATTTCGCAATTCTACCATTCATGGCAATAAATAACAGGTATATCTTTTCTAGATAACCACATATATACAAGGCAGTATAAAATATATTCATGATATATATCTAATCATGCAGTAGATTTGGTGATAAACTAAATCAATTCAGGATTATCAATCACACAAATTATATCATACCAAATCAAATCAAATCAATTAACTGCCATATGGTAT